>JAWMAG010000029.1:5380000-5910000 GCA_037013455.1 Ceratitis rosa
AAAAATAAAGTAAATTATGGTAAAGGGAATTAAAATAGTATACAATTATATAAATTTAAATAAGATTAAATAAATTTAAATAAAATAAAATAAAGGTAATTAAAACATATTAAATTGAGTTCAAATAAAATAAATAAAGTCGAATTATTTTAAACAATTTTATATAAATATTAGTTTAGTAAAATTAATTAAAATAAAAAGTAAATTTAAAATTAAAAAAGATTTTAAATAAAATTAAATAATTACTTCCCATTTCAATTATATTTTCTATTTTTTCGCTTTAGTACTTCCATTATTTATATTTATTTCCTTTTAAACAAACAATAAAACATTTTCGTTCAAAGAAATTGCTGAATTTAGAACTGCTTTAATAAAAATTAATATATTATTTATAGGATTAATACTGAAATATTTTATATATATTTACAATATAAGTAACTTATTAATAGTAAGTGGTGTGTACGTTTAAAAAATATGAATTAAAATAAAAATAAATGTGTGCTGGAAATTTAAATTACTACAAAAACGTGTATTTTATTTTTTGTGGGTATTAATATACACAATTTTTTCATTTTAATTTTTTTCTAATTTTCATATGTTTTTTAGAGGTGATATATCCCCCTTTTCAATACAATAAAAGTTTTTATAGAGCAAATATATTTTGGGCTACAAAGTAGATTGTTGGAATTTATTTAATGAATTAAAAAAATTTAATAATAAATAATCAAATAATATATTTTAATTTTCATTGCAAAATAAATAAATAATAATTTTAGTAAGTACATCAAAAAACGTAAATAATATTAAAATAAAATAAAATAAACGAAATAAAAAAATTAAATACTAGCAAACAAAGTAAAAACTAAAATAAAGTAACAAAAGTAAATAAAATATAAAATAAAAGTAAACTAAAATTATGGGGAAAACTATGAAACGAAACAAAAAAAAGATAATTAAAAAAGTCTGTAAGTATGCGTTTGTTTTCCATAAAAATTACTTTATATCTAACTGAAATACGTATAATTCAATACTCGTTAATACCTTCAAAACTCTTAATTACAATACAGCAAATTTATTGAAACTTGACACTTAAATTGGCACTCAGCGCCTTTCATAACTATTTGTTGAAATACACATATATATGTAGAATATGCGTGCATTCGAAAAGAATTCACCATTTATTTCAGTTAAATAATTAATTGCTCATATTACCCAACTTGAAGCTAAAATTGATTAAAATGTCGCCGGCAGTGGCAGGAAGAGCAACAAAACTGCACGAATTTTAAAAAATGTTTCTAACAAATAGTTACGCATACGCCATGGCACCTACACAAAGCTCTCTCTCGCTTTCTCTCTCTCTCTCTCTATCTCTCTTACACACAAACATGACATGTAAAGATTATGCTTCGTTTGCAGATTTAATTAAGCAAACCAAAATAACAAGGACCACAAGATTTTATTATTACTGCAGTAAATTACAGCTTTCTGCTTGGCAATTTCTTGGCCAGAAGGATTTGAGTAATGTGTTAGCATTATGTGAAACTCGAGATTCCCACAAATTAAGTAGAGAATGACAGAGTATTGGCAAGATGAGATAAAAACCTCATAACTATTTCAAAATACTAACAGCAAGTGTAATTATTTGACTAATACAAAGGCTTAATTTACCAACAAATATGCTTTTAGTCGCAAAATTAACAAATCAGCTCACCCTGCTCAAATGACTACGACAAAAAGCTATACTTTTGGGTTAGCTAACTGCAGTAGAATGACTGCGTAGAATGTGTGCGAATGTAAAATGCTGAAAGTATGAGTAGATGGGACGCAAATTGGTTTAATATTTCAAAGTAAACAAATTACAAACTCACCGAGGATTAACAAAGGAAGCTGTAAGCGAAATATTTTACTTTTAATGATTAAGCACTATCGAATAGTGGCAAACAAAAATGATTTAAAACCAGCTTTTCAATAAAAAGAATTAAAAAAAAAAATACTGAAGGCTATGAATTGACCGCATTTTCATTATTTCATCACATAAGAGCGCACGTCGAATATGAGTTTTTGTAAATATGTACACATGTATATAGGTAAATACAGTGAAGAGCAAAAACGATTTTTTTTTTATTTTTAAAAAGTGTATTTAAAAAAATGTTTTTTATTATTTCCAATTTTATTTTAAATTAAAAAAATCAAAACTTTTTGTTCTAGATTTTAGCCAAAAAAATCTATTGAATTTTAGATATTTTTTTATTTTCTCAAAGGTAGTAATTATATTTAAAAAAAAATGTTAATAAAGAGGCTATTTTGTACCAAAAAAAAATAATGGGAGAAGTGTTGATCACTTAACTCAGTAGTGTGGGAGCGCGTGTCAAAGATGACCCTCAGCAATCAGAAAATGCGCAAGTGGGATTGCTGAAAATGTGACAGTCAATTATGCACAATTTTGAATTTTGTCGATTTCGTTCGGGAAATTTGATGTAAAAGATGCTCCTCGATTATCGAAAATGTCGATAAAAGGAGCTAAAGATTGGTACCACTATCGAGAAAAAGCCTTATGGACCGAATATTGCGAATCGCTAGTGAAACGTAACAAAATCGACTCTGTAGCGAATGGTAACTGGTGATGAAAATGACCACGTCAAATGAAAACGGTCGTGATAGAAAGGCAGTGAGCCGGCATTAACAACCTCCAAGCCAGAATCGACGAGCGGGAGTTTGGTTGTATTGGCAAAAAATCGTCCACTATGAGCTACTTTCCTACGGACAAATTCTTAATTTAGATCTGAACTGTCAGTAATTGAACCGTTTGAAGGAAGTAATCACCCATAAGCGTCCAGCGTTGGACAACAGGGGGGTAATTGTGTTTTATCAGAACAACGTCAGGTCACACACATGGAAAGTGACTCCTAAAAGCTCAGAAAGCTTAGTTGCATCTACTGGATCTCGCCCCAAATGATTACCATCTGTTCCTATATATGAAGAATGATTTGGCTGGTGAAAAACTGATCTCAAGAGAAGCCTTCGTAAATCGATGGGTCCAATAGGCATAAGGGTGTTTCTAAGAGAGAAATTTACTACAAAATGGCAAAAAGTTATCGAGGAAAACGGTGCATATTTGACATAAATCGGATAATTCTAACAATTGACATTCGATCGAACTTGGCGTGTTTTCTCGGTCTTGGGTCTCTTGTTCATTTTATTAGAACGATTTTGTATTAATTTTGTTGTCCAAACTATAACCCAGTATTCATCATCAATAAGCGTATACTCTCTTTGAAAAAACTTAAAATCATGCGAAGATTTTTTTTGTTAAAATTTGGCTTTTTTTGTAACAAACTTGACATTTTCACGCTTTGTGACGAAATTTTGCAAAAAAAAGACAAAAAAAAAATTACAAATATACACTGTATGGCATTAAAACTCTTCTTAATGTTCCCCCACTAACCCGCTACCACAAAAGTTCCTCCGAGCTGCAAATAAGTTTATCCTTGGAGTATACTGTTTTCTACATATAATTTCTTTTCCACAAGAGCATCTGAGAGGGACGAGTCCTGGCAGAGAGCTCAACATTAAAGATATGATAGGTTGCGGGATCCAAGCAGAACTTACTGCAATTACAGAAGCCGCCGAATGGGTGGTTATATCTACGGGTATAACCTATCTACTACTAGATACTTTGTCAGCAACGCTGCATTAAATCTCTACAATACAACCTTACCGCTCTAAAAGTGGTAATTGCAGAAGCTACCGAGAAGCTTGATCGTGATCTGAGTATAAGGTCATAGAAATACAATATGTCGAGAGAATAAATCGTCAAAGCTAATACGAATTTTGCAAAAGGTGCGGATATATCTCTGTGTTGAGCATAGCCTATGCTAAACCCACGAGCTAACTGGCAAGGAAGAACTGCTCGGCGTTAGATAATAAAAGATAATACAGTTACTTCATTTGGATTATTAGCAGGACATTGTTTGAAGGGAATTCACTGTAAAACAATGGAATGTTAATCAAATGGTAGTTATCTACAAGGACGTAGAATTGGTAGAGTCTGAAAATAAGCAAATCACAGAGTTTACATACCAAACGGTTTGAACATTTGAGAAGGTCATAAGTTCATTATACTGATATCCCAATAGGCTAACTCGGACCACTATCTTATTGCAGCAAAGATACATATGCGCCTCTGTGAATAGGAGCTGCCTCTACGCCGTTATGTCTGAATTTGGTATCCCGCAAAACTGATACGGCTATGTAAACTGACCTTAAGCAGCACCAAAAACTCCGTCAGGATCGGGAAGGACCTCTCCTAGTCGTTCGATACCAAACGGGGTTTCAGACAAGGTGACTCTTTATCGTGTGACTTTTTTTAACTTATTGCTGGAGAAAACAATACGAGGGGCAGAGCTGAATAGATATGGTACAATCTTTTATAAGAGTGCACAGCTGCTGGCGTACGCCGATGATATCGACATTATTGGCTTCAACAACTGCGCCGTGAGTTCTTCTCTCTCCAGACAGGATAACGATATGGGTCTGGTAGTTAACGAGGGCAAGACGAAATATCTCCTGTCATCACACAAACACTCATAGCATTCGCTACTCGGCTCCCATGTCACTGTTGACAGTCATAACTTTGAAGTCGTAGATAACTTCGACTATTTTGGAACCAGTATGCAGAATCACTCTTGCCAAGAAGACAATTGAAAAGTAAAGTCCTCTCCCGACGAACGAAAACCAAACTCTGCCAGTACCTTATCGTACCCGTCTTGCTTTATTGTGCGGAAGCATGGACGATGGCAACATCTGATGAGTCGGCGTTAGGAGTTTTTGAGAGAACAGTTTTTCGTAAGATTAAATGTACAATAATCTATAATAATAAAATCAAAAAAAGTAGAGAATTGCCGCAGATCACTTAACGTGATGACTAAATAGTTGCCTCCAAAAAGAGTGTGGCTGGCGGCACATAGTAACGCACCGGATATAGAGTTGTCGTACGAGCTTACAGGGAAGGGAGCTTACCTTCCACTTTCATCATCATGACATAATTTGAGAAAGCTGTTCTTCACTTGTAAGCTGATCATAGGAGAGTTCTTGTCCAAAAATGCTAATTCAATGATGTTCTTCATCTCAATGCGTGACTTGTGAGCAGAACAACGTGATTAGTACCTAAAGGGTGAAAGAAGGTCTTCATATCACCTGCTATTGGACACATGATCAGTCTTCTCACAAAGTAAAGATCGGAAGTAAAAATTGAAAAATTAAGACATTTTCTTTGCGAATGTACTACAGGAAAAAAAATTTAAAACTTTTATAAACTTTCGCCAACAAAAGTGTTAGCTCGCCACTGTAGAAATACACATACTTACGCGTACATTTACATTTTTTTGATTCTATGTAATACTGGGTAACGCAACCGAAAAAATTTATTGGAAGTGAAAATAATAGCAGACACAAATGATTACCATAATCATCGCCCTTTTACGCACTCCACATACACACACATACTTAGATGCCTGCGTGCATATACACGTATTGTTACATGTGTGAATGTACGAATATGTGACTAAGCTTCCGTCGAGTCGGCAACCTCCGCACATAATGATGACCAATGGGCAGACGAAAAGCAATAAATCGTTCCTTTTGTTGTCGCAATGAACAACGGTATACGTGAATCTGAATTTGAAAAAAAAAAAATTGTACGCTTTTGCTTTTCATGCTTCTTCATTCTGCATGGCACAATAGTATTTATAGTAAATTTTTATTATTTTTTCATTTATTTATTTATTTTTGTTGGCTTTTATTTTTCATTTTTCTCATTTTTTTGCGTGGCTGCGCAATAAAGTGTTGGATGAAAGGTCAAAATTATCACGAAAATCATAGAGAGTGCTCGAGTGTTGTTAAAGCAGACAGATGATAACAACAAAAGAGGACAATGCATGAGGACCCACGCACACATACATATGTATTGGTATGTATGTGTGGAAATGCTATTTTTATTTTTGTCTGCGCAGCGTAAGACATAACAAATAAGGCGTGCATGACAGGTCACATACATATATGTATAATACCATATATATACATGTTTACATATATTACAACATACAGCTTTGTGGTTTTTAGCATTAAATGTGGATTAATTAATCAAAGTGGAGTAAATAAAAAATTGTTTTATACCGAATACAATTTCAGAAAAGAGGAAGCTTTAGTGGAGCCACTCTGATATTTTCGGTTTAAGGTTTCGCTGAAGCCTATGTGTAACGTCTGTTCACCGAATGTGTGGCTGGAAGCGGGCATCGGTCTTGAAGCAGGCGGTTTGTTATGTAGAGGTGTGCTTAAATTAAATCTAGTCACCTAATGGGGTTGTGCGCTAGGGTTGGTACCCGCCACATGGAAACTACAAGATCTCCAATGAAAAAATTAATTAGGTTAGAATGAGAGACCCCATCAAACTGCAAACGTATTAAGAAATATGATTTACGGGCATGCACCTGAAGTTTCCGATCCAGTAATAGAGAGGGTGCCACTGCCCAACTGATTGTTGTCCTGGTAAAGCTAAAGGCGGTTATTCCCGCCATGCCAGAAGTGCGATGGAGGGGTCAAAAATGGAGACAAGTAAGTCCTTGTGACATTTACTTGATCGGCCATATAAAGTAGAGCAAATTTGATGTCGGATTTGTGGAGAAAGAGAGGCATCATCGCCAAATGGATGAGCGTGAAAGGAAGACCAGGATGATGTGACCCAGCAAGCTCTTTATATATGCACTGGAGCATACTTATGATCGCTACCTCCATCAAAATGTAAAAATTGTGTTTGACGACTTTAACGAAAGGGTGGGCATAGAAGGCATCTTCGGCTTAACTGTCGGAAAATTTAAGCGACACGACGAAGCATCGGCAAATGGGTTGAAACAGATTAACTTTGCCGGTTCCCGAAATATAGTTGTCCGTAGCACTAGATTTTAGCAAAAGAGATTCCATCCAGCTACTTGGCTGTCTTCAGTTCGAAAAATCTGGGTGCGAGGAGGATGGAGGACATGTTTCCAATGTTCTTGGTGTGCGTACGCTCTGATGATCCAACATCGACTTGGATCAATATCTTGTCGCAACAAAGATACGCACTCTTCCCTGTGCAGCGAAGAATACCTGTCAACAAACATAAGGAGGGGCCGAAGTCGGAAAGTGTCAATCACAACAAACAGCTAAACGGTTTTCTACTGAACTTACGCTCCTGCTCTCTTAGAGCCCTCATCAGCAACTTGGTAAGAGTGAACAAGCTCCCTACGTACAACTGCAAATGAATCTATTGGTTTTAGAAATGATAGTAAAAACAGCTGGGGCGCATGGAAACAGGTTGCCTACCTCGCGATGTTGCGCCTGACCACAATACATGCTAGGGAAGCAAGACTAATTTGCAGGCAAAAATAAAAAAAGACCGAGATGTATGATTATGAAGAAGTTGAGAACCAGGCCGACAGGGGTAATGTCTGAAAATTCTAAGAAAACATGAGGCTACTTAGAGGAAGATTCAAGATGAAACTTTTGTAGGGACTAGAGAGGTGATCTAGTCAGCGATACCCAGAGTATAATAAATTTAGGGGGGAACACTTCTTCGGCCTAATGAATGGAGGTGAAAATGCCACACCCGGAGATGGTAAGCCCAAAGCCCCAATCGCTGACGATGGAGAGTATATTTCATTACCCGACCACGTACGAAGAACTTCCATTAGCCATTACCCTCCGAAAAACAGCAATGCGGTGTTGGTCGAAGGATCGCCAGCAGAGCTATTCAAACACGGTGACAAAGAACTGCCGAAGTGAAAAGTAAAGAAAATAAAGAATATGCTTTTTAGTATAACTTCTGAAGGTAAAATTTTCGATCATTTTAACTTTAAGCCTTTTACTTCAAAGTACAAAAGTAAAAAAAAAAATTATAATAATAATGAAAAGAACAAAAATACCAAAGTCATGAACCCACATCAATTTCAGGAGCACGCTTCACTGACGCTTTGATTTCGTTTAATTTTTGGTGTTAAAAAGAAAAACTAATTTCTCTCTTCCAGCGCATGGCATTATAAACTTATGTTAAATGTCAGTGCGTATGTGTAACCTCAGCCAGCAAATGCTAGCGTTTCTAACGAACTTCTCTTCTCCTTTTTTCCCCTTTGTAACATAATAGTTTTCAATCTTCATAAAACCGCCTTTAATGCCATATCCCTTTCTTACAGCATTTTAACTAAATGTAAGCTTATCAGCACACATTTCATAGTTCTCTTGTTCTTCTTCTTCTTCTACTTTACATTGCGTAGAGCAGCTCTAATTGAAGAGTTAATCTCTTTGAAAGAGAAAAAAGAACAAAAACAAAAAACGAGTAGAAACTTTCACTGAGCAATATTCAAAATTAAAATATTTTCTTTCATGCATATCGTTACTTAATATGTGTGCATACACACACAAACATATGCATATGTTATATGTACCTATGTATATAACAGTGTTGTAGTCAGTGAGGCGCGTGCTTAAACATACAATATCCGTTTTACGGCGATTTATGTTCACAGGATGTGCGCCAGCAGCAGCATATGTGCAATGCATGCACAGTTATACATACATACATACATACGTGTACATACAGCGATGTGTGCTTATCATGTGATCCTGCAAGACGCCAGCATAATATTATTCTCACATAAACAATGTTTGTATGTATGCTTATGTGTTAAAGCATTATTATTGCTATTATTATGCAAATAATTTAGCTGTTTTTGTATTTTATTTACACACATACATACATATATGCATGAATGAGCGTCTGTATGTGCAGCTTTCAGTGGCGCTGCGGCGTTTAGAGGCTACAATAAAATTCACTGACATTTTCGTATCTGTAAGCCATTTTATTTTTGAACGCTAACGGTGTTTAACACGTTTTTCACCACGCTCTAGTGACTTTTATTTCACACACTGTCAACAACATCTAGTTTTTATTACCGTTGTAAGGTAGTAAGGTACATACATATGACTGTATATAAATATTTAGGGAGATAAATAAATAAAGGTAGAATCTAGTAAAAAAGTAATCCATTATTTTTGCAATAGATGTCATTAGGGATCTGTATCTCGCGTTCTATAAGTGCCATTGGATCACACTAGACGGCATTAGAAAGTTAGTATTTTGTACTAAGAAAAGAAATGAAAGAAGTTTTGATTACTTAGCTCAATAGGGCTTGAGCGCATGCCAAAGATGGACGCCAGCAAAGAGAAAATACTATTTATTGTAAAATTTTTCTTCAATAAAGATGAGAACACAAGTTAGGCAGCTGAAAATGTGAATAGTCTTTATGGTCTTGATACTTTAACAGTCAATCCTGCACAATTTTGGTTTGGTCGGTTTCATTTAATGTATAAGATGTTCCTTGGTATGGAAGACCAACTGCCGAAAATTTGAAAAAATAATGAAAGTCGTCTAACTCACTCTCATAATCATACGAGCATTATTTCGATGGGTCAGGAGTTTAACACTGCACAAAAAACAGTTTAGAGCAACGTGAAAAAGGCTGGATTCACAAAGAAACTGAAAAAACTTCATGGACAGAATTTTCATCTACAAATCCCTGCGGAATCGTAACATAATCGACCCATTTCTGAAGCGGTTGTTGACTAGTGATAGAAAGTAGGTCACTTTCAGCAACGGGAAATGAGATAGTAGTGCTCGAAGGGGAGTGAGCTAGGAGGTTTCGTTGTGCGCTTGGTGTGATTGAAAAAAAATCATCCACTATGAGGCGCTCTCTACTCTTAATTTGAACCTTTACTATCAGCAATTGGACCATATGAAGAAAGCAGGAGCTCCCAGTTTTAGTGAACAGAAGGGGAATTGTGTTTCATCCAACAATTCTGTTTGGAAGTTCTTAAGCATCCAAATTATGGCGCGAACCTCACACCAAGTAATTGCCATCTGTTTATACCCATGGCAAATAATTTGGCTGCTGAATAATTTGCTTCAAGAGGAGCCTTTGAAAATCGATTATCCCAATTTTTTGCCAATGGGGACAAAGGTTTCTATTGTATAAGAGTGACATAATGATATTTTCTTCAAAATGGCAAAAAGAAATGCTTTCCATTTAATTAAAAAAAAATGTTTGTTCTTCTTTATGTTGAACCTAATTCCTGCTGTGCATTTTTACAGCGAAGGAATAAAGTCATTACCTAACAATTACCTGTCACTTGCTAGAGCTGAGAGAAAAGTATCGTTTATGCCGAATCCCACAAAATCCTGCTTTCCCTTAACCTCGCCAACTTAAATTATCCTCCAGCCAGTGGCGTGTAGCTCTTTATTATTATTATTTTTTCGGGTTGGAGGGCTTGGCTAGCACCCAGAACTACGCTTGGGCCTGCTACGGATCTGCGTCAGGCAAGAGCGCTCCAACTTCTAAGATATCCTCTTTGTAGAGTTTTACCGCTCTGTTATCCACCCTAGACATACGAGTTTTCTAATCAGTGAGAGAAGCTGAACCATTTTGGTGTCTCCTGTCTATGACAGGGTGTGAAGACTCCGCTAAAGGATCTTGCAGTTTCAGGTACCAGCAGGTGAAACTGTTGAGTACCCTGTGATCTTGGATGTACTCGTGTTGTTTTCAAGTGGATTAGGTTTTTTTAAGTTTTTGAATGGTACTGCGTGTTATCAAGGCCCTTCCCCAAGGTATGCCTTTTCTCAGGCATTGAAAAGGTCTTTGTATCATTTAAACCTGACATTATGCTTCTTCATAAGCTCTAAGGCAACTGTAGTGTTAAGCTTACGTAATGGTTTTGGAACAACAGGGCCGCTGATTTGAGTCATTTGCTCTTGTTGCTCCAAACTTAATAGTGGTTGGAGCTATGTGATATGCAGGTGCAAGGGTTGTGTCTGCTGCCTTGCCTTACTGTTTCGTGCCTTGTTTGAAGCGAGTTTCCAGTTGTCAGCTGTCGGTTTGACATTTCTCTCTAGAGGCAAAGACTATCCTCATGTCGGTAGAAAAAAAGAAGCTGAAGGAGCAAACCTGCATTAAGTTATTTACATTATAACGAAGTCTTGTCGAAAAATACTATACAATATTATATACATATACCTTCTGCTCAAATATAAACGGAGACTTTATCCATAACTCGACAAGGACAAGACATATGGCCATACTTTTTTTTGCTTGGGTTGGCAGAACTGTTATATGTTTACATGTCTAATTTGGGCGCGATCTGTCACATAGTTTTTTTTTTACAGCACTATAAACAAGTCAACCTCGAGTGTGTTTTTCGAATTTTACTATGGAAATTAACGTTGAGCAAAGAGTTTGTTTGAAATTTTGTTATTCCAATGGAATAAGTGCGACGGACGCAATGAAAATGTTGCAGAAGGCATATGAGGAGTCTTGCCTATCACGTGCACGTATTTTTGATTGGTATAAGTCGTTCAAGGACGGCCGTACATCGCTGGAGAACTTGCCCCATAATCGTCGTCCAGCAACGTCAATAAACGAAGAAAACGTCGAAAATGTAAAGAAAATTGTGTTGGAAAATCGTCGTGTGACTGAAAGAGAGATAGCTAGTGAGCTCAACATATCAAATGGATCCGCTCATAGCATTATTCACGATGTTTTGGGCATGAGACGTGTGTCTGCTCGACTTGTTCCAAAATTGTTGCTCATACGCCTCGTCGATTATTTGACCAAAAACAACGTAAATATTGTTCCGCAAGCACCGTATTCACCCGACATGGCACCGTGTGACTTTTTTCTTTTCCCTAAACTCAAATTGCCGCTTCGTGGAAAGCATTTTCAGTCGATTAAAGTCATAAAAGAGAATTCGAAGAAGGAACTGAAAGCCATACCTAAAGCGGCCTACCAGAAGTGTTATGAAGATTGGAAAAAAAGGTGGCATATGTGTATCGCCTCCAATGGCGACTATTTTGAAGGGGATAATATAGATATTGAAGAATAATTAACCGTTTTTGTTTTATTGAGCCAGTCTCGTTTATATTTGAGCAGAAGGTATATTCGAGTATATATATATTTTCCAAACTAAAATCCATACCACTTACAATGAAAATTTTCGAGTTTTTTTATGAGACCAAAAAATCACAAATTTTCAGTTTAAAGTCTCACGAAAGATACACATATGTATGTTGAATAGTGTATGGTATACCCGCTGTGAATACATACGCTAACTTCATGAAATTTTGCTTTATTGATAATTATCCAAGAGAATTGTTTGCATTGCATACAACGGTAATGAAGAATAATCATATTTTGTGTGAAATAATTGCAACGCTGCAAATGTAGGCTACATGCCACAGCTGCCTCAAAATGGTGCATTTACATTTTTGCACGAAGCAGGAGTACATGTGAGTATCTACCCAGTAGGGAAAAATACTCGTTGTTTATTGGAAACCAACTAGCTTGCATTTCTTTACTAACTAGTTCATCTTCCACCTATTTCCCATGCAAGCAACTGGTATTTTTAACACGACGATACCCAACGAACTATCAGCATACAGTAGCAATATATAGGGTTATGCGTTACGTGGTTTCAAAAGCACAGGACTATATTGTGACATACCATATGTCTAATCTAATTGTCAAATCAAACACGTTTTCTTTTATTTAAAAGTCAGGTTTTATGAAAATGGATCGCTTAACAATTCCTTGGAATTTTAACAATAAAACCACAAAAATAGTGATTTAAACGTTCCATGTTTCTTGCTTTAAGAGGAGATTATGGCGCACATAATCGTCTAACTAGCAATTGGTTACAAATATAGTGAGGCCTTTGCATCACCGCTTTGCTCGTTTCACCTTAAATATCGCTGCTTTAAGTAAAAGTGTAGCCGAAGACCCGAATGTGTCTAATTCCCGACGTTCTCAAGAGCTTGAACTTTCTGACGGGACATAAATTGTTTAAATCATTAGCACTTGAAAACCAATATGTAACAAAAAGTACTCGAAAATTACCTCAAACGGGACGAAGTTTGCAAAAATTCCCGAGGCGGTCATCCGAGTGATGTATTGTAATATTTCACATATAATGATAAGGTTCAAAGGCTATAATAACTAAAGAATTTCAATAAAAATTAAATAATTCGAAATTAATTTTGCTTGCGTTTATTTTCGGACATTTAGACTTCTATGGTTGCCCCAAAAGAAACCGTCGAATTTTTAAAATAAAGTAAAAAAAATTCCATTTTGCTGGATGACCTTTCACCATCTTTCCGGCAATATCATTATTCCACGCTCATAAACTTCTGACCTTTATCTGCAAACTGAACTGCGATTTTATAGCATGGACATTTCCGAAAGTTTTACCATTTAATGAGTTCTGCAAAGATCGAAACAAATGGTAATCTGACGGTGCAAGGACAGGGCTATATGGTGGATGCATCAACAGTTCCCAGCCAAGTTCTGTCAGTTTTTGGCGAGTGACCAAAGATGTGTGCGGTTTTCGTTGTCCTGGTGGAATTATGACACCTTTATGATTGACCAATTCTGGTCACTTCTCGTTGATGGATGTATTCAATTTGACCAATTGTTCACAGTAGACATCCGAATTAATCGTTTGGTTCCTTGAAAACTGCTCAAAATATACCATACCTATCCAATCCCACCAAACTGACAGCATAATATTCTTTAGGTGAATATCAGCCTTTGAAGCGGTTTGTGGTCCTGCACCATGCTTGGATCATGAACGGTTTCGATTGAAGTTATTGTAAACAATCCATTTTTCATCTCCAGTTATGATTTGCTTCAAAAACGGATCATATTCATTGTGTTTAAGAAGCATGTGTGAATTTCTTTTATTTCATATGGTACCCAAATATCAAGTTTTTTTACCAGTCCAAAATTTCGTATATAATTATGAACAGTTTATTTTGGTATACTTAACTTCTCTCCAATCTCATGCTCAGTTACATGATGATCTTATTCGATTAAAGCCTTGATATCGTCATCATCAACTTCACTTGGTTGAACTGAACGTGGCTTAACTTTGATTTAAAAATCTCCCGAACGGAATTTGACAAACCAAATTCGATACTGTGATTCTTTTAAGGTCTTATCACTATATAAATTATGCAACTTTTTAGCAACCTGCGCTGCATTTTTTCCTTTAAGGAAATAATAAAGAAAAATTTTGCGAAAATGTTCTTTTGTGGGCTCCATATTAAAATTGACGCCAAAAAACCAAATATGAACAAAATTACGCTTACTTTTTTCCAAAGTAAGCTAAAAGTGATAGCTTATAACTGTGAAAAACAAAAATACAATTAAATAGCCACAAAGTCACAGCTGTTCAAAAAAATTGTCAACGCCGTCTCTGTGAAAAATCGCCGTTTTCTTTTGGGGCAACCCAATAGATTTGTAGTTCATTGACTTAAAAAAAAATTAAATTGAAAACCCAAAGTGGTTAGTTCATTTCGGCGCATTAAGTTTCTACTTCACCAAAAATACGGTTAAAAGTATTTAATTTTCCACTAGTGAGACTTGAGCCATGAACCTCACGCCCTGCAGTGATAACCTTTAACCACTCAGCTATACTGACGATGTAGCGAGCAGCGTCATTAGACCGTAACTCATTCATGACGTACTAGCTATTAGAGCTTTCGATACCAGGGTTTCGAGCACTGTGAGCACTGTGAGCTCGATATTCGTTCGTTGCTCAACTGCTCAAATGATAATTTAAAATTTTTAAAATTTCAATTTTGTTTGTTAAAATTTCTTCAGTATTCCAATGAGTTTTACACTTTGCATTAATAAAATATAAAAAACAGCTTTAGGAAGAAAGTCAAATCTTTTATTTAAAATGCTCAAAAAATGTTCGAAAACGCTCGAATTGCTCAAGCTCAGGCCCGAAATTTTTCGAGCAATGAGCAATGAACGAGTGTGCGAGTACTCGTTGCTCAAATTCTCGAATGGTTCGAACAAAATCTTGAGCTCTACTAGATATAACAGCAACATACGGTGGTGGAAATTATTATTATTCCCGTTTCTTGCATGATTTCATCTATTTAAATACCAGTATTTCCGCATACTAGTCTACCTTCGCTCTGCATACATAGTATATGCATTTTTATACAGTTAGTTGCAAGTGTAACACGACCCGTTTCGAATAAAAATCCCTAATTGATAGAAACCAAAGTAAAACTCTCAACATTATTGCACACTTCATGCAATTCTCATTTTTTTTTTGTACAAAATAACTGTTCAATTTGGGGAGCGCTTACAAGTTAATGGCGAGGAAGGCAAAGCGATGAGTTTTATTCGTTTTGAATTGCAAAGTTTGTGGTTAAAATCATACCACACACACACACACACACCATTCCGACAAGGCCAACGTGCTGTTATTTGGTGAAATGAAACATAAACATTTATGTTGTGTTCTGCAAAAGCATGGTTAACAAGTGATATGAAAGTTGAAGAGAATTTTAGAAATTGGCTATCAGTGGCGAAGAGAAATAAATCTAAATCTATAAATCTAGTGGGAGAAATTATTAAATTTATAAAGGTTAAAGGACACAAATTTAACTTTAGCAAAAAAAATGAGTTGCCGATGTCTTAAAGGTTCAATTTTTGTCGGATTTATGACGCAACATCTCAAAGCAACAATGCAAGAACAACAAATTGGTGCCCTCAACTTCCATAACTCAAAAACAAGGAGGAGGGGATTTACAATGCCAAGCACACTCACTGGAGCTCTCACCTAATAAATCCAAATGATCACCAGTTACATAATACGGTTATTAGTACCCAAAATAGGTTTGATTTTATCTCCCCAAGACCACCAACTTACTGGCTTACAGACCCAAGGAAATTACCTGACCTAATTGATTTTGCAGTCATGAAAAACGCAGAGAGAAATCTAGTATTTATTGAAACCTGTACAGACTTATCCTCGGATTACTCCCCGGGAATTCCAAAATTGCATGAAGAGCCAGTTGAAAATCAGTATGCTTTTCGTCTTCCGACATCTAAAACCCTAAGAAAAATACATAAGCAGTCACATACACACCAATCGGGAACTGAACAAGACCTAATCAGACTAAGCCAGCCAAAGGCCGTAAAAATTATAACAGCGAAAGCGAGTTGTTGGTTCGAAACAAACGGCACTTGTGCTGAGAATGGAAACCCTAACGATCGCCCGATGCAAAATCCCGACTTAAGATGGCAGAAAAAAAGCTTAAAGTGGCAATAGGACCCCACGAAGAAACTACTATGAAAAATCTTTTATCGTTTTTGTCTACTAACGCTTCTACTAAGAAATCGCTTTGGAAAGCCAGTAAAAGCCTTAAGCCGCCATTAAATACGTTGAGACTACGTCTACGTTTTATGGGCTAGATCGCATGAAGAAAAGGCAACTTGTTTTGCAGAGTACCTCAGTACGATATTCCAACCAAATACTGCTACAGATAATGCCCCATTAGTCACTGAATCATAATGTTCGCAGATACACTGTCGCTTGTGGAGCATACGTATCTTAATTAAAAAACGTTATTAGCGTCTTTTTCTTTATCCCTATGAGGAGACAACGCATCTTTCCTCAGTGGATAGGTACGAGAAGCGGAAGCCCATTTTTACTTGAATTCAACTGAGTTTTTAAATCTGTATCGACCAATCCACATTTAGTTGAAGAAATCGTTGATCAACTTAATAGCCAACTAAAAAGCAGAAGGATAACGGCGACATTTACAGAGAAAATGGTAAATAATGAAACTATCAAGAGTTTTCCAATTTAAAGGTTCTAACCGCCTTGCGATTCTTCGCAACTGAATGCTATGCGCTTCCTATGGCAGAACGATCAGGCATATATATGTCCCAGTCATCCATAAGCCCTTGTACCCAACGCGTAACAGACGCAATCAACCGTTCTCTATTTTTCGCAAAGGTTAGATTTTCCATGGCCCAAATAAAATGGCAAACTGCAAAGAAAATCTTCACTTCATCATCCTCACAATTTGTTGGAGGCACTATTTATTAAGGCTATCATTTTAACTTATTTGTCCATCAAGAGCTCCAGAAATTACCTTAGAAGCCTATATCAACCACCAAGGACATATACCATATATACGTGTACACACATAAAAATAACATGAAGTCAAACACACTCACTTCAATCCACAACAACATACTTGGAAAAAGTCACACTCAAGAAATAAAAAACCTTCACATATGCGAATTTATGGCTTCGAAAATTATGCGCAAATATCTTTATTACTTAATCGTGTGTACAAAGATTGGATAATTTAAGATTTTAGTTTTATTATGCCATAAAAACACTTCATTTTATATCCCCTGAAGTGAAACTTATTACTTTAAATTTTATGGGAATTGAATTTTTATGGAAAAAAAATTCAGCAGTGTTCCCATTTTCACATTTCAATTCCACAATGTGTATTTCAAAATTTCCTGTGAAAATGAATTGATAAACTTTCATTTTTATAAACTTTCTCATCGATAAATGTTCACTCTTCTATACTTCTTTATACTCACTCTTCTTTTTTACACTCTTTTCTCTGCCACATAGGAATCTTACAAAAGGTACCAACGAATCTTTCGCTTTATGAAAAAAAATTACTTGCTGGGTAAGAATATGACGATGACTAGCTTGAACCTGGCTAGTGGTGAAGACAAAACTGGTGATCTGAGTTGATTCTAAAGTATCACAAAAATTAATAAAACTTGTATTTTTTGGATGAATTACGTAATCCAAGTTGATGGTGATAATACTTGCACCAAGAAACTACTTGAACAAAATTTTGAGTACCACAGCTGATTCAGACAGCACCACAAACTCCATTACCCTATTGCCGCATTCTAAAAAAAATCATTCTGACAAGGAATTTCTACCAAATCGCATTCAATTTCTACATCATTTTTATTTCTTCAGCAAAATCGATAATTTCGCCAACTTGTTTGATAATATAAGGTTATTCATTTTGTGGTTTCAAATGTACTGAGCTGTGTTTTCACATCTTTCAAACCTATTTTTTACTCGGAGGATGCTCAGATAATCAAAATTGTTTCGTTTTAGGCTCCTACTATCCTCAAGTAATTGAAGATAGGCCATTACACCAAAAAAGAAAAAACTTATTTGCTTTGGTCATTTCGAAGCGTTATAGTCGTATGAGAACCGACTTCTTTTGGCCTACAAACAAGAGGGACTTGCATGCCACACAACAGGAGTGAATATGGCTCCATTTCGAGAGAACTTTCCCGGCCGTGAATTTCTGGTCTTGGCGATATCAATTGGCCACCGAGATCGATCGATTTGACACCGTTGAACTTTTTTGTGGAGCTAAGTGAAATACTGTGTTTATGCCGATAAATTTTGTAACTCTTGTGGGTTTGAAAACCAACGTTCGTCCAGTTATGGCTGAGATACTGCCCAATATGTACCACAAATGGATCGAAGTATGGAAAACTTCACAAGGCGGTCATTTCAATGATGTGGTGTTTCACATATAATGCCAAGGTTCACACCTTTACAAAAAATAGGAAATTCCTTAACCGCAAAATGGATAACCCGGTATAGTTGGCACTTTGCCACCGCTGAATAAATTTTTGGCTCAGTTCCTTCTTCAATTCTTGATGTTTTTTTGCATCAAATGCTGGCACCTACAGTTTATTATCTTTAAGCCACCTCTGGATGACCATAAACCAATGTCCAAATGAATATAAGTTAAGTTACCCTCACAAAAAAAAGCACCCAAAGTTAGTGGTAAAACTTTTTGGGCATAAATTAATTGCTGCCATTCATCTTCACACTTTTATCTTTACCAATGATCAGTTGAAATTCGCAAACCAAAAAAATAAAAACAAAAAGCAAACTGACATCAATCTTTTCTTGTAACGAAAAAAAAATGCAACACCCGAAAAGTATGCTACATTACACCCTTACATACTTCTATATTAAATTTTTTAGAAAACCAAAAGTTATGAGCAAAAAAGGTGATATAAAATTTGGCATTTTTCATCCCCGAATAAATCGGAAAGGGGAAAGTTTATTGACTTTATTGACTGCAAAAAAAACAAGAAAAGAAACAATAATACACTTATTTGTTCTATAACGGTTCCATTTTGATAAAGTATACGGTTGCTATAAAAACATGAAGTTGCAAGTTAGATTAGTTAGAAGAATTATTATTATTACAAAGACGGCTCGGAAAGGTCCTTCCCGATCTTGGCGGAAGTTTTGGTGTTGTTTATTGCCAATTTACACAGCCGTATAAGTTTTGCGTTGATACAATTTTATACATAGCGACCAAGATGCAATTGTTATTCGGGTTATCGAAGGATGCTTTAAAGTCAACGAAGATGTGGAATGAGTCTATCCTCCTTTCATAGGTCAATTACAAAATTTCGCTTACTGTGAATATCTCATCAGTAGTGGATTCATCAGGTCTAAAGCTACACTGATAAGATCCAGCCAATTTGTTGATGATAGACGTTAGAAACTTATGCCACGATAATTGGATTGGACAGGACACACTTTGACGCTAACATATTTTGCAAAGAAGCTGATGCATCCGCATCCGAATTTGAATAACTCGGCCGGTAATCCATGTTTTTGTTCACAGACCCCGCTTTGGAGCAAGCAAAATCAGTCTAAGTCATCCATATCATATAACGCAAGGTCCAGGGAACGAGCTGTTTCGTTGGGTTTGAACCTTTACCTTTAGGAGGCTAAGATGAGTTAATTTTAGGGGGACAGGCAAAGAGGTCGTTAGTGTTGTGCGGGAACTCATTGCATGCAGGACATGTGTTGGTAATGTCGGGGTAAAATCTTATTTCCGCTCGGGCAGTAATTCATCGTCTCCGCCGCTGTATTATTTTCAAGCGACCAGTTGCTAATGTTGACCGCCGCAATAACCGAGTGGTTATCATTGCGTACTGCCATGTAGGCCAGATTCGCAGGGTAAGTGTATTTATGATATAAAACAAAAAGCTCCTCATATGAAACCATTAGTCGTTCAAAGACGGGTTAGTGTAATCTCTAGGTCCTTCCATTTGCTGGAAAAAACTACTACGAACACCGCATATTTGAGGAAGAGCTCGGCCAAAAATCGTTTCAGCGATTACAAAGTGACAAGATGAGGAAAAATCGTTCTCATTGTCATCGATTGGGGAATCGGGTTCTCCATCTTCTCTCCTCGTGTTCCATTTTCCCCACCATTCAGCAACCGGGAGATGTGTTCCCTCCATAAACCCAGCTTACTCTCTCTACATCGGTTGCTATTGAAGATCAAGTCTTTGTGTCTGTGCATGCCTCTCACTACTCTCGCCAACAGAAATGATAAACTCGTATTATTTCAGAATTAATAAAACTTAATAATTTCTATTTGTTATTTTATTGCATACAAAATATTTGTTTAAGCAGACAAAATTGAGCCTATAAGTACGAGTACCATATGTACAATAGCATTTAGAAGTGAAGAAAAACTTTTTGTGAAAATATTCACTTTCTTATACATATATACGCATCTATAAAGCTGTCTGTGTGTGCCTTTGCAGCTTACTTCAAGATTATGAAGCTTGATTCACCTGACACACACACACACACACATACACACATTAAATTGCGCATACCAAAAGCAACAATAAATTTTGATTTTACTAAACTCCATCAGTCACGCGATGAGCTTTAGCTTATCTTCGAAAATGTGAACTTACACAAATCTTAATGTAAACATATTTCACATATTTCAGCTAGCATACTCATGCACACATACACACTTAAATTTTTTGTTGTTGTTTGAGATTTTAGTTTCTTTGATTGACTGGCTTTCACCTTCAATCAGCGTGAATATTGATGAATATGGAAAAGGTTAACACTTTTCTTTATTTTCTTTCACACGTGATTTTGTTTGCTTAACTTGGAGTTGATGGAGAGACGCACGCTTGGGTTGAGGTACAATATTACACTGGGTACAAAATTTAAAAAGAGGTCACATACTAAGGCTTTATAAAGACTTTAGTAGCTTCCAATTTATAGTTTTAAAAATATTTGAGAAACGAAAAAGAAATAAAAGACACAGCGCATTAAAATCCTTTATAAAAGTAGTACCAGATTCTGAAAATATTGGCCAATCTCATTCTTAAGATCGAAAAGTTCATTGGGTTTAGGTCTAACCATGATACAATAATTTAAAGGTAGTTTCATTCTCTCTTCCCAGTCGGCTTCATAACTATCTGACATTAAACGTGTTTCGGCTTTTTCGTGCTACCCTTTTCTCTTAAAATACAGGTACCATTTTTAAATAAAAATGTGATATATTTTTAAATGTGTAAACATTCACAAATCTCGTATTATATTATATTTTCCCATCCCTGATCGTGGGCTTAATCGATGTATGCCTTTCATGATTGTTGTATTACAACTTTAATAAATTGTAAGAAAGTATAGGAAAGGAAAGAGATTCGCTTACTAAAATTTAAATTGAACTCAAGAAAATGAGGAGCTAGTTAGATTTGCTATGTCTACGTTTGAAGGCAAATTAGTCTCACAATTTTAGAGATGTTTCAAGCAAATTTTGTAAGCAAAAAGGATATTGTTTTAATAATCGTTGGTTTTTTAAAGCAATGCAAAATCTTCATTAAAATCCCATAATAACGCTAAAAGTCGATTAAACTTCCAAATTCTTTTGAACTCGATCACGGAATCCTGATTACTTGATTATACCTTCGTGTATGTTGCTTCTGTGAAGAAGATTCCCTCACTTTTCCACATGGATAAACCACTTGGTGTATTTTACGAAGTTAAGGAGATTAATGATGCCTGGAGATGCAAGCTATGCCAAGCAATCGAAGAAGAAATTTCTCCGAAACCGATAACGGACCGCAGAGTTTACCGAGATTATGACAGTTTCCTATCCGGTCAGTTCATCGGCGTAGTTTTTTGGGGTGTTCCTATGACCAGGCTGCCAAACCACGGATGTTTCTGAGCAAACATGTTTAGTGTGAGAAATTTCTAAGTGAAACTACCTTATAGAATTTTTGTATCATGCGTCTAACGACACAACTTTCTGGACAGTTACAATTGCAAGACTGTCCTTTTTAAGGTGTTAAGCAGGAGTATGGCTTAACTTAATAATAAAAAGAACATTTGATTAATCGGTCATTTATGACAAAAATTTGTAAGGCTGTAGGGAATATTTAAAAAAAATTGTATTTTTGCCGAAGCAAGTTAAAATTAAAACTTAACCATAATAATATGGAAAATATCGTTTAAAACGTGAAAAAAATGAAAAAAGAAGGTAAAGATGAGTAACGTATTTAATGTGAACAAGCGCTGAACTTTTTTTCTTAATTATTTAAATATAATTTTATTATATTTTTGGCAAAAAGATCATGAATTTCCTATAATATTAATATATATAATTTAATTATACTATAAAGAAGAGAAAAATAATAAACGTTTATGGCAACTTAATGCATTCATGGCATGCATTTTCTCATACATATGTAAATATTCCTTAACATTATAATGATCATGTAATTAGCTGTTTCAACATTACTGCTGATCTTCGTGAAGGCCTACGACGATCATCATGCCATAAGTGGAAAACGTAAGTGCACTTCTATAAATTTTATACCAATTGTTATACCAATTTTTTGTTCATACATAAATTTTAGTGATCAAAAAGCGTGTGTCTGAGAAAATTGTATTTTATTACCTTACAGTAATAACAGTCAATAACTCTCCCTCTTGTAGTTTAGCTACAATATATCGGCTCACCTCACCTGCGAATGAGCAGGTAGAGTAAATATGTAAAAACACAACCGATCTGCAAATTTTTATAGAGAGCGCATAGGTTTGTGATGCATCCTAAGTAAATTTCATATCTGCTGAATGAAATTTCTAGTAATTCTTTTTTTAGTTTTTTACTTTTCTTTAACATTACCTATGTTATTTTTTTGTATTATTTCGAAACAGAACACTCGTCTAAATTGGTGTTTTTAATATGAAACTCAATATGTATATTTTCTTAGATGTTTAATTCCCGTAGCCTGTTTCATATACTCTATCTCCATTATGTAAATAGAATTAAGAATGTGAATAAAATTTTAAATTTCAAATATGAATTCTTAAATTAAGAAATTTACTGTGATATGGTGGAATACGATTAAATACAAGATTAGGGACTTTGCATACTATTTTCGCACGTCGCAGTCAAGGTAGGGTGAGTTAAAGAAGCGTATATCTTAATAACACCTTTAGGATATAACTACGTAGGCTGCAATATATATGTCTGGCCAAATAATGAAAACACGAATATTTATAAACAAAAATGGTTTTATTATTTTTCAAAATATTCTCCATCAAGATTTATACACTTTTGCATGCGTTCAAACCAATTTTCGAAGCACTTTTTCCACTCCGATTGAGACACCTCCAAAACATGGTTTTTGAATGCTTCAGCAGCATCTTCTGGGGACGAAAATCGTTGACCACGCATTATTTTCTAGATGTGTGGGAATAAAAAGAAGTCATTGGGTGCCAAGTCAGGGCTGTATGGCGGATGACCCATCAATTCGACGTTTTGGCCGGTCAAAAAGGCGCTGGTTTGAGCCGATGTGTGAGAGCTCGCACTGTCATGGTGCACAATGATTCGTCTTCTCTTGTTCGTTTTTCGAATTTCTCCGAAGACTTCAGGCAAACAAATGGTGGTGTACCACTCAGAATTGACCGTTTTACGTTGTTCAAGCGGAACAGTCGCCACATGACCAGTTTTGCCGAAGAAACAGGCGACCATTTGCTTCGAAGTGCTTCTTCCACGAACAACTTTCGTTGGATTTGGTTCGTCTTGGAAGACCCACACGGTCGATTGCTGTTTTGTTTCGGGCTCATACGCATAGATCCATGATTCGTCATCTGTGACAATCTTATAAACGTCTTTTGAAGCACCGCGAACGTATTTTTTCAGCACTTCTTTACACCAATCCACACGAGCCTTTTTTTGAGCGATTGTCGAATTGTGCGGGATCCAACGAGAACAAACCTTTTTTACGGCCAGGTGTTCATGCAATATCGAATGTATGCTGGTGGAAGAAATGCATAGGCATGCCTCTATCTGAAGGTATATTACATGACGGTCTTGCATTATCAGTTCACGTACGGCATCGATGTTTTCTGGCACAACGGCTATTTTTGGACGAGCTTCCTGAAATTAGTCTTTGAGCGAGCATCGGCCACGATTGAATTCGTTGTACCAGTTTTTCACAGTGCTATAGGATGGTGCTTCATAGCCATACAAAGATTTTAGTTCATCGATGCACTCTTGTTGTGATAATCCAAGTCGAAAGTTGTGAAAAATGATCGCACGAAAATGTTCACGAGTTAATTCCATTTTTTGGCCGAGATGAATTTTTTAATTCCCTGTAAATAAAACAATTCACGATAAAATGACAAAACGTTCTGAGTGATGTTATGCTAAAAAATGTCAAACTTTCCAATGGAAATGTCAGATTGCACCTGGCAACACTTAGTGTTGCTTAGGCCAGACCTATATATAGCAGCCTACGTATATATTTCTTCTGCTGACCAG
The DNA here is from genome assembly GCA_037013455.1 of Ceratitis rosa. Lineage (NCBI taxonomy): Eukaryota > Metazoa > Arthropoda > Insecta > Diptera > Tephritidae > Ceratitis > Ceratitis rosa. Next base: position 5,404,557 of record JAWMAG010000029.1, read on the forward strand.
TTGGTCGAGTAGCTTTGTTTTTTGTTATTTCGCTCTCTTTGCAGTATGTCACGATCATATAGGGGATTTTCCTTTGTTTGTATGATTGTCCATTTAATTTTAGAGCAGATGCCGATTTATTTATTTTTGTTGTGAAACAAGGGAGTCTAAAATAATCGTTTATGTGCTTATGTGCAAATAATGGACGTTGAAGTGTCAAGAATCCCCCTATCCCTACTGTTAGCTAACATTTCAAAGGCTTCCGCTCGACTCTTCTTCTATTCCTATAGAATCAGGTTACAAACTATTTTACAATTGTACATTACACAGTCGGCAAGAAATATGAATCCCTTCGCGTGTTGAAACTAAAAGCTCCACATAAAAATGTATCATCCTTAGGCAGCTTTTGCTGAAAGAACACCGAAAGTCACATAGCAAATTTAAAGAGAAGTTTAGTCAAAAACCGCTTTAATTTTTACAGCCAATTATATGTACTTGACCAAAATGGAGAGTGCTGTCCTTGTACTCCTTGTGGAGTAGTGAATTTTGTTTTTTCTCACAAAGGGAGATACTTCAGATTTAAATAGAGCTCCGCGCAAATAATTAAGACTACAAGTGTTCCTCCTAAAAACCTCGAAAAGACGAGCAATTCATCTTCTATTGTACTACACTGTGGCAAGTAGCCAAAAAGCTTGCTTTATACTACCGATCCTATTATGGCTCTCCTATGGGACAGTTACAGATTCATGGAATAAATGAAATTTCTGTCTATCATTAGGCATTTACGAAGTCCACTGAATTTATTTATATTTTTATTTTTATTTTTATTTTTTTTCTTTTTATTTTTTTTTTTTTAATTTTTTGTGTGGTTTTTTGTGCCCGTAGCCGCACGCTTTCGAATATTTTAAATGACTTTTGTGAAATAATATTTTTATAACATTTTGACATGTAATCATGCTATAAAAGAGAGTTAAACATACATACCATACATATATATTTACATAAACGCAAATGTATGTACACATAAAATATATGTATGTAAATCTGTGCGATTAATAAGAAATCCACCCTTCCCTGCTATTATCATCATCGCCATCATATGCTCATGCTCGTGACTGCAAATCCCAGAGGCAACAAAAAGGATGTTGCCAAACAGAAAATCGAATAAAGTGAATATGAAATGATGAAGTTTTCTTGCTTGCATGCCTGGGCTGCCCGAGGTGAAGACATTGAAATTTAACTTAAAAACTTTATTATTCTGTCTGTTGCAGTGAAACTGACGGCACACTTAGTTAGGCTACATACATACGTGTATATGTGCATGTGTATTTACGTTCGAAAAAGAAAGAAAGAAGAAAGTCCATATTCACATTGCAAGAAATTCAAATAAAAATTCAGAAGTAGAATATTAAGTCATAATATATGCATACTCATGAGCGGGCATATATGCATATGTACATATGTACATATGTGCATGATAATGCTAATACATATATATACACATATGTATATTTATAAAAATAATTGTCAAAAATTAGTTATTGTGTTGAAATTTTTATACCCACTCATCGTCAAAATCCGTATCAAAGCGAATGGGCAAAGAAATGGGTTGAGGCTGATCGACTTCGCCGTGGTAAGAAATATAGTTGCCGGTAGTACCGGATTCCAGCGCAGAGAAATTTATCAAGCTACTTAGCTGCCTCCAGATCGAAAAACTTTAAATCAAATCGATCGTGTTGCGAAAGACGGACGAAATCTTTTTTGAAGTGTGTATGCTCTGAGAACCCAGCACCGACTCGTAAAACTATCATGTGATATAGAACACAAAGGAAGTTCGACATCAAAACGCTGCAATCACAACTGACATCCAACAGTTTTTCACTCTGCTTCCACTCTTGTTCTCTGAGAGCACTTATCAGCAGCTCGGTATAAAGAAACCGTGGAACGGCATCTCAAACTCTCTACGTACAGCTTCAAATGAAACTATTGGTTGTTGAAGAGATCAAAAGATCAGCTGGTACGGTGAAGATGCCATACCAGAGTGTAGAGAACAAGTTGCCCGCCTTGCTACGTCGATCGCACTGTTGCATATGGAGGACGCATGTGCAGACAAAAAAAAAATAAAAAGACCGAATGAAGAGCCGATCTAGCGACTTATGCCCAGGCATTACTCTCTACGTAATACGTAGCCTGCGCCAATTCCTCTGAGATAAGCTTCCTCAATATAAGAACCTATCGAGCGTATTGTGCGAAGAACTGAAGCCCGCGGTCAAAATACCGATTTGATCCTATCAATGTAACTTAAGACTTGATTAATCTATTTCACCTAAAATAAATCTTTGAAAAAAAAAACCCATGAAATGAAGATCGGCACACCCCACCTCTTCATCGGTTTCAAAGTAGTCCTTGGTAGCACGAAAATGAGCTGCCTTTACGCCGCTATGTCTGAATTTGGTATCCCCGCTAAACTTATACGGCTATGTAAACTGAGGTTAAGCAACACCAAAAGCTACATCAGGATCGGGAAGAACCTCACCGAGCCGTTTGATACCAAACGAGGTTTTAGACAAGGTGATTCCTTATCGTGTGACTTTTTTAATTTAATGCTGGAGAAAATAATACGATCTGCAGAGCTGAGTAGAGAAGGTACAATCTTCTACAAGAGTGAATACCACGCAGATTGAAAAGTATATTCTTTTATCGACGAACACGAACAAAGACCAAACTCTGCAAGTCGCACATCATTCCCGTCGAGAAATAGTGTGCAGAAGCGTGGAAGATGAAAATCTATGATCCTTTGCGCTGACGAGATATACGGTGACATTTATATAGTTCAGTGAATCAAGAAACTACAGCTACGCTGCATAGGTCAAGTGGTCCGAATGGATAAGACCACTCCAGCTTTGAAAGTTTTCGATGTAGTACCTGCCGGTGGAAGCAGAGGAAGAAGAAGACCTTCACTCCGTTGTAAAGATCAAATGGAGAAGGACCTCGCAGTGGTTGGTATTTCCAATGGACCCCAAACAACGAAAAGATGGGATGACTGGGCGTTAATATTGATTCGGTTATTCTAGAGTAATCGGTGTCTATGCCAGTGAAGAGAAGAAGTAGAAAAATTTATGTTTGGTAAATTTTTAATCCAATTTATTATTATTATCATTTCGTCACCAGCGTATTTTTTAATAAAAAATTATTGCCAATTATTTGCTTATTACTTTCGGCACCCAAAAATTGTGGGCTTGGCTGTTAAGCGTGTTCATCATTAATGCATGCCAAATGCCATCATTAAACCTGGTCAAAAGCATTACGGCCATAAAAATATGTATTTGCTTTCAATTTTTATTTCATTTCTTCATTCATTCATTATGTGTTGGTTGCTTTTTGATTTTTGTTTGTTTTATCATCTGCTTTTATTTCATTGGTTTTATGTAACACTTTGTTCACGCATTATTTCTTGCTACTTACATATATAGATACACAGTTATGATACGCACATACATATATATAATATATATTTGCCACGTGTCTTCAGACTCTTTCTGTTGCAATGAAATCACCTCACCTTACCCGCAGCCAAAGCCACAGGCGTTGAAAGACAGTCCAAATCAAGAAAGACATATATACATACATACATACGTATATAGCGTGAGGCACGCATTCCCACTAGCTCGTGTTGTCTCCATTTATACGCAACACAACAGCATTATACGCTCGTAAGTAATTCTATTTACGGTATATTTTTGATGACTAAGAAATAGCTGGATGGCATAAAAGCATTTCGAAAAATGGCGCCATTAATTGAGTTTTCCGCATCGACAGACGAGAATTCACGTTCTCTATATGTATTCTTTTTCTAGCTTTATTTTATTTAAAATTGCTTAAAGCAAAGATACTGTAGAGATTTTATATACGAGTATATATATTTTAGAATGTTGTCAAAAAGTCCTCAAAATCACAGAAATTTAAAAAAAAATATTAAAGGATTGACCTCGATGGTTTCCCAAATCCTTCGAGTGGGATCACTGGATATACATATAAATAAAAGTCGCAAAATTTTTGTTCAGTTTCTCCTTTAATATAAACACGCAGTCTTTTAACTCTCTGGTAAGCACACAGTTTTTCTTCTCTTCACTTCACTGGATCCTTGTCCCTTTAGAGTTCAACACTCAATTGAGCTTGCTGGGCTGTTGGCTTAGCTAGTAATTTATTTAGTTAGTTAGGTTGCTCAAGCACGGGATCCCTTGATCGAACGCACTTATACCTATTGGCCCGTTACGATGCCTATGGGAGGTCTATAGAAGAGACATGAGATTATTGACATTTGTTCACACTATATCTGCAAGATAGTCAAGGTAGGAATTACCTAGGGAATCGATGTCGGGCTGTACTTAGGGCGAAGCTGTGGCAGAGGTTGTGCACCACCATCTCCTCTTCGTCTATGTCTCGCAGCCGCAACACCAAGAGTCCCCATCAAACAGTGTACAGTAATTATGCCAGTTCTTATGCTGTTTAGAAGGAGTAGGGACTTCTTCTTTTCTTTTTGTATCGATCAATGACCAGATGTGCCTGCTCATATTGTCATCTGCTATTGGCCTTGCTGGTGAAGGCCGATCTTAGCAGGAATCTTACAGAGGAAAGAGATATGACCGGATCGTTTGCAGAGGTTACAGTAGTTAGGATTATACTCTGTCTTGCTAAGTCTTCGGTCTTGCAATTTTCTGGGATATCACTATGTCCGTGCTCATTTCGCATTCTGGCGAGATACTGTATTGGAGTTAAGTAACTATGGAGAGCTTTTCATTATTGCTGTTAGTTCAGCTTGAAAGATGCTGCAGTGGTTGGAAATCTAAAATCCGCAGCCCACCTTTCCATCTAGTTTTGAACCATCAGTGAAGATGGATACGGATCTTTGATCCAGAACTGTTACGTTTTCCCAAACATTCTTCTCGTTGAATTTTCTTGAGAAAGTGTTGTCGAAGCAGAAAGCAGAACATTACGTACATTTTAAATTTTGTGCTCCAAAATTCTTAGATGATATCTACCCAACGGCGTTAGAGACTGAAGGAGGCTCTAGTATAAAGATTGATATATTTAAAAAAAAATTGGATCGCAAAAGCTTTCCTACGTATCAACGTACCAACGCCAAGATGTTATCAGAACCTTTCAATGTTATTACATCATACCAGAAGTGGCGTTAAAACGTTGAATCATTTTATATGCTAGATGCAACAAAGCCGTGGTATGGGTGCCCGAACATTGAGACATTCCAGGATACTATGTGAAGCGTGAGCAAGCATCCATTCTGCCAACACCAGATGGCTTAAAGAAAGAAGTTGTACTTGATCAGTTTTGACCTTTGTTGCATGCTAAATGATAAAGGAATCTAATTCTCCTAGACCAACACTTTTCGAATGATTTTTGTCGAAGCTGCAGAGCTATGAGCACTATACGACATAAATACCTAGGATATCACTTCATTGATTGCCCGGCTGACGTAGCAGCGGTTGGTACATCTGAGAAGGCGGGAAGTACACATGGTCGTTCTCATCAGCAGCCGTATCAACATAAATCAATTCAACCCCTATGATGAGTTCTCGTTATATATTTTGTATACTGTTATATTTTCATTATTTCGCAAATTAATATAAAACAAATAACTATTTACGATAGTTCAAACTATGTTCAATGTGAACCACACCTAAACGCCAAGTTTTTTTCCGAATTTAATTTGACATTTCTCTATTTCAGACTTACTCAATTTGAACCATGGAGAGATACACAATCCAACAACGTGTTATAGTTATCCAGACTTATTATGAAAATTTTCGAAGAAAATCATCTTCAGTGATGAGGCACATTTTCACCTCAGTGGATTCGTCAATAAACAGAATTGCCGCATTTGGGCGAATGAGAATCCAAGAGTGATTGTCGAAAAACCAATGCACCCACAAAGAGTGACTGTTTGGTGCGGTTTATGGGCTGGCGGCATCATCGGGCCGTATTTTTTCCAATATGAGGCCGATCAGGCAGTTACTGTGAATGGTATTCGCTATCGTGAGATGATAACGAATTTTTTATGGCCACAATTGGAAGATATGGATGTGGACGATATGTGGTTTCAGCAGGACGGTGCCACTTGCCCCACAGCTAAGGAAACAATGGCTCTTTTGCGCAACAAATTCAATGGCCGTGTTATCTCACGTAATGGCGATGTCAATTGGGCCCCAAGATCATGTGATTTGACACCGTTGGACTTTTTTCTCTGGGGTTATTTGAAAGAAAAGGTATACGTCGATAAGCCAGCAACAATTCAAGAGCTAAAGGATGAGATAATTCGGCACATTAACGGCATAGAAACTCCATTATGCCTCAGCGTCATCGAAACTTTGGACCATCGTATGGAGGTGTGCCGCCGAGGTCGCGGCGCTCATTTGGCCGATATTTTGTTACATACATAATTGAGTAATACCAATATATCATAATAAAATAAAATTTCAATAATTTCCTAAATAGTTTGTGTTTTATTCAAAATCAACATCGGCCCTTGAAAATTTAACCACCCTTTACATATGTACATTAAACACCGTTTTAATCGATGATATTTTACCATTTTGAAGCTAATGTCATTATGCTTTTTTCATAGGAACCCTTGTCCCTGTTGACGAAAAATTGGATTCATAGATTTTCGAAGATTTCTCTTGAGATTAATTCTTCACCAGCCAAATAATTCGCCATAGACAGAAATATATGGTAATCACTTGGTCCGAGGTCCCAACTATAAGATGGATGCATAAGCACCTCCCAATTAAGCTCTCGGAGGCCCTGCCTAGTCAATATCGATGTGTGTGGTCTGGCGTAGTTCGTTGAAACACAGTTCACCTTCTGTTGACCAAAGCAGCGCTCTTCTGGGAGATTGCTTCCTTCAGACGTCCAATTGCTGACAGTACAGATCTGAATTAAGAGTTTGGACGTAGGGGAGTAGCTCACCGCGGATAATTCCTACCCATTCCCACCAAAAATGCAACGTAGACTGGCTTGGATACCGATTGTGCTGGCTCATTGTCGTTCGATAACGACGATGTAAGTGATCCACCTTTCATCACCATACACTTCAGAAGTGGGTCGAATTTATTACGATTCAGCAGCGATTCGCAAAAGAAAATTCAATTCATGAGGCTTTTTTCTCGTTAACTTATGCGGCACCCATACATCGAGCTTCTTTGTGCATCCAGGCCTTTTTCTAGAGGTTTCAGACTATTCTATGTACAATGTTTAGCTCCTGGGAAATCGAAACAGTGCTCTCATTATGGTCGCACTTGACGATTTCCATTACTTTTTCCACATTTTTGACAATTGGCCTTTCACACCGTGCAGTATTTTTTCATCAAAATTATTGAAACGAGATTGACGAAACCAAAATTATCCAGAATTAGCTGTTACAGTACCAGGGCCATAAACACTACTCACATTTTCAGCAGCCTGTCTGGCGTTTTTGCCTATATCGAAGAAAAATTTTAGAATTTATCGTATTTTCTGTTTGCTGGTGTCCACCTTTAACATGCTCTTAAACACTACTCAGTTAAGTGATCAGCACTTCTTACATTTACTCTTTAGTACGAAATATCATGTTTCTAATGCCATCTAGCACAATCCAATCGTACTTACAGATCATGAGATATACCTAGATCACTAAAGCACTATATTGCAAAAATAATGAATTACTTTTTAGGCCTAACATTTTATCAACAATATTAGTTTTAGTGTTTCATTAGAGTTAGCTATTTCATGTGATGGGCTTGGGCTTCACGGATCCGCTACCAACCTTTTCCGTCAAAGCTCTAGCAGATTAAAACTTACAAGAAAACTTTTAAGAGATTCGACCACCGGCTTAACTGCAATCAACCATAAGAGGTCCAACTTTCACTTAACGAGCAGCAAATATTTATTACCTTGAGGAATTACATTATTCGTCGATGTTCTGAGTCAGCTGACCAACTCATTTACTCTTGTCATGCATCGTCCAGCCATTTTGTATACCTAGCAACATTCCCAAATGAATCTGCAAGGCCAGTGCACAACACTAAATGACATTTATGATCTGAACTTAAAACCACTTAGCCACTAATTATGAACTCAGCAGCAACTATATTTCACGCTATGAAAATGGTCACAAATATGTCATAAATTGACAAGTGACATGCATGTGTGCGTACGTACCTGCAACATCCAACGAAGTAATATAGTATGCTTTTCAGAAATCCCCTTGGCCATTTAACACCACACGGTCGCTGCTCGAGCGGTCGGAATTTACAACTGTGGGTCAGCCATAAACATTGGACTTAAAAATTGGCTACTTAAGCTGCAAGGTGTGAGGGTGTTGAGGGTAGCAAAAAAGGCGAAGGAGGCGAAGGAGGCGAAGGTGTGGCCAAGTTGTCCAAGGTGAAGTTTTGCAGTAAAATTGTTGATGCAAAAATTTCTTTGGCTAAACACAGAGGAAACAGGAATATGAAAAAGCGCACCACGAGCTGTTGGCTTGGTTAACTCATTAGAACTAATTTGAAATTTGAAAGTTTCACCAAAAAAAAGATAAAAATTAAAATACAAATGCAAGAAATATCCTCGAAACTGACCGCCATGAGAGCACTGTTTCGATTGCACAGGAACAAAATCGAACAATTTCTGAAGCGGATGGTGACTGCTGGTGTTGTGCAGATTCCATCCAGCAATGTCAAATGAAAACGGTTGTGGTAGAAGGGCAGTGCGTCCGCATAAGCGGTCTCCAAGCCAGGATTGACGGTGAGGAAGTTTATATTGTAGGATAAGCAAACTCTAAATTCAGACCTGTGCTGTCAGCAGCAAATGAATCGTCTAAAGAAATCAATCGCCTTGAAGTATCCAGTCTGGCCAACAGGAGGGAAATTGTGTTTCATCTGACAACGCTAGGCCACACATAACAATAGTGACTCGCCAAAAGCTCCAAGAGCTTAGTTGGAATGTTCTTATGCGTTCACCTTATAGTCCGGACCTAGAACCAAGTGATTACCAACTGTTTCTGTTTGTCTACGGAAATTTGGACAATCGATTTGCACAGGCTTCTCTTGAGGCTAATTCTTCATTTTTGGTTAACGTTATATCTCGCTTCGTGGGGTTGTATGAATTCCCTTTTCTACGCAGATGCGTGTAAGGCCGAATCGATTTACGTCTCGGACGGAATTTAGTCAAGGCAGCCGTGACGGTAACTTTCCCGAAATCATTCTTAAGATATAATGGAAAGTCTTTATTTTTATAATAGCGCTTAATAAAGGGTGGTTAAATTTTCAAGGGCCGATGTTGATTTTGAATAAAACACAAACTATTTAGGAAATTATTGAAATTTTATTTTATTATGATATATTTGTATTACTCAATTATGTATGTAACAAAATATCGGCCAAATGAGCGCCGCGACCTCGGCGGCACACCTCCATACGATGGTCCAATTTTTCGATGACGCTGAGGCATAATGGAGTTTCTATGCCGTTAATGTGCCGAATTATCTCATCCTTTAGCTCTTGAATTGTTGCTGGCTTATCGACGTACACATTTTCTTTCAAATAACCCCAGAGAAAAAAGTCCAACGGTGTCAAATCACATGATCTTGGGAGCCAATTGACATCGCCATTACGTGAGATAACACGGCCATTGAATTTGTTGCGCAAAAGAGCCATTGTTTCGTTAGCTGTGTGGCAAGTGGCACCGTCCTGCTGAAACCACATATCGTCCACATCCATATCTTCCAATTGTGGTCATAAAAAATTCGTTATCATCTCACGATAGCGAACACCATTCACAGTAACTGCCTGACCGGCCTCATTTTGGAAAAAATACGGCCCGATGATGCTGCCAGCCCATAAACCGCACCAAACAGTCACTCTTTGTGGGTGCATTGGTTTTTCGACAATCACTCTTGGATTCTCATTCGCCCAAATGCGGCAATTCTGTTTATTGACGAATCCACTGAGGTGAAAATGTGCCTCATCACTGAAGATGATTTTCTTCGAAAATTTTCATAATAAGTCTGGATAACTTTAACACGTTGTTGGATTGTGTATCTCTCCATGGTTCAAATTGAGTAAGTCTGAAATAGAGAAATGTCAAATTAAATTCGGAAAAAAACTTGGCGTTTAGGTGTGGTTCACATTCAACATCGGCCCTTACAATTTAACCACCCTTTACTTGGCCTTAACTTAAAATTATTATTTTTTAATTGTTATTTATTTATTTATTTTATTTCTTCTTAAAATCCACATGTTGCTATGAAGCACTAAATGGTTTTCAATATTTAACATTTTCATCGATTAATTTAAAGTAAGAAAGCCACATGATCCTGAAAACAAGAATACAATTCAATGTTCTTTAGCTCTTTTTATGCAATCTTCTGCTAACATTTGAGTGCATGTTTTATTCAAGCTTCATAGCAACGAATAATCGACCTCATCCTGCTGCAGCATTTCCTCGAGCAGAAGATTTTTTTTTACGCAAAACTATGAACTATTCCAACCGCAAGCAATAATTCATGTTTTGTAGAAGGAAATGCATTCTTGAAATTTCCCCCACACTTGCATATATGGTATGTGTCGTGTATGTATGTATGTACGTGTATATGCACATGCTTGGTCGCGCCCAAGCAAACACTCGAGGTTTTGCAGCATTTTGGTGAAATCAAATACGAATGCTTCTGTTATGTAGGTATATATGCAATTGTGCACCTTGAAAGCATAAAAGCAACGTGAAAGTTACATTCAGCAGCAGCACTTTAAGTTTTTCGGTTAAAACGGCGGAAATTTCACACTATTTGGCAAAATAAATGCAAGAATTTTGGCATTAGTTGTGGTGTTGGAGCGGAAATCACGTGTACACTACAGACGTATGTATGTTTGTGTAAGCAGTATTATGCTAAGATTTAGTGTAAGTGCGTTTTGGCATAAAGTAATTTTTAATATTCCAAAAAAAAAGCGTTTTGAGAGAATAAAGATCAAAAATTAGAAACTCTTTCACAAAAAATATTACTTATTATGCACACAAGCTCACTCACTCGCATTCTCCAACACCAACCACTTTTCCCCCGATTTCCAAATTTCTCACCAAATCGTGGCCACAAAGTATTTCAAAACTTTCCACATTTTCTTCGCCGCCAGAGTTCAACGCCATTATCACTCATAATCATTTTAAAACGTTTTCGTCTGTTGGCAACAATGCATGGCCGTGTCCGTCACGGAGCATGTCTGCAGTTGTTGTAATCAACAGTAAATTACTCAATTAGTGAGAAATATTCAAGAGCTTAACTCAAATTTTGTTCGACCATTTTTTGGTTTTTTTTTTTTTTGGTTATGGTGGTGTTCCGTTAGCATGCTCATCAAATAAATTACCGTAATTATTCTCACATTTTTATTACCTTGGTTGTCTGCGCTGGCAGTTAATCGGTTTAACTTAGTCATTTTGCTTAGCACTCTTTCTTCCTTTCATTTTGTGCCATATTTGCTAGCATAAACTCATTTTTTGTACTCAAAACTCATTCCATTTTTTTAATTTACTTAAGGGGATAAATTCTCGTTAATTATGATGAAGCGAAATTCCATTGAGCATTGAAAAAACAAGCGGCGAAACACCAAAATTGTTAATGGAAAACTTTTGTGTTTGCAATTTAAGATAAATTAATTGATTAATTGTTAGTACATTGTGTCAACTAGTTTAGTGGTGGAAATTCATTTGAGACTTTATCAATTCTGTAGTTTTTCAAAAGCTAACGATGAAAATAGGTCTTTCAATCATTTAAGCGTGATGAATGAGGACAGAGTGTATGGAAAGTTATGGAAAAATTTCTTCCGTCTATCTCCAGCAAATAGGTTTAGCCCCAATAACGACTATGATGAGGTACGAATAACAATCGCCCGCTGGGAGAACAACAAAACAGCTGCAGCCGGGGCTTACCGCCTGAGCTATTCAAGTAAAAGGAGCCGTCAAAGTGCAGAATATGTGACCTGCTACATGCACATAAAAGGCGATCCCACAGTCTACGTCAATTCTACGAGTTTTCCCGCAACTTCGTACACATGGAATTTTAAGATGGTTCTGAAAACATTTGTTAATTTTAATAAAAATAATAAAGTTTTGTATATTATACTATAACTTCCACATATTGTATTATGCAACTGGGAAGTGAGTCTGGGATCGATTCAATGGTTCGGATCCCTTGCATACTTCCTGGAATAAAAAGTGTTTTCATTGATAGTTTGGACCCTAAACTACAAGTTTTTATGTAAATCAATAAATGCACACATTTTTCAAATATATCAGTCCCCAGTTCACTTCCCAAAAGAAAAAGTGTATCCCAAGCCAATTTAGGCAAAGGGGTACAAGTTTATGTAAATCAAACGATCTAAAAACAAATTTAATTTTTTCGAATAGATCGATTTCAGGTCAATTTGCCGGAAAATTTTTTCTTATCGGATACATACTGTTTAAGCGTCTGCTTAAACAACCGTAAACAATCAATGTGACTGCCGATCGACAGCTTAGCGGCGGCCGTTCGAGTTATCGAAAAATCAATCTAAAACCAACAGCTCTCGCTCGTGCACGGCAGTTTTTTGAACCGGGGTTACTACATTCTGTTTCACTCTAATTTTAATAGTCTGTTTAAAATAATTTAGTTAAATTTAATACATATTGATTGTGGTGTCGTAAAACACATTAGTAAAATAATTTGTGAACCAATTTAACAAAAAAGTGCTTTTTTTTATTTAAACTTGGGCCTGCTCGACCGCCGGCACCCCTTTACTTCCCCCAAGTCCTTAACAACTTGACCACATACGTCATACACAGAACACACCTGCCAACTTTCTGAAACAGCCATGGCCCGACAAGAACTGTATCAGATAAAAGTCTGTCTCTCCGTGTTCTCTCTCAATCCAGGCTGGTTAGTTCTTAATAAGCTTATGTGTCAACCTTCCTTTCTCAGTCGCTTTCCATTTCTTTTTGCAAATCCTCAAGACCCGTCTGTCTCTCCTTCTTTCGCTCGTCGCCCATTAGATTCCTACTGCTAACTTTTGTCTTTTGTTCTGGTGTGTTCAAATGTCAAATGCTTCACACTGTGTGTACATGAATATGGGTGGACGTGAATACAAAGATTTTATGAATATTATTCAGCTCTAACCGCTTCGTTAGTACAAAACATATGACACGAAGCTTACTAACATTATACGAGTGACTGAAAGGTCAGACTTCAGACTGTTATGAAGAGATTGCCTAACGACGTTGCATGCCTACGGTCGGGTTGGGTTGAGGACAACAAGTCAACAAATGCAGGAAATACAGGTAAAATGCACATAAGCTGTGAGTAGACGGTCTTCTGTCGACAAAACTTTACCACACCATACTTGGTTAGGAAAAGTTGGAGGATCTACTTCAATTCGCTAAGAGAAAAGTTTTGTTCGAACAAGTGTATACATCACAGCCATAGATCATGTACCGTGAACCCAGATTCGTAATTGAAAGTTCATCTTCTATGTGATACTCCCTAATAGGTCGACCAGTTCAGTCTAACCTAAACTGTTTACTAACCTCTGAAGGCAAAGAACTCCAGCGTTAACATATGGTCTTGATAAAACAGTCTGCATTGAAACTGCCGAAGAAGAGTCATAACAACCTTCCAATAAAAACCGATCAGAGCAAGAAGCACCACTTTCACTGGCAGCCTTCGCGTGGAACTTTAGAAGCACAAGTTAGCCTCACCAACCAGCGTACAATATTACTGTGCAGACTTAACTTTTATTAAACGAAATTCAACTTTTCAAACTCATATTTAAGCAAATACTTTTTATAAAAAAATCCCATGTTTACTTTAGCGATCAAACAAACAAAATATCCAAAAGCTAAAAATGCGCATAAAAATTGTATAAATTTGTAAACATACCAACAAAGCATGTACTTCTATGAATATATCTCTCTTACTCCACTCAAATAAAAAAATGGAAGATTAACATTTTTCGTTTCTAAGCAAAATTTTTCACAATTTCACTTACCTTCACCCTTCACTTCTCCAGTCAGTGCATATCCGGTCCTTAACTTCCTGCTGCTGTTGCTACTGTTGATACGGTCAATATTTACAGTTACTTTTGGGATTCGAACACTTGATGATGCGAACTCTTCTTAAAGTGCTGAATTTTAAACAGTCCTACGCTTTTGCTTCTTCTTTTTTTTCAAGTACAGACTAATGTATGGATATTTATATTCGAACCCACTGCAGTTGACTGAATTTTTTTTTCTTTTTCCAAACTTGGCTTTAATGCTTGAAATTACGGTGACTTTTTAATGAATTTAATGTTAACAATATTTTCCCCATGATGAAATAATAACCAGGTGAAGTAAGTAGAGTAGAAAAGGACTTTGACACTGCCTTAGCTCAACGTTGAATTGTCGAATTTGAAGAGGAAGGGGATGAATGAATTATATATTATAGGAATTTAGATAAATATCGAATCTCTCTGAAATTCACTATCCTTTCAAATTACATTAGCTTTTAAATCAAGAAAAATACGCGCTCATTTCCCGGGTCTTCTTCACTTTCTCCTAATAAATTTTTGAAAGGTAAAACTTTTCATATTTCTGTCGGTATAATAACATAACATATAAGACTGGATTTTAATGCAATCCACCAAGATGACGAATCATACAAAAAAAATTCAATAAAATCATAGTCTAGTCTATACCCCAATTTTCTATAACTAAAGCGTTGTTATTCAATATTCAACACACTTTTGTCTCGTGTCAGTCTTCTTCCTGAAAAAAAAATAATATTTACATTATATTATAAGTAATTAACTCATGAGAAGTTCAAAATGTCTTTTCAGAAGTCGCCTTCTTCCCATGCCATGGCGAAAATTTCGGAAAATTTTAAACACCACTTAAGCTCATTGAGTTTAATCAGAAATCATTCCGTTTAGCATTCGTGTGATATATCAACTCTGTTCGGTTTTCCAGGTCTCCATTATTTCTGCAGTATTTGGAGTCTGTATTTACCATAGTTGCCATAATCCGATTTATGTCAAATATGCACCGTTTTGTTCGATAATTTTATACCGTTTTGAAGGCATAATGAATGACGTTGATTCTCCTCTCTTAGAAATCCATGTCCCTACAGCCAAAAGAATGTAGGCCAGCCCTTCTTAATCCAAATCTTTTTCCACAGACAGGAACATATCAAAATTACTGCGTACGAGGTCCGGACTATAAGGTGGATGAATAAAAACCTCCCAACCAAACTTCTGGCGAGTCACTATCGATGTGTTTGGTCAGGCGTTGTTCTGCGTTTGCCTTTATCGGAGAAAAATATTTTCTTTTTACTGGTATCCAGCTTTGACATGCGCTCAAACACTAGTGAATTAAGTGACCAAATCTTCTACTTTCACTTTCTTTTTTAGTAAAAAATGGCATCTTTCTAACACCATCTAGCTTAATCTAATTGCTTTTATTAAAATGGAGATACAGGTCCTCATAGCAAAAATGATGGATTACTAACTTCTTACTAGTCTTCAGTTTTTCCAGATCAGTTTTTTGACTTTGGATTTATGTGCAGAAAGGATTCGGTAAATTCAACTGCGCAGTACTTCCACTAGAGAGTCTTACAAACAGAACCGTCGAAATTTTCCTTTTTTGAAAAATATTGCCTTGCTGAATACGAATACAATATTGCCGGGGCTGGTGGTCTACACAAAGTCGTGAACCTTTATTTAGACTGAGCTCACTCCAAATTGTGACAATAAATTTGCATTGACGCCTTTTATGAATGAATGAATGACTGCAAGCGGAGAACGTTTAATTTAAGCGTCGGACTAAGGCATTTGTTTTGCGGCTGAGGTGCCTACCAGGTGTGTTTGTTGAAGTGAGCCGGTTTTGCTAGTAGATGTCGCTAGCAATATGTATAAATTTCTATGATTTGGCATGTATGTATTTTTTTTCTATTGACATTAACCTACAAAAATACGCAAGTCCCATTCCGCCAAAATAACAGCGTCATATTTGTTTACCTCAGTGAATATGTCGAGTTTCGTTCCAAGTAAATCGCATTTGCGGCACTCGTTGCTTTTCTTATTTCATCAAAAGGAAAAAGCAACTGAAGCTCACCGGTTGCTGGTAGAAACTTATGGTGAACATGCTCCAGTGATTAGAACATGTGAGACATGGTTTCGTCAATTTAAAAGTGGAGATTTCGATTTGACAGACAATGAACATCCTGAATCGCAACAAAAATTGGCAGAAACACTACATGTGACTCGAGGAGCAATTTGCCAACGTTTAAAAGCAATGGGAAAGATCCAGAAGTATGGAAAATGTGTGCCACACCAGCTGAACGATAGACAAATGGAAAATCGAAAAACCGTTTGTGAAATGCTGCTTCAACGATTCGAAAGGAAATCTTTTCTGCATCGAATTATCACGGGGGACGAAAACTGGATTTATTTTGAGAACCCTAAGTGAAAAAACTCATGGCTTTCCCCTGGTGAAGCTGGCCCATCGACTGCAAGGCCAAATCGCTTTGGCCGTAAGACAATGCTCTGTGTTTGGTGGGACCAGTGTGGAGTGGTGTACTACTAGTGGTGAAACGGTGAACACGGATCGCTACCGATAACAAGTGATCAATTTGAATCAATGGTCGGAATGGGCTCGAAGACATGGCAAAGTTATCTTGCAACATGACAACGCGCCGTCTCATACCGCTAAACTGGTGAAAGACACATTAAAAACACTTAATTGGGAAATATTATCGCACCCGCCGTACTCTTCAGACCTCGCCCCGTCCGACTATCACCTTTTCGCATCGATGGGACACTCCCTTGCAGAGCAGTACTTCGCTAATTTTGAAGAAGTCGAAAAATGGCTCTTCGAAAGGTTTGCCTCGAAAGAGGAAAAGTTTTTTTGAAATGGTATCCATAATTTGCCTGAGAGATGGGCGTACCCTGGAATTATTTTCGTATTCCTTCAAGATGGCGTTCCATATTATTCATGTTATGAGCATGCGAGCAGGTCACGCTTTTTTGCTTTTGATTTCGTTCACTTTACCAATCTTGTTTAGGTATTTTCGGAAATACCCATGTCGCGACAGAAATTGCGTGAGATAATAAAAAAAAACTCACCGCCTGGGCGTTTTTGCCACTTTGTTTCGCTGTACTTGCCACTAAACTGCTAAGCTTACCAGTTTACCGTGCTACTTTAAAAGTAGCATTCTCTAACTGGGCCTAGAACTGTAGTCTCGAGTCAGTTCTCATGCCACTATATTTCACTATTTTCCGAGCTTTTACTAACTCACCACTTTAAAGGGAGTATGTTTCGCTGTTAGCCGGCGGAGCTCGGTCTTCTTTATTGATAAATAGTTTGGGATCGTGATCCTCAACTTTCCTGGCCGTTACGACTTCTGCCAAACCAACTGCACACCCGACTAGGTAAGAGTCGTCCGATAAGTGCCTACAGAGTATTTCGATGCCTTTGCTGCTCTGGACTTGAGCTTTTTTATGCCGATCTCCATCTTTTGTCTCATAAATTATCCATGGTTGCGCGAATTACCGACTCTGCTTGGCGATTATGTCGACAGAAAATTTAACGCAGCAATCCGAACCATTATTTTGGTAATGAATTTGCACGATTTGCAAACGTTTTTCCGGGTTAAGTCAACGGAGTATGACAGAAAAAAATATTGCTCCCTTGTAAACCACACGTCTTATAGAAAGCACCCTTTACTTAGCCCTGCTAAACGCGGTTTTGGGAAATACAATAAATTATTAATTCCTTTTGTTTCATTTTTGCTATTTTTCTAATTTTTTTCCTATTATTATTTAGTCGGCAACAAATAACTTTTCTTTGTTATATATTTCTTCCTAATTCTCTTATTCAATGTTTACCATATTTCTTTGGCTTTTTGCGATTTCACATCAATACTTAGTCAATAAATTAACTAAATGCCAAAACAAGTCATAAATCTTGTGATTCTGGGAAAAGTGGTCAATGAACTTGGCTTTTGGTATAGATTTCTGTCTTTGTACATACATACATACATACTATTTTTTTGTTTTTCTTCTTGCCTTGCTATTGTTGTTTGGGTTTAAGCAAGTTTAAGGGAGTGAAGTGAAAAAATGTGTAAAATAAATCAAAAATCGAAGAGAAAATAAAAAGTGTAATATTTCTCTCTTCACTTTATCAGGAAATCAAGCAGATTTATTTACAAATTTTCTGCTCACTTTTAATTACGCAAACAAAAAATGTACATAAATCAAAAATCAAGCACTCAAGCCATAGAATATGCTCATTTTGCTCCCTATGTCAATCATCCAGTGGAGCTTTTCATAGGCGTAATCTTAGACTGAGCTTACCAGAGTCTCCATATAAATCTTCTTTTCTTGTTCTGAAGAGCCCTTCGAAGGTATTAAATATCTATATTGGGTATAACTTATCTTTCAAAAAGGCCAGAGACGAAGAAATTGGCTACTCATGTTGAGTTAATGTATCCAGATAAATTGCAAATAAAATCAACTAAGCTGCTATGAGAGAGAAATGCATTACTCTAACGTCAAAAAAGAAGCGCCGCTTTGTTTGAATAGCTCTGCCGGAATGTAATCGGCTTTAATCGCTTTGTTGATCTTTAAGCGCGATTCGAAACTTGTCATAGCCGGGTTATATAACACCTTTTCCAACATCATCGATTGTGGTTTCGGGCTCATCATCACCGGGTGTAACGCTCTTACTGCAGGTCCGAGAAGTATTCTTTCCACACACGAAGGCTAGAGATTGGTCACCAGATTACTTCTATGGTTACTATAAGAGTATGCTCTAGTCTTGAAACCTTCTGAGAGTCTCCGCTCCTAATCATAAAATTTTCGAGAATTGCCCTTCTCGGCCAGCTTCTCAGCTCTTGATACTCACGCATTTGGGACTTATTTTTTTTCGTCGGCAAATGCGGTTTACTTCCCTCTTCAGCTCTCAGATCGCAGCGTTATATTGCAGTGCGGCGTACCAGCTCTTTTTCGGGTACTGCCGAAAACCAATTTATCCATATCAGCGTAGGGAGTTTGAGATGCCATTCCACAGTTTCCTTATATCGAGTTGCTGATGAGTGTTATCACAGAGCAGGTGTGCAAGCCGAGTAGAAAATAGATCAGCTCACTGCTGTGATTACAGCTTTTCGACGTCATACCTTCCTTGTGCTTTCTGACCGGCGGTCTTTGATACACAGTGGCAGGTGTGCAACTTCACTGCGACAAGATAGTGGTAGGAGTCAATGTTAAGTCTTCATGAATTTAATTGAGTGGAATGTTGGTACTACATACAACCATATTTAGGGGCCAGACAAAGTCGATAAACCCCAGCCGGGTAAGCTGAATTCCTCGGCTGTGGTGCCATAAATACCTACTCTGGCTTTAAAGCACTCATTTGACAAAAATGGCTTCGATCACATCGTCCTAGTCTTCATCATGACGCTGATTGAATGCAAGTACTTTGTGACGGAGTCTCTCTTTAACCACAAAATTTAACACCAAATATGCGTTCTTTGGCATGGATCCAAGGTCCCACCTCCTTCGTCTTGTACCGCCCGCCCGCCTTTAGTCTAATGAGGGCATCAAACAGCTGGACAACGGCAACTTCCCAATTAGGGGATCGGACATTCCAGGAGGTTTCTCATTTAATGCTTACTTGCACGATTTTTCATTGGAGTATATTTTTTATGTAGTAGATTTTAAACCGCAAAGAATTTGCCTGCATACTTTAGTTCCCAAATGGATGTTGGATGGATGTTGGCGGGCTACCCAGATGATGCTTGGTGTAAGTCGTGAGCTGTTTGAACTGCATACATGCGAAAGAATCCTTTCTGGCCATTCTCAGATGAATGACAGTCAAAAACTTTCCTTACTTGCCTGAATTTCGACAAATAGCTCCAAGTTTTCAAATCCATTGGAAAGTTCAGTGAACCACTTTTCTGATAGTTGCAGGAATTTCAAGTTATATTTGTACACCGCAGCGATCTTCTAAAAAAATGTTTCTAAGCCCAGCCGAAAACTTATGAAACTAACAAATAATCTTGTGGCACATCAAGATGGGACTTTTAACTGGTTTTTTACATGGCGAGGAGTCTTATATCCTTGGTAGAGCTTTAATAATATAGCTTGAGCCTTTTGGGTGGTTGGATCTAAGTGTAGTGCTGTTGTTACTGTTGTTTAGAATTAGAACTTAAGAGGTTTTAAGGCGATCTGCAACTCCAAATAGTGGGGTGTATTCTGTTGTTTTTCCAACAAATGCAGTGACCCTTAGTTCGCTTCCAAATGGCTGGCAAATTTATATGAGGAGCTGTTATATCTTCTCCGATATCCACAAGGTGGGTAGAGATTTTCTGTCAAATGGCGACAGCGTTTAGAAAAGAAATTTTTTTTATGATTTTGGGTAATGGTCAGGATTGAAACCCACTACTCTCAGCATAGTAGCACAGTACTAGGTTCTAGAGGATGCTGTGATACCTAAATACAATTAAAAGCCACATGGTGAACTTCTGAAGTGTCTCCAATACTTTGAGAATGCGATGCGCGGCAACATAGTTCAAAAAGGTTTCACTACATCAGCTAGTTTTGAGACCTGAGCAGAACTGAATTTTTTCTAGCCAAAGTGTGTGAAATTTCGAGGAAATTAACTCTCCAATGGTTCATGAGCAATTTTTAATTGCCAGCCCACTCAGGAACTCTCTTTGGCTATATGAAGGGGTTGTTGGAATTTTTGGCAAAATTTCTTATCATAATTCCTTATAACTGACTAGAAAAGAGGAAGGAAACAAATTGTTTGCAATTTATTTTACTTTAAAAAAATTAAACGAAATCTTTTGGTAGCAAAAATTACCCGAAAACTTTACATTTGAGAATCTGTTGCCACTGTCTGTTAGGAAAAAAAGTGACGGAGAATTTTCTCAATTGGAGTACGGGTGGCAATTGAATGGCGCAATGATGTATGTATAATTCCTTACAACGGAATTTGAAATTAAATCAAATGGAAAATTTATATTTTTCCTCGCATATACTGCACGTCTTCGTTGGCATCGAGCATATTTTTCAATTTTGTATATATTTTTTTATCTACTCAAGCATTAATATTGTATATCAATAATACCTTCACTCAAAAATACGCAAGTACTCGTGCTCACAATTAGAGCCACAGGTGCGAAATTGTTAATAATATGCAAATTCATTTGCTGCCTCAGACGTGTTTTTATTATTTCAGATTTTTCTTTAATATTTTATTTTTGTTTTCATTTTTTTATTTTTTCTTTTTGTTTTGAGGTAATTTCCAATTCTTTTTCATGTTGCTAAGCATTTTGATTATTGCTTCGTAATTTCCATTTGTTTCCATTTCCACACATTTGTGTGCAGTAATTTTCCGTAAATTATAAATTCAGTTGGCTTATAATTTTACTCATTATTTTTATTTTGTGAGCAATTTGTTGCTTTTAAATGCATTTTTCTCTGTTTTTAATTCATTATTTCTTTTTTTGTTGTTCTTTTTTTCCATCTTTTTTTCCTGAGCTTATCTTCAACTTTTGCTCTGGGAATTAATGCAATATGTTTGTGCGTTTGTATTTGCATTATTTGCTTTCGGCTCATTTCCATTTTTATTTATTTTGCGTTTTCTCTTCTTTCGTTGTCTACGTATTTATGGCAATTACAGCATCTCCTTGAGAAACAACGATAATAATTTTACTTCACTTCTGAGCCCATAAATAAGGTGTTTTTCAGTTGTATGTATGTACCATACACGTATGTATGTACGAATGCCTGGAAAACGGCATTTACTTGTTGACACCATGGCGTATGATGAATTAATTGCATTCGCATTGCATGAGAGTGCGTATGTACTATACCTATATGTATGTATGTATGTAGGAGTACTTTAGCGTGCAGAAAGATAATTTTTCTATAAAATGTGATTTATATTTAATTAGGCAAGTAAATTTACAAAACTTAAATTTTTAATAGTTTCAATAAAAAAAATTAATAAAGAAATTCTTAATAATATTAAAATTAAAAAAATATATAAATGGTTTTATTTAATACATTTTTCTAATACTTTTCTATATTTTTATCCAAAAATTAATATAAAAAAATAACCACATTTTTTGAACACTTAAAAATTCAATGTATTGTACAATAATAAAAAGTTTTCGACACAGGCTTGTAGCAATATTATAAACAACCCAATATAAATGTTTTGACGCAAAAAAGTAAAAAATTCTTAAAAAAGATATATATACTAATTTTCGACATTCGCGTGCATTAATTTTTTGATATTTTAAATAAGAGCATGCATTGGGTTGAATTCTGTGTTTGAAATATTTATTTCTATGTTTATTAAGCTTAATTTCGAAATGAGTTTATGCTTTAAGAACATATACAATACTATTAATTTTCGAATATTCTTATTTTTTTATTTTTTGTCGACGCTATAGAGAACTTATCCCAGTCAGCCACACTTCCCTATTAATATACTTTGCTTTTATCTAAAAGGTAAGTTCAATTCAATTTTTAAATATTTTTAGTTTTATATTTATTTGAAAATATTAATTTACGAAGTATTCAATTTAGTATTACCCTTGATGGGAGGAAAGTAACACCAAGTTCGCCATTTTGTAATAACATATGTACTTGTTTATACTCGCCAGTATACGAGATGTGTACAAAAATAATAATTTTTCTCTGAAAAATGGTTTTTCTTGAATCAGTTGAAATCAGGTTGAAACCATACCATTAAAATGAACGAGCAGGTAAGCGTAATCTTCACGTGCGACTGCACTTGCCGATCTATTTTCGGTCTAGATAACCTAGAATGCCTCCACTTCTAAGACCGAGCCTTAGCTTCGACGTTCCATCCGCAAATCCATGTTTTGTCAAATTTTTCAGCAACTCAACAATATTCTCGTTAACTCCAATGATTTTGTTCAAAATTCAACAATTTTGGGAGAAATTTTGCTGTCACGCAAAACAAAATATTGGAAACATAGCAGAATCCAAACGATAGGCAACCTCATCAGCGCCTTTTCTAATTGTGATTCGACGATCGTTCATAACCATTTGTTCGAATTTTTTCACGACTTAGTCAGTCGTTAATGTATTGGGGTGCCCAGACTGTTTGTCATCTTCACCGCTTCCCACTCTTCTTGAATACTTGGTGACATTTTATTCCACTTTTTACGCAAAATTATATACAAATTCCTTGAACTATTTCTTTTTTAACAAAAGAAAATCACCGACTTCATCAAACACGTCTTAACTTCGTGGCTATCATACGTGTACGTAAAGTTAAGAATGAAACATCTTAGATTTTTTTATCAATCTTCAAAGAGTTTATTTTTCTAACACACTTCATATTGCAGTCATTCGCTGTTCGTCAGCCAAATGCATTTATTTCATAGGTCACTTTAATTTTTATAATGGATCATTGTGGAGGAGTGAGCATTCTTTTGGTTCAGAGTAAATTCACTTTATGCTACAACAACAATAGAAAATTCTCCAATACGCGAAATAATTTATTTCTATTTATTTAATATATCTCTTACATTTGTTCAAACCACAAAATATATACATATATACATACAATGAGTTTATTGTTGCTTTTTTGCTTGTTATAAATCATTTTTTATTTCTTCACTGCTTAATATTTATTAATGTGGGTATAAATATTTATGAAATGTGATTTTAATATGTTTGTACATATGTATGAATTTATATTGCACAAAATTAGATCTTTAGCAATTCATTCCCTGCGGGGAATAGGTAGACTAGTATGCAAGAATTCTAGTTGAATACTAGTGTTTTGAAGACGAAATCATATCACAGTTTGTTGTAAACTGGAATTTTACTAGCATTTAAAGGTCAAAGATATACTAGTTTGCCATAGACTAGAATTTGTCACCTTCACTTCCAACACAATATGTATGTACGTATATACGTATGTACATACTTACATATGCATACAGTGGTTGTTGGTTAACCACACTACCCACTGGTCAAACGAATCTCTGCATAAAGAGAAGCAACCAGCGAGCTAAGTGAATACGACGTGGATCGCTAGCTACGCACAATAACAAAAACTATGGGAAAAAACAAAGCAAGTGAAATGTACCAATGATATAAGCAAAAGAAGGTCGCACGAAAACAGTGAACGAGCAAACAACCATATAACTATAGAATAAACAAAATATATTTTTGGGGTGCACCCGAGGTGTGGCCCTACCAAACTGGTTACGAACCCACACGTACTACTCCCTTGCAGCCGAGGGTAACTGTAACACGTCCAAATGACTGGGCTCTGGGTGCGGGATAAAGAGGGTGATGACACTGTCGGCACGACAAAAAGTTAACAAATAATAAAGTGATTCTTAGCGGTTTCTCAATCGGGTGTGTGTATCCAACTTCGGTGTTCCTCCGGTGGTGCCGTCAAACTCCGGTTCCGCCACTGGAACGCGAAAACAATAGTCTAAAACTATGGGCTTCGACTGCCCTAATTCTTCCAGGTTCTCCTGGCCACGCTTGTTTCGAACAAGAAGGAAAAATAAAACACTATCTTTGCCTCCGCTGGCACTAAACAATTTAAATTTCTTTCGAAGATTGCGAGAATCTGATCCGACACGCACTTACTACAAGCCAGACAAGCTACGCGCCGGCCTGCAGAATTCTCAGTCGAGTGTGTATTGGTGCCCAGTCATTACCCAGTGTTACCTAAAGGGACAGGGTTGTATAGCGCACGCCACCAAAGCACACCAGGTACACTCGCCGCATTAAAGAGAAAAACTACACCCCTTTTTACGGAATACCCGCGCAATGCATTCCGTTTCTCTAATATTTGTTAGTGGAGTAACCGTTTTGTACGAACACCTTCTTATGGAGACTTATACCAATGGTTAGGCACACACCGAATACAACCGTGCCATTAATCCATGGCTTTAAATTATGCAACTATTTGCCGACAGATGTCACTACGAACACTTGGAGTGAAAGGAATATTAGGCAAAACAATGGAAATGAACAAACAAATAGAAGTAAAGAAGTTTTTGTTTCGGCCAGTACGCGACAATTTATATTAGTATTTTTCGATAAAATCTGGGCTAGTTTGTATAAGATCTAGGATATGAACTAGTATTTTGCAGATATATTCACACCGGTTTGTCTTAACTAACATATTCCGGTGTTCTTTAATTTCATCCCAATATATGTCGGGTTTCGCTCAGAAGCGACAGTCTCGCCGTTATCATTTTCGGAAAAGTAAAATACAATTACACCTCGGGATCAAAAATCACACCAAACAGTAAGTTTTTTTTTTGTGTAATAGCCTCTCTTCATTGAGTTCTTCATTCTCAGAGCCTCAAAAATTTTTTATTATTTACGTATCCGCCTAGTGAGAAATGAGCCTCGTCGCTGAAGAATATTTTGTTCGATTTTGTTTTGTTGTTCAAGCAGCCGATCATCGTATGTAAGGCGTTGTTAATGGTAAGCCGGCTTCAGTTGTTGTGTTAGCAGAACTTAACATGTATTGAAAAATACTTCATAATTTGTCGTAAGAAGGTTTAAACTCTTGAGAACCTCCTACAGTAGTCGTATTTGAGGTGGAATGAGCAGAACGATGAGGCATGCTCCTTAAATTTTTCCAATTGCTTGAGTAGTTCGACCATTACTTGTTGCGAGTACCCAAAGAGAATGCAAAGTAATCAAAATGCGCCTGTTTTATGAACTCCAATATTTCAAAAAAAAAATAAAAATTTAAGACTGGAAAATGGAAAATAAATTTCATGCAATAAAAAAGTTTTATCCAATAGCTAAGGAAAAATCTGTCCTTCCTTTTACAATTACATTTTTCATTTTTTCTTTCAGCAACATCCCTTAGAGAAGCTCTAAAGGACATTTCTTCGTACTCATATTTGTTGCCCAGAAGCTCTATGCGCCTATACAGCTTTTAGTCGCCTACATAGGAGTATACCTATACATACATATGTGCTCCTATGCTCTTTTTCAAATATCAAATATCAAGTTATAGGCAAGAAAAGCAAGGAAATTTAGCAATTAATGCTCATATAACGAAATTAGAAGCCACAAATTGGCTGCTGAGGGCGTAAGAATTACCAAGAACTACACACAGACACGTATGACAGCTATTTTTATGCAGAAATGTTTCTAAAGAAAAAACATGAATATGAGAAATATATGTTACATATGTTTCTATTGTACATTAGCATTGTATAGGAGTACGAGTGAAGATAAAATAGTTCATATTTTTGCCAATTTCTTTCTACTTTTTTTCGGGAATAACGCTTTATGGAGCATTTTTCATCCTGGCAATATACTTGCAAAAAATATGTTATTTTTATATGTGATTATACATATGTGTATATATAACATATAAGTTGTAAAGAAGATTGTTGCCACTATTTTCGTATTCCTTCATTGGGAGTTCATAAAACATCTATGTTGTATGTAGGTATATAACATGAGTAGTTAGTGCTTTTTCACACCTTACAATGGAGGTGCTTCTTTGGGCACAAAAATTCCAGAAAAGCGAATTCTCTGTTATGAACTGCTCCAAGTATCTATAATGCTTTAATTATGCAATACCAATACTGATATTACTCTAGGTCGATATGGGTAACAATGTGTACCCTGGTTGGAATCCTGATCTGAACAACATTCAAAACTATAGAAAATTACATTTTTTCATTCCAATAAAAATCCAACGGCTACAAAGCCAATTATATTATGATGAGTGATCCATTGCGATGATGTACCCACCGGTGGGAGCAGAGGAAGACTTTAACTCCGTTGGAACGACCAACTTGGTATTACTAATTGGCGCCAAACAGCGAAAGAAGAAATAAATAGTCATCACCTTCGCGTCTCAGCTCCCATGCCGCTGTTGACAGTCATAACTTAAAATTCGTTCATAATTTTGCTTATCTTGAAACCAACATTAACACAATGTTACCTTTGAAATTCAGTGCAGAATTACTCTTGACTTATAATTCTCTGTATGTCGGTAATGGCAAACAATAGAATAATGAGCTGTATGAGATATACGGCGATATTGATATAGTTCAGTGAATCAAGAACAGTGGCAAGGTCATGTGCTCCGGATGGATAAGAATACTCCAGCTTTGAAAGCCTTCGATGCAGTACTTGCCAAAGGAAGACCTGGCTGAACTTAGAATTTCCAATTGTCCTCAAACAGCGGCTATAACCACGTAAAGCGCTGTCTACAGCAGTAGAGAAGAAGAATTGAAGGAGCGATTCGATGGAAATTCTATTTGGAAGATATCGTTGTGGTCCAGTGGTCACATGTTCAAGTCTATGAAAGTGACGAATTAAATTTAACTTATGGTTTGTGTAGTCAATATCTTCTGGAATTTGTTTGGAAGATAGTAGCCGGGTATGCCCTATGTATCGTTCTTCGCAAACCCAATTGCAGTCTAAATGTTTTGCATATTGCTTGGTGTTAATCCTAGATCTTGTGGGTGGGAGATTATTATCTATCCGAGACTCGGACCACTGAACTCTGGTCAGTTTCCTCTAAAGTGAGTTTACTCTTTTCATGGTGTTAACATTAGTTTAGTCCGTGAAGAGGGTAACTCCTTTCGTGTCTAATTGGAATTAACGCTAAGAGTTTCCATATACCTATACAATCATATAATATGCCATATTCATATACAAGTATCAAATTCTTGTGCCTATCTTTAGAGATAAAAAGTATGTGCAAACACTTTCAACTCCGTTGAATTCATCTCAGAGCTATTGTAATTACTGATTTAATTAAGGTTATAAACAAAAAGTGGGACAAGAACAAAAAAAGAAAAATAATTAAATTAAATTGCTTTATTGCCATTTAAGCTCATTTTAATGAGAATTACCTAATATGAAATCAATTTATGATTACTCTACATAAATATACATACACCCATACATACAAACAAATAGATAAAAAACAGTTTAAGACCTTAATTAAAAATAACTTCATTCTTAAATCGAAGAGTGGTGAATGCCGAAGGAATTTTCTATATTGTGACACTCAAATAAGTCGAGTGAGGAATTAAGAAGGTATCAAGGGCTGCCGCACTTAATTAACTTTCTATTACGGGGTATCTTCTCAGTTTACTTCTCACTTCATCGACTGTTGTTTCTTTTTCTTTTTTTTTTCTTCTGTTTTTCTTTTCCCAACGACCTTTTTCCGCTGAATTTTCTTCGCTGCGAGTGCATTAGCAACATAGCTTAGTTGGTGGCTAAAATGTGGCCAATATAATTTGTTCTACTTTTATAGAAATTAAGGCAAGAAAAGCTTATAATTAAATACACAAAAAATCTATTTACTCAAAAAAAAAAAAACTACCACTGCTTTGCACACATACATACGAGTATAAGTATGTATGGAAATATCGCAAAATCAACAGCACTCGTGCTCTTGAGTGACACTCAAGCGAACAACACCATTTACTTTGTTTTTGTTTATTTTATTTATTTCTTTCCATTTCTCGTTCATTTATTTACATTCAAATGTTGGGTAATTCGATATATTTTGGCACCAGCGCATGGCGTGCTAAATTGTCATGCTAGACGGTGAAATAGTACACATTCATATACACAACTCTTCAAAGCTGTTTTTTTTTATTTGTCTCTGTTAGCCACTCTTTGCTCCCCACTTCGATTTGGTATTGTTTCTGCTGTTGACGCGTTTCGTCATTGAATTTAACTGTATTTTCTTCTTCTTCTTTTTTTCTGTACGCTCTACTGTTACTGCCTTAATTCCTTTGTCATTCTGTTCCCCTTTGTTTGGCGCGCAAAAAGTGGCTAAATATGTTGACAAAGTAATCTGCCTCTGAGTTCCCTTGGCGCTTTGGAACATTTATTTACATACGAATACGTGTATATGTATTTAGTGGTATTTTTAATGTTGTTATTCTTGTCTGTTATTATATTTACTTGTAGTTATTGTTATTATTGTTGTATATTAAGATCAAAAAGTTTCCGGAAATTGTCGTTTAAATTGCACGCGCTGAATACTTTTTAGCACTTTTTTAGTTAAATTGGTAGCACCGTCCTTAATTACAACGTCAGAAATGAGCGCGATCTGTCAACCAGTTTATTTGCAGCAGCTTTTGAAATCAGTCGACCTCAGTTCTCTCTGAAAAATTTCTTTTACGGCCAAATTCGATTCGAAACGGGTCCCACAGAGTGGTAACTTGAGTTTTGAATACAAAAAAAGTCGAATGGTGACAAATCCGGTGGTTGATCGATGGTAATGAAAGAGTTTTTGGTCTTAAAATCGTTCACAACTACAACTCGGTGCGATGGCGCATTATCTTCATGAAAGTTTCCGGAAATTGTTGGCCCACAATTCCGACCGTTTACGACGTATATTTCAAATCGCTCAAATAATACTATTTATTGACCGTCTGTTCCGTTGGTACGAATTCATGATGAACCAAACCGCGAATTAAAAAAAAAACAATTTCCGTAAACTTTCTGGTATGAATGTATGGTGCACATATTTCGAAGTCTGCTTAAGTGGCTTCAGGGGGACTTGGCTGTTGTGATAAGTAAGCTAAGCAGTTACATTCACTTAACCATACGAGTACATTAATGCTCTTTATGTATATGTATGTATGTACACCTTGATATGTATGCAAAATACACACCTTGCAATAAAACAAATTACCGTCAGATTATCGTGTTTGATATATAAGACGCTTTTGATTATATCGGCAAAAAAAAAAATAAATAAAAGTTGTGTCTACGGTCATGTTTTTCCAACCGCTAAATCAGAATTTTAGGTGAGTTTAGGCATCGAGTAAAATGCAAAACCGTTGGTATAGCAAAACTTGGCTGATTCGGTGCTAAAAAATGTGTAGACCTAAAGTATTTCACGTATTTTAATCAATTCGTTGAATAATAATATAAATCGTACTTAAACCATAAGCGGCCTTCCTTTGGATTTAAATCTTAGAATTCTTAGCTTAGAAATAAAAGGTTCGTCGTGTCGTATAAGCAACATTTCGTCAACAGAGGAAAACACAAAAAAGTTAAATTGAAATCTATCACAAAAAAATACGCTTTAGAATAATTATTCAACGGAATGAAGTGCTAATTCTCTAGGAAACCTGACGAAAAATTCTGATTTCTTTTTATCTTAGTCTAACAAAAGTTTTGCGCCATTCGGTTCTTTTCCTCGCCGTTTGACACCAGTTGGAAATACCAAGTGAAATCAGGTCGCCGTCCACCTGATCCTTCCAAACAAAGTCGAGATCTTCCTCTTCCTCTGTTTCCACTGATGGATACTGTATCGAATGCTTTCAAAGCTGGAGTACTTTCATCCCTTCGGCCGAAATGACCTTGCCAACGTATCTGCTAATTATATATCAATGTCACCGTGTAAATGCGAGTCAGTGCAGTTAGAAAAACATGTTCGTGGGTAGGTGGCGTCTGGTGTACAAACAACTTTTATTTATTTTAATTTTTTTTTGTGCCGGTGTTATAAGCTCCGTCTGCGTTGGATTTCCCAATGGTAATTAAAATAAAAAGCACACCTCATAATATATGAACTGAAAGCATTTACATACTTTTTTGAACTTTTTTGATGTTTTATTCAAAATTTAATATATCTTTCCACTGACCACTTTCCACCACAATATAATTTAAAATTTAACAACATTTTTTACATAATGAAATTTATTTTCGTAGCGTTAATGTTTCATCTAAATTATTTTATTTGTATTCTTTTATTTCGTTTTATTTTATTAAATTATTTGATTTTGTATTATTTCCATTTTTACTTTATTTTATTTTGCTTTTCTTTAATTTTATTATATGTACTTCATTATAATTTTGTAACTAATCTAAATTCATTTCACTTTATTTTATTTTCTTAATAAATTATTTTTATTTTATTTTAGTATAAATTTTTCTTTTTAATTTCATTTTGTGTATTTTATTTAACTATGTTTTATTTTATTTAGTATACGTTTCTGTTATTTTATTTCATTTTATTTTTTATATTATTTTATTTTTATTCCGTATCAATATTTTATCTAATATCATTTTAAGTATTTTATGTTACCTTCTTTTATTTTTGTTTTTTATTTTTTTATTTTATTTTTTTAATTTTTTTTTTATTTTATTTTATCTTATTTTGTTTTACTTTATTTTGTTTTCTTTTATTATACTTTATTTTACTTTCTTTGTTTTTTTATTTTATTTTATTTTATTTTCGTCTTAATTTTTATTTAAATTAATTTTATGTCTTTTATTTTACTTTCTTTTTTTTATTTTATTTATTTTTTGTTGTTTTATATTATTTTACTTTATTTTAGCTCATTTTTTTATTTTATGTGATTTTATTTTATTTTATTTTAATAATTTTTTTTTTATTTTATTTTATTCTATTTTATTTTAATTTACTTTATTTATTTTTTTACTTTATTTTAATTTAGTTTACTTTGTTTTTTTTTTTATTTTATTTTATTTTAGTTTGTTTTATTTTATGTTATTTTCTTTTACTTTTTAATTTTATTTTATTTTACTTTATTTTCATATTAATTTTTATTTAACTTCATTTTATATCTTTTACTTTACTTTCTTTTATTTTAATTTATTTTATATTGTTTTACTTTATTTTGTTTTATTTTATTTTATAGTGTAGTGTTCGTTCGTTAATTATTTTTTTATTTTATTTGGTTTTATTTTATTTAATATATCTTATTTTATTTTTTTTATTTAATTTAATTTTATTTTGTTTTATTTTTTTATTTTATTTTATTTAATTTAATTTAATTTTATTTTATTTTTTATTTCATTTTATTTAGTTTTATTTTATTTTATTTTATTTTATTTTATTTCTTTATTGTACTCCTTTTTGGGTTACATATCACATATCGGTTGTTTACAACAAGATATATAAAACTATTGCTAAATTATTTTATAAATTATTTACAAAAATTTACATTTCAGTATTTAAAAACGAACGAACAATTGATGTTGTTGATAATATTACAGATTTTTGTATACTCAAAAACTTTTCACTTAGTTGGAGCTGATCCAGCATCTTCAGCAATGTTTTGGGAACCACTCCTGTCGACGAGATGATAATCGGTACAACTATAACATTGTCCAAGTGCCACATTTGCTTTACTTCTGCTGCCAGTAGCTGATATTTCTTGCTCTTTTCGCTATAGCATTCTTGAAGATTATGCGAGTTAGGTATGCCGACATCGATAAGAAGAGCTCGCTTTTCCTTTTTCTCGACGAGAATAACATCTGGTCTGTTATGCTGGACACTCCTATCAGTCAGAATCGTGCGGTCCCAGTATATTTTATGTTCTTCGTTCTCTAGGACTGCAGCAGGCTTATATTTGTAGTAGGGCATCTCTTCTTTTAAAAATTTAAAACGAATAGCAAGACTCTGATGAATAATTTTAGCCACGTTGTTATGCCGTGTCAAGTATTCAGTAGCCGCTAACATAATACACGCCCCTGTGATATGCTGTATAGTTTCTGTTTGTTGTTGACACTTTCTACATCTGTCATTGTCGATTTGTTTGCGAGCAATGTATTTTAAATAGTTTTTTGTTGCAATTACTTGGTCTTGAATTGCAAACATTAGTCCTTCTGTTTCTAAGAAGATGCCCGCATGTTGCAACCATAGGTTTGAAGCACAAGTGTCGATCTCAGGTTGGCTCAATATATGTGGATGCCTACCATGTAATGTTTTAATCTTCCAGTCATTTAGCAATTTTTCTGTTTGCATCGCGTCTGTTATTTCGTCAAGTTGTCATTATTTCGTCAAGTGTTTCTGAGATTCAAAGGTGTATATCTCTCGTCCCCTTTGCATATTGCTATGTGGAGTGGCGTGTTCTGTTGTAGAAAGTATCGGCGCAAATTAGAGACTTGTTTTTTGCAGAGATGCATGACATCAATAAGTCCACGTCCGCCTGAGCTTCTAGGCAAGTTTATTCGCTCGATTGCTGATTTAGGGTGATGGGCACCGCATTTCGTTAGCAATGTTCGTGTTGCTCTTTTCACGTTTTCTAGTTCCGTATCAGACCATTTTACTATACCAAAGCTATACGTTAGTATAGGCACCGCGAATGTGTTAATAGCTTTAAAAAGATTTTTACCGTTAAGACAAGATTTTAGAAGCCTTTTGGTTCTATGCATATAACAGTCAGTAATTTTTCGTATCATAACATTATGATGTATTCTTCTAGCTTGCATAATACCTAGATATTTGTAGGTATCATCAGTGTCCAACGCTTCTACTATATATTCGCTGTCTGTTAGTGCGAAATTTCGTGATACCATTTTACCACTTTCCACACTGAGTGTTTTGCACTTGTCTAGCCCAAAGGACATGCCTATATCTTTGGAAAATTCTTCCGTTATTTGCAATAACTCATTAATATTGCGTTCAGATCCTGCGTATAGTTTTATATCGTCCTTATAGAGAAGATGCGAGAGCTTAAAGGGCATTTCGTCCGTGTTTTTTATTTTGAACCCAGCTTTAGATGCATTAAGGGTAGAGGAAAGCGGATTAAGTGCCAGGCAGAACCACAGAGGGCTTAAGCTGTCCCCTTGCAAAATACCTCTTTTTATAGGTATTGCAGTTGACTTTGATAGACCCTTGCTTGTTTTAATATTGAGCGTTATCTCCCAACTATTCATTAAATATTTAGCAATATTTATTATATTTGGGGCTATTTTATATATGCGTAACACTTCTAAAAGCCATGAATGAGGTACGCTATCATAAGCTTTTTGATAATCAATGTATGCTTATTTTAATTTATTTTATTTTATTTTATTTTATTTTATTTTATTTTATTTTATTTTAATTTATTTTATTTTATTTTATTTTATTTTATTTTATTTTATTTTATTTTATTTTATTTTAATTTATTTTATTTTATTTTATTTTATTTTATTTTAATTTATTTTATTTTATTTTATTTTATTTTATGTTATTTTATTTTATTTTATTTTATTTTATTTTATTCTATTTTATTTTATTTTATTTTATTTTATTTTATTTTATTTTATTTTACTTTATTTTATTTTATTTTATTTTATTTTATTTTTTTATTTATTTTATTTTATTTTATTTCATTTCGGTTTTTTAAAAAATATAATATGTGTATGTAATTTAATTTCATTTTTTTTATAAATATGATTCATTTAATGTTTTTATTTGTATTTTATTAAAATAATTTCAAATCGCAAATGTTTACTTACATATACACGCACATGTGGTTTTACACACACTAAATAAGTCAAGATGTAATTAAATGTAAGAACTTTCAACTTCGCTCAACACTTCTTCTTTTTGGTTTGCTCATGTGTATGTATATTTATGTATGTACGTGCATTTACATCAAAGTGCATCTGCACATATTCCCATTTTATATTGAGTGTTTGAAATGTTTTAAAAGTCTTGATATGCTCATAGTGAGTTTGGTAAAAAAAACTAACGTTAATAGTGGCAGTGGTTAGTATTATAGGTACATGTGTATATATGTATGTATTTAATGTTAAATTTTTTTTTCATAATTAAAATTAAAAATGTAAGAATCTAAGTAATACAAGTTAAACGTTTAATATTTTTTTAATATTTTTGTATATATATTGTTGTTAATTCATTGAGCTGTATGTATTTAAATATTTAACAAATTTTAAAGAATTATATTATTTTCGTAAAAGTGTCTAAATAAATATTCGCATAAATTTGTAGAATAAACAAATATATATTCTCAGACAATTCATTTTATTCCTTGTATTTTTTCAAATCCTCTAAAGTTCTTGCCTCCAAATGGTCAATGTTTATTTTTATTGACCTAACTTTTATGCTCAACATAACAAAAAATGAACAATAAAAGCGGAAAATTAGAGCAACATTTCACATGTTGGGAGTGCATTTCTTACGGAAGCAATAAAATATTTTATATTTCTCTACCAAAAGAGCATGTCCTTCGACGCTTGTCACTACTATATTTGCTTTCTCAATTTAATGTTGCTTTTCCAGCTGCAGCTGCTGCTGCTGTCTCTTCTTCTTGCTCGCCTGCTGTTGACAGCCATGATTCAAGTGGAGCGAAAGTCATGCATAGAAACATGCAGTGCACACATGCATGCATACATACATACATATATGAATGTTTTATATTCTCAATGTGCGATCATTTGTTGGCTTACATTTTGTGCAATTTAACAACCACATTTACACATTTGTATGTGCGGCAATGTGTTGTCACTAACAGCATGCACACATGATTAGTCAACTACATACAATCTTACGCACAATCAAGCAAAAAGTATGTATGTATGTTTGTGCAATAGTTAAGAAGATATGCAACAATGTCAATCCGATATCCTTTCTGAGACACTTTTGCAAGAATTTAATTGGCTTGAAATAAATGGTACAGTTGCAATTGTATTATTATTTGCAATGTTATACACCCACACATACACACACGCACATGCATACATTCAAGCTTGAGTGGGCAATGCATTTTGTCATTCATGTGTCAAATTTGTAATCTTTCGTTTCGAAGTCAAGGCATTCCATTATTATTATTATTCATTTGTGTTGTGTGTTCGGGAAGTTAGATGAACTTTAACGGAAGGAATGTAATAAAATCTTAGAAAGATATGAGAAATGTACAATAATATAAATTAATAATAGAATATTAAAAAACTTAATATTTTTTACATACGTTACTGGAATGCTACTATATTGTGAAAAAATGCTTATTTTAATTTAAAAAAAAAATTTAATAAAATAAATTTAAAATCTTATTCTTTAAATTTTTTCAAAATTAATTTTCTGCCTATGCACTATGGTATGTGAGAAAATAACTTTTCTGGAAAGCCATAGCATCATATCCTCTAAATAAATACTAGAAAGATAACTGTGTAAGGGGATATGCCCCGCGATCAGTGGTCTATTGTGCCCTACGATATCTTCACATTATTTCAAACATTCCTAGTGCCCTCATAAAACCTAGAAGGCTAAGGGTCTTGATTGACTTGATGTGATTTTGCCCCGGCTGAATAACTCCTAGATGTATCAGTCTTCTTCTACTGCCTCGCATTCAAACTGTAGGTTCCTCCATTTTTCTGGAAAAGCATTAAGACGCAAAACCGAAATTGCTTCAGCGGTTACAAAGCGCCAATTATATATATATATATATATATATATATACATATATATCAAATATACATATAATTGGCGTTTTGAAAACAAAGGCAAAATTATTCATCAAAGCCCGCAGACCTCGTATTGGACTATTACATATTTGTGCAAATATGAGGGGATTAACAAAAGTTTGATCAGTTGGTGACTTTCAAGTTAGCAACTTTAGTAAAGTCATTACTAGTGACGAATCTTGGTTCTATAAGTACGATCCAGAAACCAAACAGCACTCTATGGTATAGAGAACAAGAAGAAAGGGGATTTGTGGCACTACTTTTTACGTCATGACAACACGCCATCCCACACTGCTGAAATAATGAATAATTTCATTGCGATCTCTGGGATCGAAGAAATACGTCCAGCAGCATATTCCCCGGATATAGCCCCTTGTGATTTCTGGTTATTTCCAAAAATAAAAAAAAATTTAAAAGAAAAGATCTTTAATAGCAACGAGGAGATAATTATTGCGGTTAATGCTGAACTTGATAAGCTTAAAAAGCAAGATATTGAAGACTGTTTTCAGAAGTGGATCCATAGGCTGTGCAGTGCATTGAAATCAATGGCGACTATGTAGAGAAGATAAAAAAGAACAAAGATTACGAATAAATACAAAAGAATTTTTTTTATTTGTTTTTTTTTCTGGTCAACTTACCGAACTTTTGTTAATCCCCTCGTGTATATGTATACGTGTATGATTTGTTGATACTGTGTGAATTATATTGTTGGTGGTGATATGTTTTTCCATTTATGTGCAGTGATAAGATATTTTTGTGTTGATGTGATGTGATATATTGAGGTGATATTGATGAAATGATGCGATATTTTTGTGTTGATATGATGTATTGTAATATGTGGCTGTGATACGGTGAGTTGTTGGTATTAGCGTGGGAGCACCAAAGCCCTGCCTTTGAGTAGTACGTCGCAACACTCACATGATGTTCTGTATTTTAACAAAATTTAAGAAATCAATTTTTAGACTCCCTTTCAACTGAATATTAAATACTAAAATATGCTATAACCAAGCATTTCCCTTTACAACTCATTCATATTTTTACTTTGTACTGAATGACTGAAAATCACAGTCTAAACCGCTGATCGTACAGACTTGAACTTGTAGTGTGCGTTCTGTTTGTGACATAAGCACCGGGAAATGGACCTAACTACGAGTATTCGAAAAAAATCAAATTCGATTTACAAAAAAGTGGTACAGAGTTAGTCTTTAGTCTAAATTAAAGTCAGGTTCCCCTTTGCTCCGGCAAGTGGGTTTCGGACCCATTCGATGTTTCTAATTTACTTAATCGGTCGGCTAACATGTGAATAAGTCTCTGGCAAACTCTAGTCTTGCCATAAAGTGCACATACGAGTATACTATTTTTTGCCTTATTTTTTACCTCGGGAGCTGAGCTGAGTAAAAAAAAATTATTTGCTGTCATTGACAATAGTATTCAGCGACTACTGGAGATGACATATATATCTCTATATTTAACATTCTACTTATACTCAATAAAAGCAAACAAAATCAGTCCATTTCGAGAGGTTTAGTCATGAGAGGAGAATACAAAGAAGTATACTTTTCTTTTGTTCCTTAGCATTTAAGTCACCAATTGTGGCGATTAATTTATTGCACCGTCTCGATAGGCATCAAACTTACGCTTCTTTATTGTCCATTTCAGAGTAAAAGGTTAACGGTCCTCCTTTATTATC
Source organism: Ceratitis rosa (assembly GCA_037013455.1). Classification (NCBI taxonomy): domain Eukaryota; kingdom Metazoa; phylum Arthropoda; class Insecta; order Diptera; family Tephritidae; genus Ceratitis; species Ceratitis rosa. The sequence continues at coordinate 5,442,513 of JAWMAG010000029.1, forward strand.
ATAGACTTTCTTGACTAAATACAATTTTTTAATAAATTTTACTTGGCATAATTATTTATGTATTTATATATTATCAAAACAAAAAATATCACAATAATTTAAAAACTCTTTTATGCGGTTGAAACATTTTCAAAACTAAGAACACACATTTTTCAACAAACCCCAAAGAGAAAGAACGAAAAACAAATCCATCAAATTTGATTCCAACTGACGGCACAAATAAATTAAATGTCCACTGGTCAATTGTCTCCGAAGGGAGACCATCAAAAACATATGTATCTCAATTACGTACCGATTGCTTTCTGCCACTTGATACTTACGACTATCTCTATGCATATACGTACATACATGCATATGTACATACAAACATACACCAATTTGACAAGTTGATAAATCATTAATCGTTTTGGAATATTTCAATGAAAAATTGCTGTACATCTTTTTTCCCCTCTTCGGCGACTGGAAGAGGGAAAAAAATTCAAATGGAAATTTTGCAAACAAACAATTTTATATACCGATATTTACGTGTGTACATATGTATCCATCTGAATAGGGTAAGAGTTTATTCATACGTATATTTACATACAAAATAATCACAAAATGTTAAACCTTTTGTAGGGATATACCAAGGCGACGGATTAAAGATTAATGGAGAACTGCCAACCGGTGATTGTGCACAATAACAATTTTTACTGTTCAATTTGTATGGGAAAAGAAGGGAAAATGAATCGAAAAATATGGTTTTCAGATATGGAATTTATTTGATTTTGTTAAAAAGAATTTAAACAAATAATAATTTATATAATACTAGAAGACTAGAAGACTAGACCACGCGTTGCTGGTTTTTTTTTTGTATTTTCTTCAATTTTTATTCTAATTGTTATTGCAAAGAACGATGAAAAATCTAATTAAACTAATACAAAATATTCAGTGCTTTGTTTGTTTTTGTTATATTATTGATCTAGCTACCATATTTGTATAAGTGGGTCGCTTCTGCACTGGTCACGGATTGTCCATAGACAACGTCGTCATGGGCCTTCCGGGATCCCTCCTTCCTTCCTGTAACCAGAAGGGGTCTTTTCTGAAACGGAAATGAGCAAGCATGGATGGAATAAAATAAAAAAATTGTTGAATAATACAGAGTTCGGTTAATCCGGGGAGTACAAAGAACCTACTCATTAGCTTAAGTGTGGTCGTCCACAGTGAGGTTCTGAGCCTCCAACTAACCAAAAACCAAGGAAGAGGGAAAGAGATCAGCGAATTCCTCATGAATTCAACTTTTGGGAAAGTTTTGAAGTACTCACTACTTGAGTTAATATTACATAGGGGTATATTTGATCATACAATATCAAACCTGGGAGAGTTACGTATACGCCATGCAGACCGAAAAATAAAAAATAATCATAATTTTTCTCTTTATATATACTTAATGTGTAGGGCCATAAAGCTCTAAGTGTTAGACGAAAATAACAGTGTCAGCACATTCACATACATACTTACACATATGTATGTATTTATGGAAATATTTATACGTGCATCCGCAAGAGCAGCTCGCTTTGGCTTTTTTATACGTTCCTCATTTAATTTATTACTTTCCTAAATATTCAGGCGTGTATTTTGGTATAATTACATCTAAAGTATGCGACATATATGCGTACATATTCATATATATATATATATGTAAATAAGTAATTTTGAGAAAATTGCAAAATAATTTCGAAATAAAATTCACGTTGCCAGGGCCAAGCGGTGGGGTATTCACATATGGCATTTATTTTTAGTCGTTTCCTACGTAACTGGCAATAATTACTTGTCTACATACGTAGATATGGCGGCCGCAGTAGTTAGCATTGCGTACTGACATTCGGAAGGCTCGAATTCAAATCCCAGTGCCAGCAACATCCAAAAGTTATGGAAAATTAATTTATATAAAAAAGTAAGTTAAATTTTCTAATGGCGGTCGCCCCTCGGCAGGAATGTCCACCCCTACGAGCGTATTTCGGACATGAAATAAAGGCTCCTCGTAAAAAACCGTCAGCCGTTCGGAGGCGGCTTAGTATAAACTGCAGGTCCCTCCATTTGTTGGAAAAAACATCAAGACGCAAAACCACAAATTGGAGGAGGAGCTCGGCCGAAAATCGCTTCAGCGGTTACAAAGCGCCAATTATATTTATATATACATACATATACATATGTACGTGTTGTTTGAAGTTATTAGAAAATAATATGCGTTGTTACAAATTATGGAAAAGTTTGTAGAATTAACAAAATTTCTTGCTGACTCAAATCGAAATAAAGCGATTGTGTTATATTAGGGTGGTCTAGAATTATGTATGAAATTTTTTTGTTTTCAATTTTCCTTAAAATAAAAAAATATATTTAACAGTACTTTAAGCTCCACGTAGTCACTTACTCATTTGTAAATGATGGGTTGAGTGGTTACTGGTAAGGGGAGGTTGAGGACCTAAGCGATTCAGTAGGCTCGTTGTGCTCCTCCGCGTATCTCAACAATGTGTTGTCGGACAGTTCGCTCGATTTGACGAACTTTCCAACCTTTCGTGCCCAGGGGCATTAGGATTTAGCTGTGAGCATTGTACAAAATATGACGTCTCAATCGAATAATGATCAGATACTGGCAAAGGTAATAATCCAGCATCATCTCTGCGCTTGTTTTCCCATTGCCTTCAGCATACATAAGTTGTTGTGTTTTCAAATGAAATTCGGTTAATTGCATTCAGGTGCTTGGATATCTAACAGAGATATAAGAGACTCTCCAGTTGGCTATTTGGAGCCTTCAGCAATGCTCACAATCTCTTCTTTCTCACTTTTTCTTTTTTAGGAGCCTGATCACAGAGATGTAGTGGGAAATTGTAAGGCAGACAATCCTACAAGGCAAGGCACGACCAATCATATTCTTCCTGATAAAAAATACTACATGCAAAGACTTTTCTTATGATCAGGTTGAATTAAGATGGAACCACACTGCTGCTTGCAGAATCACTCGGAAGCCCATGAACTATAAAAAAATTTGTATGAAAAACATCAAGATGCAAACTACAAAATGAAGTAAGAGCTCGGCCGAAAATCGATTCAGCGGCTATAAAACGCCTATTACACATATGAATATATATAAGTACATAAAATACTTAGGCCCATTCCGATACCACTATGAGGTTCCCACCACTACTCAAATGCACGAAGTATAAGCTTATTTACTTTACTGGCGTAGACACCGTTTACGCGATTATAGCCGAGTTAACAGCAATGCGCCATTCGTTTCTTCTTTTTGCTGTTTGGCGCCAATTGGAAATACCAAGTAAAGCCAGGTCCTTCTCTACTTGGTCGTTCCAACGGAGTGGAGGTCTTCCTTTTCATCCGCTTCCACCGGCGGGCCCTGCATCGAAAACTTTCAAAGCTGGAGTATTCGTATCCATCCGGACAACGTAGCCGCTGTTTCTTGATTCGCTGAACTATATCAATGTCGTCGTAAAACTAGTACAACTCATCGTTCCAACTCACCGCCTCATCAGATATTGACAGCGTCCACGCTTCTGCGCCATATAGAAGGACCGGTATGATGACCGACTTGTAGAGTTTGGTTTTCGTTCGCCGAGAGAGGACTTTACTTTTTAATTGCCTACTCAGTCCAAAGTAGCACCTGTTGGCAAGAGTAATTCTGCGCTGAACTTCAAGGCTGACATTATTATTGGTGTTGATGCTGATTCCTATATAGAGGAAACTACCATATCTACGACCTCGAAGTTATGACTGTCAAGGGTGACGTGGGAGCCAAGTCGCGAATGCGATGCCTGTTTGTTTGATGACAGGAGATATTTCGCCCTCGTTCAATAATGCCGATATCATCGGCGTACGCCAGCAGCTGTATACTCTTATGGAAGATTGTACCTTCTCTATTCAGCTCTGCAGCTCGTATTAGTTTCTCCAGCATTAAATTAAAGAAGTCACGCGATAAGGAATCACCCTGTCTGAAACCTCGTTTTGTATCGAACGGCTCGGAGAGGTTCAGTTTACGTCAGTTTACATAACCGTAAAAGTTAAAATCGACGAAAAGGTGGTGGGTATCGATCCTCTTTTCACGGATCTTTTCCAAGATTTGGTCGATGGTTGGCTTACCAGGTCTAAAGCCACACTGATAAGATCCAATCAGTTTGTTGACGGAGGGCTTTAGTCTTTCACACAATATGCTCGACAGGACTTTAAGGTGGTTTATCCCACAATAATTGGCGCAGCCTATGGGGTCCCATTTTTTATGGATTGGGCAGAGCACACTTAAATTCCAATCGTCGGGCATGCTTTCGTCCGACCATATTCTGCAAAGTAGCTGATGCATGCACCTGGTCAGCTCTTCACCGCCATGTTTGAATAGTTCTGCCGGTAGGCCGTAAGCCCCAGCCGCTTTGTTGTTTTTTAAGCGAGCGATTGTTATTCGAACTTCTTCATGGTCAGGTAATGGGACATATTTTCCGTCGTCATGGATTAGGGTTCACGTGTTCACCATCTCCGGATACTCCTTTTTCACTGCTGTTCAGCAGGCTGGTGAAGTGTTCCCTCCATAAATTCAATATGCTCTGAGCATCGGTGGCTAGATCACCTCTTTGTGTCCTACTGGAGTCTGCTCTGGTCTTGAAATCTTCTGTGGGTCGTCCTATCTTCTCACAGAATTTTCGAGTATTGCCTTTTTCGGCCAGTTTCTCAAGCTCTTCATACTCACGCATCTCGGTCTCTTTCTTTCCTTGTCTGCAGATGCGTTTTTGCTGACCTCTTCAGTTTGCAGTATCTATCCCACCCCGTACGTGTTGTGATCGATCGCAACGTTGCGAGGTAGACAGTCTGTTTTCTTTCCACTGCGACCCGGCAGTTCTCATCGTACCAGCTGTTTTAGCGACCTTTAAGTAATCAATAGTCTCGTTTGATGCTTTACGTAGAGAGCTTGAAATGCCGTTCCACAGGTCCCTTATACCGAGTTGCTTATAAGTACTCCCAGAGAGCAAGAGTGCAAGTCGAGCAGAAAATCATTCGGTAGTCTGTTGGGATTGCAGCTTTTCGACGTCGAACTTTCCTTGTGTTTGTTGACGGGCGTTCTTGATACATAGAGGCACATGCGTATCTTCGTTGGAGACTGTCTTCTGTCTATCACAACATGATAGATCTGGTTATTTTGCTTTTCGATGAGGGAACAGCCAAGTAGATTGGTGTATTTTTTCAGCCTTTATTCTTACGAGGACATCAACCAGCTGGGCACCGACACCTTGCCAATTAAGGGACCGGACATTCTATGTAGGTGCACGCCTTCAAATCGTGATCCTTAATTCGTTTGCGGGGTCGTCAACAGAAAGGGGGTATCTCATTCAAGGTGTTGCATAACTTTTCACTGGAGCTGGTTTCTATGTGGGGGGTCCCAAACCCAACGCACAATCTCACTAGCGAGTAAGATAAAATTTGTACACATTTATATAACGATCCGCTTGCTTCAAGACCGACGCCCGCTCGCAGCTGCACCTCTGGTGAACAGACGCTGCAATTAGAGTTCAGCGGACCCTTAAACCGTATAAGTCGGAGTGGCTCCACTGAAGCTTCCACTTCCATTAGCAGTGACCCAAGGCTCCACATGGGTTGGTTACCGCATCTTTCACAAGGGTTGCTCACGTTCCTAGGGTGCTTATTAAAACATTAAAAAATTGTTTTCCTAAACAACTGATAGCGCGAGATGGTTAGGTCTGGTTCGTTACATACAATTTTCGAGAGATTTTTCGACCATAGACCTCAATTAGATGGACAAATTACGTGGTCATTACAACCCGTTATGCAGTTGTATGCCAGGTATGTTGTCTTCAACTTGCTCTATCCATGAGAGTGATGGTCGTTTTCTTAGGTCGTCCTTTATCGGTTTTCGGTTTGAATACCTTCTTTCCGCGCAGAAGTTTTAATGTATTGCCAATGGCATCGAACATATCGTTGTTTATCCCCATATGAAAGTCGTCCTCAATACGAGTGGGTCCAAAAATTTTAACAAATCTGCCTCACAACCCCAGCTTTTGGACCATATAAGAGTATGAGCAAAATAACAGCCATGTAAAGCGTTAATTTTGTTGGTCCAAAGAACACTCTGCTGCACATTTGATAACTAAGTTCATAGTGACAAGTCTGATTATTCGTTTATTCACCAAGTTGATATCATTGTCGGTGTCTACTGTGAAACCAAGATTCGAGAATTCCTTGAAAACTTCGAAACTACAGCCTTTAACAACTTCGCAGACCACACTTCAGCTCAGACTGCTTTATTTTTCGTAAGCGTTGATATTAAAAGTTGGACTTCGTCAGTGCTGCGTGGTGGGATGTCTACACCATCGTCGTTGAATGATGTATTGGGTTGATTGGTCGCAACAGGCTGCTTTATCCCATAGCGGAATTGGTAAAGTCAATGCAAGAGTTTTGGAGAAATACTCCCTCATAATCTCAGTTCGCCCTACGTATCTGTAACCGAATTACCATTTTCATCTAAGCAGTCGGGTGTTCCGTGCTTGGGACTTTATGTCAAACGGTTAACTTGCTGGGAGGCTACACTGCGTACGGACACCCAGATCCGATCAAATTGTATTTATTCGAGACTCCTCTGTTCAGAGTTCTTCTAGATTTTACTGTCATTTGTGTTTGTATATTGTGGAGATCTAGAGTTGAGTTGTCAGGGTATATTGCTCGGCTGATTTTGCGATTGTAATACCCTATACTAACTTGCGTTCAGTCTACTTACCTAGCAGTTTACTTGAAGTTTGCCGTACAGGTCTAAGGTAAGAAAGTTGAGAAAAGTATCGAAAGGTTTTGAGAGAATATATATCACAGCTTTCATTATAAGAACTTTTATATATTTCTTGAACATGAAATGACCTAATAACTTTGGTCTGAAGTACATATATATGTAAGTACAAGAAAGAAAAGTAAGAGATCCACCAAACTTTATACCAATCGGACCAGAATTATAGGTTGACTTGATTTAAACATGTTTTTGTGATATTTTTCGACAAACTTTTAAGCTTTTAAAAGGGTGGTATTTGAAGGATTATAGCGTATAGCCCCTTTATCGAATTTTCATATATGATAATTTATATATATATATATATATGTATATACAATACATATAATTATCGTGTTGTTATCTAACAAATGAAGGGACCTACAGTTTATACTACGCTGCCTCCGAATGGCCGACGGAGCCTTATGAGGAGCTCTTTATTTCATAATTAGAATAAATAAGTTTCGTATTTTTGGATGTCATTTCGGACAAGATTTGAACCCATACCACTCCACTACCACTATCGAGTAATTTTAGAGAACGTTTCTTTCAAATGTACATATGTATTGAGAGATAATTCTTCTTTATTGCAGGTTATCAATCGACCGCTCAGTCACATTAAGAATCGAGTTGATCAAAATGACTCGACTTCAATCCTCATTTCTACAAACTTAACAGGTATTACTGTAAACCCTGTTTATATGTATGCAAAATGTGGTTATTGCTTCACAGCTTTGACTTTAATTGTTCCGGCAACTAAATCAAATCAAAAGGTCATACATACACAAACGTGAAACGCAAGCAGTTGGTCACATTCGCATTATAAATGAGTGGATTTTGTTGCTTATGGCTCTATGCAGAGGTTCATGAGTAAGCTCTACATTGCACTCTGACAAAGGACTGCCGAAAGCAGTTTGTGCGTGAGCAAATCTACATACTCGCATTTGATTTGTATATGTACTCATATGTACCCGCATACGAGACTATGAGTACTAAGATTACATTGCTTACGGCCTATTTGGCTGAAGAATACAAAATTTCACAATTAGTTTAGGTTAAAGGAATGTTAAGGGACAAATGTGAAATTAAGTTTGAATTTAATTAGGGTAGAAGAAGATATTTCGGAATATAATTTATAGAATAATTTTATATAACTTTTTTATTTATATTTTTTAATATAAAATGTCAAAATACTTCAGGAGAATATTTTTTTTTATCGCATAACAGTTGGAACAACGTCTACTCGTCATTATTGCAACTCCTAAGGCATTTTTGCATGCCGTTCTAAAAGTTGATCTTCCGCCAGCATCTGAATTTTCTTGAAAGTTGTCTGTTCTTTCAGAAAAGGTGAACCATTCGGTCTTCTATTTGTCGTATCTTACCTAACTATTTCATCTGCCCTTCAGTTCTCCTCCATGTCTCTGTGACCAGAGAAAGTAAGTGGAGAACAAAGTGTAAATTTCTGGTATAATTTTAGTTGGAAGGCAAATTAATCGAAACATCAGAAATTGGCAATTTTGGCGACTTTTTACCTTCTATCCCCCGCTTGACTCAAGTTGGAATATTTCGAATATTTAAAACAGCTCTGGGTGAATTTTAAAAGGCCAAAATACCCTGTATACTTGATCCCAATGAGTTAAATACTTTCTTTGCTTCAAGTGGGTCGTCGGCTAGTTATACGTCTAGTAAAAAGACCACTTCGTTTTCCGACGTTCTTTTCCTTTAGAGATTTCAGTTTGGTTGGTTGGTTGTGGCAAAGAAGTAGCAAGATGTGTTTGCAATATCAAACCGTATAATGTGGGTCTGATGAAGATCCAATTAAGTTCGACAAATTAATTTTGCCCGATATTCTCGGCTATTTGATGCACATACTTAATCACTGTTTAACGATTTCATGTTTTCCATCTAAGAGGAAAGTTGCAAATGTCACACCAATAACCAAAAAGGGATCAAATTTTGGCCTCCGAGTTACATACCCTACTTATTGGTACCAATCATTTTAAATTAGTTGACAAAGTCAAAAGCAATTGGCTTTCCATTTTTAAACATTTTGTGGACTTGTAAAGAATGGTTAGTGAACATATCTCGAAATATTTATTTTAGTTAATGAATATGATAGCGAGTTTAAAATATCTGCCAAAATATACATAGGCTCACAAACAAGTCTACTTCCCAGTGAACTGAACTTAAGCCCTTCTATGAGAGTCAGATAACCCGCCTTGCGTTTAATGTAAATATCAGCTCGGTTTCACCCATACATGGCTTTTCCTAATCGTTAATATGTGCTTATGTACACATTTTAAACTTTTGCTAAAAACTAAATTTGTCCAACAACCTCTTCCTTCGCAAGCGTTTCAGATTAAATAAAGCGTGTCATTGTTGATTAGACGCCAATTTGAGTAAATCGCACTTTGACATTGATTTATTGATATTTCGGCAAGTAATGTGTGAGCAGATGTCCGGAATTAAGTACATACATTACGATCAAAATCGATAAATATTTAATAATGAACTTGCTGAAGTTGACTTGGTTGAATCAAATTTCCATTCGCTTGTAGCTTGAAAAGCTCGTTTACAAGAAAAAACATGGCGAAAATGGATTTTCAGAAACACAACACAAGAAAAAAAGAAAACGAACCACCGATCTGTGTATCGAGCTCTTAGCTGAGAAGTATCGAAAAGTGATCAATAAAATTAAGAATTATTATTTTTATTCATTTATACTTATTACATCGCCTTGAAAGTAGACCACTTCCAAATTAATATGCTTGTACCATCTAATAGACCAATATTCAAAACATACTTTTAACGCATTTTCCGTTATGTTGCCAGTTTTATCTGAAAAGCAAGAGAGAGGAACTAAGCTCACTCTTAGCTATTGGGCTATCATATTGAATTTTATTTCATAATTTAAACTTTGAGTACTCATTGTGAGGTTTCCAATGTCGAAGCAGATTCATGATTCGAACTGATTCGTGAGACACAGAAAATTCAGAAAATACATCAATCAAACTTTTAAGACTCCACTTTAGCAATGTTGATCGCAGTTAAGGACGTTAATGGCCGACCACTGTTCACCCACATCAACATCATCTGATTCAGGCAAGGAAAAGTCATTAATCATGGCTCTATAACATTTATTTCTTAAGAAATATCAACATATGATTCCCTCTGCCCATAAAGCACAACCAACAAAAATTTATGGCGATGCGCTTGATGATCGCGCGGCTTCAATTCTTGTATGAGTTGAGTTTTTTAAGCCCGTAAACTAAGACCCTTCGCCAAATTCTTCCATAAATTGGATGGGCATAGCTCGATTTGTACCGCGCAATGATAAACGGACTCATTAGGGTCTTGTTCGATACTCCACAGCAGCAGTAGTGTTTTCGTTGCGGACTATACGGCGTCTCTGACGATGAGCAATATCCTTTAGTGAAACCGATCAACAGTTGTTCAAATTACCGAGTCTGATGGAGTCTGATGGACAATTATATTGGCCGAATATTAGATGCGCGTCGATAGTGCTTTGTAACCACTGAAGCGATTTTCGGCTGAACTTATACTTCAATGTGTGGTGTGATTTAGTATTACCATAGCATGGACTATTAAAAACTCTATTCGATGTTGATTTTTTTCTCTATAATGAAATAATATTTCCCTCTAAAATTACCAATAAATGTCTGATTAAAGGAAATTTATATAAAAAATTCCGATACTTCAAACATAAATATCACTTTCATTTATATACACATATATATGTATACATACATATATGTGCATATGTATGTATATAATTGGCACTTTATAACCGCTGAAGCGATTTTCGGTTGACTTTTTTTATTACGATACTTTCATTTATTTTATTATAAGCGATAAATTTAATATGAATTTTAGTTTTATAAAAGAAAAATACGTTAAAAAATATATTTTTTTCATAGCATGTTTCACTAAAATAATAAATGTATGCAGGAAAAAATATAAGTTGTTAACAAGAATACTACTAGTTTTCATTTTTACACAAGTTCCTTTAGTTTCGGGTATATTTCTGACATAAAAATCCATCGGTTCTTCGGAGACGGCTTAGAAAAAAACTGCAGGTCTCTCCATTTGTTGGAAGAACATTAAGATGCCCACCACAAATCGGTGCCAATTATCATGCCATAATTTTTCCTTGCTGCCAAAAATTTTTAACATTACGATATCCTACTAACTATTAATTGTCCGACTATGCTCAGCTTCATACTAGTAAAATACCAGTTTATTTATGCATGTTGAATTTCTACTTCACTAAAATTTAAACAAAAAATAAAAATGAATTTGCCTGCAGCGAGATTTGAACTGTGAATCTCGCGTGCTACAGTGACTGCCTCTGACCGGCTATAACTCGGCTACCGCGACGAAGTATCAAGCAACGACATACTGCGTGCTCTTCAAGTGAGCATATCAGAGGAATAGCCACATCATAAAAATGGCTTGGTGTATAAATTATTCGTATACAAATTACGAACTGGTATATTTCCATCTTTAAAATACTAGTATTTTACTAGAATTTTCGCAAACTACTCTATTCTTACACAGCACATTATAACGCACATATGTAAATTTAAAAATTGTATAAAATCACGCTTTTCACAACTTCGCTGATAATCGAATGCAAATGTTATGCAAGCAGAGTTCGGTCTGTCGTTTGGTAGGTAGGTCGCTTGCAATTTAAAATAGCAGATGTTCAATTAAAATTTTTGTTCATTTGAACGTTTTATTAACACGCAACATATTATTAAATCGATACCAATTATTGGCAGTGATAATTACATTTGTGGCAATGAAATAACGGTTGCAATTTTACTCTTTGCTGAGTCAGCTCGCAGTAGCTGTGCCTTTGATATTTTGTGGAAAGAAGGGAAAGTTTTTTCATTTCTTTGCTATTAATTGGAATTAGAGAATTTTATTTAAAAAATTAAAATTAAAAAACTAAATTAAAAGGAAATGATATTTTTACTATTTAAATTAATTAATCTTTCATATTTTATAGCGCAAATTGTCTTTCTCTCTCATGATGACTCGACGATATATTCAGAATTTTCCTGTACGAAATTTATATACCGACATTAATCGAAAGAACTTTTTTACAATTTAATACAATAACGAATGTACATATATACGTTTATATATATGCTCAGTTATATAAATTTAATTAAAAATCCCATAAATGCCACGTTTATCATTTTTGACTACAAAAAGGTTGCATGAAAGGGTGTCTTTGTGTGAAAAAATACAAAGAAGCGGAAGGCAGAAACCGGTTGACAAGTTAAGTGGAAATTAAAAGTAAATTAAATTTTAAGCCATCTTAATTTAAGCATTGACATAACATATGACTTTCAACAAAACACCTGTTCAGTTCTCAGCAAAGGTTTAAAGGCATAATTTCGATAAAAGGGTGCAGGTGTTAAAGGGTAATTGCACGCTCTTGGCTGATGTAAAGCACGTTTAGTGGAAGATTTTATAAAAATACTATATTATATATATAATAATAATATATTCAATTCTTCGCTAAAAAATTATCTACAATTTTCTTACTCTCCGTACCATTTTTTAAGCTTCTCAAGAAAACACAAAAATTCTAATTTCATTTACTTAAAAATTCATTCAATTATGACAAAGTATACGTTTAGTAAGCAGTTTATGACACAATTAGCTACTAGAAACCATTAGCTTGACGTTTATCATTATCACAGGAAGCAAGCACGTTTGCTTTTGGTATCAACATTGAGCTGCATTTTAATTAATCAAGCAAATTCTTCTAAGTAATTAACACTTTTCCATTCAAGTACATGCTCTCGCGTTCAGTGGTTTTCTCTTTCGAGCTTCTCGACTTAATTAATTCCCATTTCTTTTTGTTCTTTTGGGTTTTCTAATTATGTATATAAGTCTTAGCTTAACGGATTAGCTCACGATATGACTTAGGAAAATAACAACAAATAAAATCAAATCAAATGAAATGAAATTAAATTTAAATAAAACACTTCAAATTTAAAAAAAAAATTATTTAAAATAAACAATTAACACTAAGAGAAATTAATTTCATCTTTTAAGAGAATAAAAAAAATAATTAATTTAAATATATTAATTAAATTAAAGTTAAGTAAAATGAATTCAACTAAACCTTAATTAAATATAATTTAATTAAAATAAAGTAAATCAAATAAATAATAAAATAGAAAAAAATATTAATTAATATTAGGTATTTTGTTACAAGAAAATAAAAAAAATTCAAGAAAACAAAATTTAAAAGAGATAACGCGAAATAGATTAAAAAAATTAGCCAGTAAAAAAATTATATTGAATTGAATAAATTGAGGGAAATTATAATAAATTAAATTAACTTAATTTATGGTTAATGAAATATAATAATAATGGTGCTTTATAACCGAAGCCGAAAGAAAATCGAATAAATTAAAATAAAATAAATAAAAAATAGAATGAAACGAAATAAGACGAGATAAATAAAAGAGTATAAGGTAAGTATAAATTAAAATTATATAAAAAAGTTACCTTAAAAAAATTTTAATAAGATAAAGTTTAAATTAAATTAACAAATTAACATTGAATTAAATTAAACTAAATAATATAAAGTTTAATTAAATGAAAATTAATAAAATAGAACAAATAAATTAAAATAAAATAGTATTAAATTATATAAAATAAAATAAATTAAAATAAAGCAAAAATAAGGTAAAATAAAAACAAAAACATAATGCACTAAAGTAAAAATGAAACAGAATAATTAAATCTTAATTTTAATTAGTTTGAACAGAATTAATATTATCTAAATTAAAATGTAATAAAATAAGAGTAATAAAATTAAACTAAATTAAAATCTATAAATAATAAAAAACTGTGCAGTCTTCGATCATGTCGTATTAAAATTTCACGCCTAGCTGGTTTTTAACGCATTTTTTACTCAAAACTTCAAAAAGGTTTTATCGGAGCTCTATGCTAAAGTGGTCCGATGTAGCAATACAAAAAAAGAATATATTTGCATGCCAACAGACAGACAAGCGGACGGATGGACGTGGCTAAATTAACTTAGCTCGTCGTTCTGATCCATTCGGTATACATTTTTTGTGGGTCTATCTTCCTTCTGGTACTTACATGTTTTGGACTTTGGATTTTGGAAGTTAATACACAGTTTCATGGATATAAAACATTGTCTCGAATGGGAGACCCCACAGTAAACGTATTAAGGACCAGGGTTTAAGCGCAAACACTTTGAATGTCTGGCCCCTTGATTGGGAAGGTGCCAACTTATAAAGATACTCAACATAACTTTCGGAAAACTCAGTCTCCATAACGAAATATCACCAAATTGGTTGAGGGTGATCGGCTATGCTGGTGTGCGCAATATTGATATATGTAATACCCGATTCCAGTATATTAAAATTCACCAAACTGCCAGATCAATTGTGTTGTGATGGACGGACGACTTGTCTATGTATGTACCATATTTCAGACATGCATACGTTCCGAAGACCTGTCCCTGTTTAGCAAAAAAACAGTTGTCAACACACACAAGTTTCGTTCCATCATAACAGACGATTTCACGGGTTTTTATTCGAATAACATTACTGCTCTCTGAGAGCACTCATCAGCAACTCGGTTGCAACTATTAATTTCCGATGAGGTCAAAAGAAAAGCTAGTACAAAGAGGATTGTTGCACCACAGTAGAGATCGCTATGTTGTGAGCGCTGTGTGGCAGAGATATCGAGAGTTGAAGAGGGTAGCGAAACTCATAGCAGACAGAAAAATAATGAGGCCGAAACGTAGAGTATGAAGAGATTAATAAGCTCAAAATGTATATGACAAATACAACGATTTATTTATAATTAGTACACAGGAATATAACCATTAGGAATCCAATAAAGTGTGCTGGCAACTGATTTTATGTTTACCTATACTGATTTTATGGAGTGAACACTTCTCCAATTTGCTGAATGACAGGGAAAGTAAAACACCAGAAAATGAGAAGCCTGATTTCCAAATTGATGACGCTGGAATAGATGTTTGGCCACCCGACTATAGCAAAGTCTTAATAGTAACTCCTTCTGAAGAACATAGCTACATGAGCCGCTGGCTTACTGGCTGAGCTATTCAATATTAGCGACGAAAAACTGCAAAGTGCATGCATTAGCTTCTTTGCAAAATTTAGTTGCAGGAGCGAATGCTTGACGATTGGAATTTAAGTGTACTCTGCACAAACCACATGAAGGAAGACCCCACAATTTCCATCTATTATCAGAGTATAAGGAATTCTCAATATCGTATTTGTGGTCTTATCCAGCGTATTGAAAAAAAAAAATAAAATTTTATTAAACTAAACCAAGTAAAATTAAGAAAGATTAAGTTAAATTGTATTAAAAAAAATTAGAAATAAAAAAATAAAATTTAAAAAATAGAAAGAAAATTAGATTAAATTATTAAATTATAAGTTTCCTTCTTATTAGCTTTAAGTTTTAGTCTCATTTATCCAACCTAATCACATCGAAGACTTCACCAAGAAGAAAAGGAAATAAAATCGTCTGCTCTTTTCACCACTCTATCTCGTAAGGAGGAGTTTTGTCTATCTAAGCAGCTGCTTTTGCTCATAGAATTATATTTATTATTGTTGCCAGCAAAGCATTTGATGCGGAATTTTCATTCGCCGTTTGTTTGTTTGTTTTTGTTTCATTTGCCAGCATTGACTCGAGTTTTATGTAAATAATCAAATTTATTGTGGAACGACAAACAATAATTTTATTGCCAGCATTGCTAGCAAGGCGTAATAAAATTCTACGCTTTTCCTTTGCTCTTAGTTGACACATAGATAATAGATATTGTATGTATTGTTTCTACTCCTATGTGTATTAAGTATTCGCCTGGTTGCGTATACGCCACGTATTCCATTTAATTTAACTGATTAAGTTTCAAAACTATTAAAATCTTTTATTTTACAGCTTTATGCTCTAACAACCGTAATTTGTAAGTTATACTGTGTGTTTATGTGTATAAGGGTATGTCAGTGTGTAAGTGTGTGTGTGTTTGAACTATTTAGCAATAATTGTCAGCGTTTAATGTGAAATATGAATTGTGTTATCTGCAAACTGGTCTCAATGAACTCAAACAATAAAAGGTTGTAAATAAATATATATAAATACAACAGCAAAAATGCACAACAAAATGAAATTTGAGCAACACCGGAAGAATAGCAAGCAGAAGTACATTTGCGGAAACCGGAAGGCATAGAAGATAGAAGATAGATAATGTATATATACTCGTATATATTAAATATGTATATACATACATATATATTATTTGTATAGGTATATGTATATACACAAGTTACTTTACACAGAAATTTTCTTTTCCTTTCTTCCTTCTACTTCTTTATCATTCCTTTTCTTGGCATGCTAAACTTTAAGCATGTAAATAAATATTAAAAGCAAAAAAACAAAAAAGAAATGCAAAATAAACTGCTGCCCTTAAAAAGAAGCAGCAAGATAATTGCAAACAATTTTAAAGGCACACAAAAAGTTCTAGAAACTTTATTGTAGACTCTGCTCATGGACACAGTTACATTGTGTGTTTTTTATTATTATTTTTTGTTTTTTTTTTTTTGTTTTTGTACTTAAGTGGAAGTGTGGTGAAAGTAAAAGACATTGTTATTAAATCGTTAACTTTTTACTTTTATAACAGTTATACCACGATGCAGCGTACCGTTAGTTTCTAAACGACAAAGTAAATAGGAAGTGTTAAAAGTGTGTGCTGAGCGCATAAATTTCACTTAAAAAGACGATAAAAAATTAAAGGCGAAGAGAAATGCATTTTCTATAAAATATATTAAGGAAAATTAATTAAATTCTTTAAATAGTTTAACTTTTCAAAATCGTTGAATATTTTAATTTTGAAAAAAAATCAGTTTTCTTTTAAAAATGCACGTTTTATGCTAATAAGTTACATAATAATAATATGATTAAAAAAAACTCTTTTAAATTCTTAATGAGAGGATTTAATGTAGTTTTCTTACTAATATTACATACATTTTCACATATTTCTTTATAAATAAATCTATGATTTTTCACTATTCACATATGTGGCGTGCGAGGTCTGCAATGGCACTGCCTTTATCTAACCAATTATAATCAAATTTCTAGGTTATGTTCTTCGAATGGCAGCAAACATTGCTCTACGTAGCAACTGCTGGTGACTTCAAAGGCAGAGCGTGGTCATTATTAGAAAGAAAGATCAAATAATTAAGCTTCAGAGATTGATGCACTAATTTTGAAAAAGGTGCACTAACTTGAAGAAGAAGGAGAAGGACAAGAAGAATACGTGTATGTATGAGAGGAATAAAACGGAGATGACGATACTGAAGAAGAAAGAAATAATAAAATGTTGAGTTTTATTCCAAAGAGATCTGAAATTTACAATGAACTAGTATGGAAAACTAAGTTCGAACTAAACATTAGATACTGGGCTGAGATTTTTGTTAAGTCGTTCATAAAAGAGAATATGTAAAACTGGTGCTTTATGACGGCTGAAGCGATTTTCGGCCGAGCTGTTCCTCTAATTTGTAACATGTGTCAAGTGGACCTGCAGTTTATTCTTCACGCATTCGAGAGGCTGATGAGAGCTGCTAATCACTCAGCTAATTGCGCCCATTTCAATTCTAGTTCTTACTAGACCAAGAATATTATAAGCATTGTGAATCGGCCCCAAAAACCATTTCTTTCCAGGGTATTGTAAAGCGGTTGCTCTAAATTCTGATTATGATCTAAGTTACAAGAGTAGCTTCTAGGAAAAAATTAAGAACTTTATCGGCTCATAATAGTCTTCAGAAACAGTGTGGCTACGTTCAAATTTTTCAGTTTTTAAATTTTTAAGCATGCTTGGGTTCTAAAAAAATTTTGAAAGAATTATTTTTGAATTCCTCATTCATTTTTCTATAAACTTTGGAGTATCGTTAATATTAAAAAATGGTATGCCATTGTAAGAACCCCAAAATCTTAGATATAATCCCAGCCAACTGGGGAAACTCCGTTACACCATATTGAAAATAAATTAAAAAACCGATTTATTTGTACAAAAATCGATTTCTTTTTATGAATTCACTTATATAATATAAAAATGCGAATATTAAACGATTATTGTATAAAAGAAAACAACAAAGAGCATTAGAAATACTCCTTTGTGTGACTTCTTGAATAAGGCGAGCTGCAAGACTAAAGAGTGAAGGTACAATCTTCTCTAAAAGTTTACAACAACTGAGTTGTTGGTTTTGCTCTCTCACTTCTTGAAAAGACGCAAGACGTATGGGTGTGGAAGTGAATGAGGGTAAGACGAAATATCTCCTGTCATCAAACAAACAGTCAACGTACGCTTGCCTTGACCCCCATGCCACCGTTGACAGGCGTAACTTTGAAGATGTCATTTCAGCCTTGAAGTCCAACAAAGAAATACGCCGATACTTTTCTATGGTCGATTCCCTATGCTTATCGTCCTATTACCTTTTATCGAATTCTGTTCTCTGTCCTTTGGTTTTCGAGATATACGTTTTCTACCCTTCATCAGACCATCGCGGCCTGATGGTACCGAATTACAAAATTTTTCGTACTTGTTGTGTTATATGGGAAGAGGATTTAGACCGATTTCAACCTTCCGTATAAACGTCTGTGCTTATAACCCAACATTTTTTGAAGAAAATTTTAACAAAATATCTCAATTCCTGCTTGAGTTATGTTGTAGACAGACGAACGGAGGGACACTGCTACATGCAACCTCCAGCCGAACAAACCTGATATCTTCTATGTGCATGGGGTAAACGAACGTGAAAAGAAGATCCGTATATTGAGTGAGTGGGAAGACCTACCCATAAGTGCTAAAGAGACTCAGAAAAAAAGTTTAGAGAACCTTTTTACTAATCGAAACATCAGGAGATGGGGAATTTATTACGAAAAGTTTGAAGTAATAAAAGAAAATTTTTGGCAACCATCGTGGTCTTTGCCTATGACCATGGCCATGCGCACAGAGCTAGTTGAAGATGTTATCACCTCTCTGTTGATTCTTTTGAATTATTCCTTAATGAGGCTTTTATGGGTATTGGTTAATACCAGCATCGCTGGAAATGGTATTATTACTAAGCATGCGGCAAGATTAACTCAATATCATTTTCCAGAAAGCAGTTGAGCTGACCGTTTTCGGAAAAATGGCTCACACGTCAATGCAAGGAAAGAATCAAAAGTAGAACCTTCTTGACTACAATTTGCTTCAAGCCTGGTGTAAATCATGGTGTTAACTTCATACCACCCGATTGGCAAACAATTCTGGCTTACACCTATTATAGTGTCATCCTATTGCACCTTAAGCGCACAATCTTTCCGATTACCTGCTGAAATATTGTGCCTGATTCATCATTAGAGCCTTAAACACTCAAGCTTGGTAGATTTTTCCACTTACAAATACAGAGAAACAAGTTTGATTTCAAATAGACATAGAGACAGACAGATGGGCAAGGCTAAATCAACCCAATTCACCGTTCAGATCCGATTGTTATAAATTTAAGTGGTTCTCTCTTCTCCTCTTAGTACTTACGTATTTCGAACCAAAGTTAAAATGTCAGTAAATATTTATGAAAGGTATGAAAAAACCTCTTTTAATAGGCCATAACGATTTACCACACCTATGGTAAATAAGTCCGAAAATTAGTTGTTAAATTTGACTCCAAAATTTTAATTTTTCATTTTTATCTTCCATTTTCAAGTTATCACAATGAAGCTGGCTTCCATAAGCTACTTTTCTTTTATCTGTCAGTTTTATGTCACAGAGAATAAAGTCAAAGAGTGGGTAATAAATTTTCATTATACAAAATTGCATGCCACAAAATTCTTTTCAGAGCCGCTAATGTCTTTAACTTATCACCAACGAAAGAGTGACAAATTAAATAATCAGCTAATATAGGAAATTCACCTGCTGCTATTAGCACGTAACACACACGCAACCACACTCTACAACATCGTCGCCGTGCAATACTAAACTGGTCTTAAAAGTACTGGCTTAATAGTAGAATATACTCACTGGTAACATACTCGTCCAAAAAATACTAAAACTACCACACATTTTAAACATATTTCACTTAATTTCATAAATGTTTATAATTCTATTTACTTTAAATATATGTATGTATGTATACGAGAAGAACCGGCCACAAGTTCCTGTGGATTTTGCTATTTTGTTTAATATGTATCACTGTTGTAATTGGTAATGTAATGTAGATGCTAGGTAAAGAATGATGAGGCTTTCCTATTACAGAGTTATTGATAACCTTCTTAAGGAGATATTTTTCTTCTTCTTCATTTATTGGCGTAGGCACTACAGTATTGCACCATTCATCTCTCCGTTTCTCTGTTTGGCGACAGTTGAAAATACCAAGGATATCAGATTGCTCTCCGTCTGATCCTTCCAGCAAAGTTCAGGAGATATAGTCAAAGATTAACCACTTTTTCGCTACACAGAGTCTTCCATGCAATTGAGACCATACCATAAGTTCTCGAAATAAGCCGGATATCGCTGCTTTGATCTACGTTTAGGCTGGCGATCAGAAATTAGCCGATACCCGAAGTTTTCATCTAAATTAGCCTAAATTCTTATTTGGAGCGAATAAGAATAGTTTGCAACCATGCGGATTTAACCGAATCGTGAAACTTAAGCCTGCTTTGTGCTCAGTACTATTAACATGACACAGCGATTTACGAATGGTCTATTTTTTTAATCCAAATCTAATATATTTTCATCGACCTCTTAATATGTAAGCACCTTCCCGGAAAGAAGATATAAAATGTTTTAATCCAAAGAAAAACGTACCAACGTACTAAATTCCAAGCAAATCAAACTTTCTCTCTCGCCTATTTACAGCGTTTGTTTATCTCGACAAGAAGATACCGTAGAAAATTCAACAAATTCAAACAAAAAAAATATTTGTAACTGACCAGCTTCGTGAAATTTCATGTAAATCCAACCATAATCTAAATTTTTTTAAACAGATCGATTCCTGGTTCATTTACCGGAAGAAAAAGTGATCGTTATCTTAGGTTAGGTTGAGTTGGCTGACCCATTGGGTCTCACATAAACGATAAGACCAAGCTGCACTGCTACACTTCTATTGTGTTGTCTTCGCGAATTGAACTAGTCGTTCTGGCCTCTTGGCCATTACCAATTGAAGATCCTGTAGCCTTTTTGCGCCAAGTAAGATTAGCCTATGTCTGCCGAATGCCGGATACTCAGAGATTACGTGCTTCTCTATTTCCAGACATTTCTTGCATTTCCTGCATCTGTTGTCTCCCGTTATATATATATTAAAAGCATGTGACGCCTGAAGGCAATGGCCTGTTAATAATCTTATCAGCAACAGAGAGTTTGGCGTCTTTACAGATACTCCAAAACTTGTGAGTTTAATATCATAGGTTTTAAATATTTATTATATCGATTCTGTAGCCCTTAGCTCGTTTCCAGAGTCTATTCGCCTGACAAAGAAGTATTACTTCTTGCTTTTGCTCCACTTACCCGAATGGAACTGGAACTGGAAGGTTCGTTACTGCATCCTGTTCTAAATAGACACCCTCCTTAGCCAGTTCGTCAACTCTATCGTTCTGCCCTTATCTTAATTTCCACAGAAAAATACCTGCGTATGTATGTACCGAATTTCCATAACATCGAGCCATTAAACTTTTTTTAATAGGTCGATCCCAGGCCCACCTCTCAGTTATGTTGGAGTCAATTGATTTTTCAGAAAGATCGGTCCCAGGTCTATTTCCTGGAAGAAAGAGGGGCTTTTATTTTAATTTAGGCAATGAAGTACCTGTGCACCAAATTACAAGTAAATCGAACAAGGAAGTAATAATTCATTTCGTATTTCCAGCAGAAGGAAGGTTTTTCCTTACAGCCACCTTCACTGTTTCAAGATAAATTAAATTGTGATTAAAAAGCGTTAGTAAATGGCGTTTTATGCTGCAATTTCTTTTAAAACAAATAAAACACTATTGTAATTTTGTTCAAAAACGAACAACTACTGTTTTGGTCCATTTTGAACTAGTATGAGTATAGTATAGTTTTAAACGAAATATTCTAATTGTCAACTACTAAAACATACATACATACGTGCAGCAGACTTCAATTAGTATGAAAAATTGTTTCAAATGTTGCGGCAACGTTGACAGGCGTCCCCCCCCCCCTTCTCCTCCCTCTTTTCCTCCTCTAACTTCCTCGTCAACTTAAAAGCAAAAATAGCGACGAAAATTAGACAAAACACACTGAATGAATGAATGAATGAATGAATGAACGAGTGAATGAATGAATGGCGGCACAATGATAAACAATGCCACAACAGCCCGCATTGTGTGTAGTGGCATTTGTAATCGCATTTGCTTTTCTTCTATACTCGTGTGTGTGTGTGTGTGTGTGCGTGTGCGAGTGTAAAAGCCAAAATATTTGTGGGCAATGATAAGAGTCTGACTGTCAACAGGCCATCAAATGTTAAGCTTATTGTGATGCTGCCAAATACTGGTCGGTGAAGTGTGAAGTCACGCTTGTTTAAGGGGCCAAATAGTATTAATGTTTGTGTGTACTCGTATATCTATATGTGAGTACACAGGTAGGTGATTTTATATGCATGATTGTGCTTTTTAAGAGTAATATAGGGTTATAAATTGTGCATACAGGGATGTAATTTGACATCAAGCAAACTTAACTGCCAAACCAAACATGTAGGAGGCCATTAAACATCCGTTTGAAGGCGAGCTAAAATGAGAAGGCGAATCCCATGCGATTGTGCGTCCCTTAATTGGAAAGGTGCCGCTGCACAGCTGGTTGATGTCCTCAGAAAATTAAAGGCTGACATCACCGCCGTCCAAGAGATGCGATGGACAGGACAAGGACGGAAGTTTAGGAGTCTTCGAGAGAAAAGTTTGGCGAACGATTTATGATCGATTTATGATTTACGCATTGGCAACGGCGAATATCGCAGACGATGGATCGATGAGCTGTACGCGCTATACGATGATACTTAGTATTTCCAATTGGCGCGCTGTAATTGATTCGGCCATGATCGCGTAAGCGGTGCCAACGCCAATAAAGAAGAAAAAGAAGAAAATTCAGGAGGCATATATGAAAATGGATCACCTAGCAACGGCACAACGCGCTAAAATTATTAAAACCTACTACAACAATTGTGATTCAAACATGGCTATATTTTCTGCTTTAAGGGGAGATTATAGTGTGACATAATCGTCCGACTACTAAGCAATTGGTAAAAGTTCTGTAACCGATACAGTCTCTTTACAGCTATTTTAAGACCTCTCCATCATCGTTTTTCTCGTTCCACCTCAAATATCGCTACTGTTAGTGAAAGTGTAGCCGAAGACCAAAATATGTCTAATTCCCGACGTTCTCAAGAGCTGGGTCTTTCTTACGGCATATTATGGCATATTTAGCACTTGAACTTAGACCTACAGTCATGTAAAGAACAGCTAAAGCTGACCATTCACAACGCCGTATATACGTCGACTAGGTGGTTGAAGAACAAGTTGTACCCGGCAGTTTTGGGGAAAAAAAATTCTTTAACGTTGAAGTACATTTCTCACTCGAGGGATACAGATATGAAAAATATTCTCATTTTGGGCTCCGAGAATCCTCAAATAATTAGAGAGAGTTCAATATCAAAAGTGCCCTTCTTGGTCCGGTCCTTACGCAAGGGACCTGCTAATGCGGATAAATGTTTAAAACTTGAGGACTTAGAAGCTAAAACAAGTTATGGCCAAAAAGTGGTAGAAAATTATTTCAAACGGATCGAAGTTCGCGAAAATGTGCGAGGCGATACTTTTAATAATGTAATGTTTCACATACACTTATACTGTCAGGGTTCAAACTTTATAATAAAAAAGGAGTTTCATGAAAAGTAAAATTGTTTAAAAAGTTTTTTTTTTTTTGAAACCACAAAATGGATAACCCTGTAAAAGTACTACTGAGTGAAATGCTTGGTGATTGGGTTATAACCTGGTAATTTCAAACTACCACAAATATAAATAATAAATTATATATAGTAAAGATATATTATAGGTATACGTGTATATTATATTTTATGTTAACTAAAAATGTATATTTATTAATTATTTAATTATTTAATAATTTTTTATTTTTCATTTTTGTTTTTGGATTTTTTTCAATTTTTTTTCTATATTTACCAAAGTAAAATTTTTCACTAAAACAATAAGCATTCATAATTTCATTTCCCACTCATTCACTGCACCAATCCATCTAATTCTTGTTAGCAAATGTTAACATAAATCTCTGTTTCCGGCAATCCATCGCATTTTATTAAGCTCTACGTCACACTGATCAAATCACTGCAAAAGTAACTGCACATTTACAATATTTTCAATGTGTGGGTACTTATGTATATACGATTGAATGTGTTTTCGTTCCGCTGCATAAATCGGCTATGTTCGTTTGTATTTCACGTTTTCCAATTTTTCACTCGCTTTCGCAAACTTTTACTAGTAAATATACGAGTATACGAGTATGTACATATGTTCGTATTTGTTTATATGTCTCAGCCTTCCATCAACAACAGAACGTGGGTAAGAAAAGCACTTTAATGCCATTTAAAGTAATTTCTCACATTGACTTTGATTAATTGTGAGAACGTACGATGAAAAGAGTATTAAAATAGAAAGTCTTCGGTACAAAGTATAGCAAAAATGAGCTTAAAGCATGAATCTTGTATTAAAAATTATGTCAAATCTATTCAATTTATAGTAAACTTAGAGAACGCAGAATACAAAAACATTTCTCATGTTATCTCACCACAGAGAATTATGCTAAGTATTTAATCCTGCAAAGCATCGAGATACAAGTTAAGCAAGCTCATTTACAAACTTTCATATTTTTACTTTTAATTCTATTCACACAGGCATCTAATTAGCTGATTGAGTGGAAATAAAAACTTAAATTGCCACAATATTTTGAAATTCATAGCCATTAGCTAGAATTTAGTAATTAAATTAACATAAAATAAATAAAATAAATAAATAATTTAAATGGCTGAAAATTTAATGAAATTATTTAAGATATTGTTCAAATAGAATTTGTTCTAATGATGAATTTAATCGATGAATATTAATTTTAATTTCAGTGAAATCAAAGCGTTAGCAACATAAAAGCTGTACTGGCTATCAAACACTAATTCTTTCAACTTAATTGTGTGTGTGTGAACACCAATCTAAGTCTTCTCCGACCTGCCGTTGGATTTTTATGAGGATCTTTTATTTACATTCGGAGAACTAAAAAAAATACACTCTTCTATCATTTTGGATGTTGGTCTTGACAGGACTCGAATCACAGTCTTACAAATAGTTTGTGACCGAAACGAAGAATGGGTAAGTTACTAACAATTAAATTCATGAAATTATGTGTGTGTATGTATTTGTCTTTTATAACAGCTGAAGTGTTTTCAACCTCTGCCGAGCACCTTCCCAAATTTCTGGTGTCTGTATTTATGTTTTCCTGACAACTAGAAGAACCTATAGTTCTTTAATCTGCCTACCAAAGGCTGAAGGTTTTTCATGGCAAGTTTAAAGAAATTCCCTACCGAGCCATTAAGAAAATTATTTCTATAACTTTGAATGATAGTTTGGCCAAAATTATAGCCCACGATGCTTTACATAACAGCACACACGGCTACCCATTCGCTCACGGCAATCGAAATATCACCGGTATCCAGCTACAACTGAAGCATTTCTTTTTGATGGGTTTTTGACGGTGACTCCACACAAACGACTTCAAAGCTTGAATTGACAACAAACAAAATGATGCTGTATATATGGTGGAAATTGGAAGGGAATTGTCCATTATGAGCTGCAAAACCGTCCAGAATTGATAAATAGAAAAGGTGTTGTTTTTCATTATAACATCGTCAGATCGTGTAGATACATCTTTGATGACAACTCAAAATTTGACGAAACTTGATTGGGAAATTTAGAAACATCCGCCAAATAGCCCGGATGCTGCTCCAACTGATTACCATTGTTTTGGTCTCTACAAAACTCCCTTGAATGTTAAAAAAAAATTTTACCATCCTGCTTAAAATCATTTGGCCTAGTTTTTCACCGATAAACCACAGAAGTTCTACACCGAAGGAATTATGAAAAAATTTCCGATACCGAAACTTTTCAAGTTTGGAAAAAAAGGCGTATATTAATTATTAAATCAATGATAAAAAGAGTATTTATTTAGACGTTTGAGTTTCAATAAAGCAATATTTTCTTTTTTTGAAAGTGATCTTTTTGACAGCTGATACTTGATTTATATTCGGTTTAGTTTGCCATTTCATAATTGATAGATTTAATCCGGAGCAACGTTTGCAAATCATACAAATTTATTATCAAAATAATGCTACGTTCAATATGCGGTCGACATAATCGTACAGCAGAGTCGGTAACTCAAGCAACCATGGATCGGTTTCGCACCACGTTTAATCTAGTCGGTAATGCGCATCCTCAAAGACGCTGCACAGTGCACAAAGAGGACTCTAATACTACTGTGAAGCAGAGTATCGAAGAAGACTCGCATGTGTTCATCCGCCATCCCGCACAACAACTGGAGCATTGTCCATCCACTTTACGGAAGATTTTGCGGAAGGATCTTGATTTGCTAGCTTATTAAATCCAAGTAGTGCAAGAATTGAAGCCCAAAACGAGATGGCCACCGATCTTATCAAAGGTCAAGTCATTGTTGAGACGCCGTTATATCCTCAAAACGTCACTGTTTGCAGTGTTCTGTGGGTAATGTGAATCATTGGTCCATATTTCATCAAAAATGAAGCCGGTATAAAGCCATGATAAATGACTTTTTCGTTCCCGAATTAGAGGATCTTGATGTGAACTACAAGACGGCGCTATATGCCATACAGCCAACGAAAGAATCAATTTATTGAAGAGAACTTTTGGTGAACTCATTATTTTCCGTCGTGGGCCCAGAAGATCGTATGATTTAACAACGCTGGACTATTTTTTAGAGTTATATGAAGTCGCTTGTCTAGGCAGATTGACATCTTTGAAGAGGAT
Organism: Ceratitis rosa; assembly: GCA_037013455.1. NCBI lineage: Eukaryota > Metazoa > Arthropoda > Insecta > Diptera > Tephritidae > Ceratitis > Ceratitis rosa. The sequence continues at coordinate 5,469,472 of JAWMAG010000029.1, forward strand.
ATTTGGAACGTTATTGTTAACATACGACCCCAATTGTTGCAAGAAATGGTCGAAAATTGGCCATCTCCGCAGCAGCGGCGGTCACTTTACCCAAATCATTTTTAAAACATATTGAAAAGCCCTTAACTTTATAAGCTCAATTCTTGGTCGTAACGTTAAATTTATATGTTTTATTTCTTCTTAAGCACCACATATCTAAAAAGACACCATTTAAATACCAATTTTTCGGAAAGTGTTTTTTCTTAAGAATTATTTACTTGTTTCCAGGGATGTTATATAGCATACGCTTTTCTTTAATGATATTGCTTTTAAGGTACTATATTCCTTTAAAACAATCTTTTTTGTTAATATAATTAATAAACGTATTGTACAAGTATAAGCGAATGTAACGCTAACTAAATAAAAACGCTCAAACTGATATGGTAAACTTCTATTAAAGTCTATTCAAATTGGTACTGACACCACTTTCCTTGGTAAAGGTGGGTTTTATTAACAATTGATACGTTACATAATAGATACATACACTTAAGTGGTTGCAAATGTCATATGAATATTTATGTGTGTATTTAAGTTTTTGGGACAGGCACGTGTCGAATTTACACGGCGTTTACACATTGATTCGGGACATTTTAGACATTCATATTATACACACACGTATATACTCGTATGGATACATATGTTTGCTTATTCAAATGTAAGTTAGTAAATTTAACCTAGACTCTCGTAAACGAATAAAGAATGAAGATGTGAATAAAATATAAATACACATTTTGAATTAGATAACTACGCTACGTTACTTTTGATTAGGGTCATATAGACGGGCCAGCAATGTAAACAAATTTAACCTTTTGATGCGATATACCGAATTGAAGGGATTTCTTTAACCCAAACATAAATATAAAGAGCGTACAATTAAGAAGTTTTTAATTTTATTTTATTTAGTTCAAACTACATACAAAGTTTTTTTTAGACATGTGGCATTCAAGAAGAAATAAAATTCATATAAGTTAAGATAAGATAAGATAAGAGCTCGCCATCTTTGATGGCAGCAATTGGGGTCGCATGTCAGCAATTACAAGAAATAATTCAGCAGTGTTAAATCACATGATCTTGTAGATCATGCCACAGGTCCACGACGCGGGATAATGCACTCACCAAAAGCTTTCTTCAATAAATTGATTATTTTGCTGGTTATTGGAACCAAAGAACGACCACATCAATATCCTCCAATTCAGGCATAAAAAAAGTCATTAATCATGACTCGTGGTTGCCGTGACTGTAGCATTATAAACATCTTAATTTTTTAAGAAATATGGAGTAAAGATTCCCTCTGCCCATAGAGTACACCAAACAGTGACTTTTTGAGGATGTACCGGCGTCTTAACAATGACTTAGAGATTATGATCACTACAAATGGGACGATTTTGTATATTGACCAAAAGTGAGCTCATCACTAAACAAGATTTGCTTGGGAAAATCAGTATCGGTGGTCATCTTCGTTTGGGTCCATTCACCGAACATGCGACGTCCTTATGGTCGTCCGACTTCAATTCTTGCAGGAGTTGGTTTTTATAAGCCCGCAAATTAAACTCCTTCCTCAGAATATAAGTGGATGAGCATAGCATTAATTATTGTCCATGATGGCGGATGGACTTATTCCGGTCTTCTTCGATACCCTTCTCCAGTAAGTAATAGCGTCTTCGGTGTGCACTGCGCGGCATCTCTGAAGTAAAGTATATATATATATAGGTATAGCAGTAAAGTATATAGTAGTAAAGTATACCATATATATACAGTGGAACCTCTGTAAGTCGAAACTCGATAAGTCGAAAACCTCTCCAACTCGAAGAAATATTTCATCCCCTTCCCTACAAGCCGTAAAACCTCCGTTACACGAAATTTTAACCCTCTATTACTCGAAATACTCAGCGAGTCCCTAGAAGCTATTTCTGCATATTTTTACTCTCCGTAACTCGAATACCTACACTCAGACCTCTGTATCTCGAATATTGAATTAATTTTGACTATAGTTTGACTTGCAAGCTGGTGGAGGGAGAGAACAGACTATAGTTTTCTCACTCCCCCCAGTAGCTTGCAAAGCTAATGATTTGATTGGCGCGCAGCTACTTGCGACTTTTTCAAGAAGCTGAGGATGCGAAGCTCAAATTTTTACTTATTCTCTTTCGCTGCAACTACGATCACTACCTACAATCTGCCGTAAAACAGTTTTTATAACGAACTGATAAGCAATGAGTGTGAAACGTAAACTTAAAACTCTGAGTCTTGCTGAAAAACTGCAAGTACTCGAAGCAGTAAAAATTTGTGAACAAAAAGACGGATGTTGCACAACAGTTTGATATACCTTTAAGTACACTTTCAACAATAATAAAAAATTTCAAATCATTATATCGCAAAGAAGTCGTTAGAATGATGGCGCGAGATTTAGATGAAGGAAAAAAAACGGCCATAGATGTATTGCAAGCCATGCGGATGACCGATAAAGCTTGGCGTAAAGCGACTGCTGCCACTATAAAAAACTGTTTTGGTCATTGTGGTTTTTCTTCGTCAACAACCGAAGAAGTTGAAGATGATGATTGTCTGCGACCTCCTGAAGAATGGAATGCAATAGCACCTGGAATATGTTTTGACGATTTTATAACATGTGATGATGGAGTAATGACTGCGGGGAAATTATCGGACGAAGAGATACTTGATTCACTATCTCCGAGCAACGAAAGCGACGAAGATGATACGGAAGATCCAATCGATATACCATGCACTCCAATAGTTTCAATCAAAGAGGCTAGAATAGCATTAAATACTTTACGTGATTTCATTGAACAATCAAGCAAATCAGAAGAAAAAGAATTTTCCGCTCTTTGTATCTTAGATAATGCTATAGATAACGAACAACCTGCTTTAAAGCAAAAACAAATTACTGATTTTTTCAAATAAGTTTGTAAATAAATATGTTGGTGAGCAGTTATGTAACGTGAATTTGCATGTATATTTATTTGACTTTCTCCTTTCTGTTTGTCCCCTCCCTAACTCGAAACCTATTACCGCCTAACTCGAAATCCTCTGTAACTCGAAAACTCTATTACTCGAATTTTTTTTCCGCTCCCTTCGAGTTCGAGTTATAGAGGTTCCACTGTATATATAAATGTAGGTAAAGGTATTAGGTAAAGTAAAAGTTTCGTTCGGTTTTTATCTAAGAGATTACGTTGTTGTCCATAGTACTAGTGTTGCGTGTCGCATCATGTCATACTATACGGCGCTGAAAACGTGTTTATTCGCCCTAAAAGTTTGTCTTTGACAGTTTTTCGATGGATTGACTCAGGACGTTGTTAGTGCTCGTCAAAGATGGACACCAGCAAGGAGAAAATTCGCTATATTTTACAATTTTTCTTCGATCAAAGCTATAATGCAGCCAAAGCGGCTGAAAAAATTAATTTAGTTTATGGGCCCGATATTGTAAACGAACGTGTAGCACAAAAGTGGTTTGCTAGGTTCCGATCCGGTAATTTCGATGTCAAAGATGCACCACGCGTCGGGAGGCCTGTCGTCGAAAATTGCGATAAAATCATGGAAATAGTGGAAACAGATATTAACGTGAGCACTTATTTAATTGCTGAGGAACTGAAGATAAGCCAGAAAACCATTTGGAACCATTTGCATAAAAAAACCGAACGAACTTTTTACTTCGCCAAATATGTATACCATAAAGCTATATTTTTTCAACTTTCACATATTTTTAAAAACAAATAAATTCGCCTTTCAATGCGAATTCCGAGTTTCATATTTGTCATGGAAAATACTAAATTCAAACATTTTCTCTACAGAAACTTCATCTTCCAATCAAAGCCACGTGAAAGTTACACTAATTCTGGCTAATCCTAATTGGCAAAAGCTAATCTAAACCTCAACAGTTAAGTTGGAAAAATGTCTATTCAGCTGCTTTGTGTGGTGGCCAACTCACCGAACTACACCATCCAAGTATCAGTTCCTTTCTTCGCATCTCAACGCAACTCATCTCTCAATTTATCGCCGAGTCAATTTGTATGTAAATCTTGTGCTCCTACTGTGGTCGCTGTGTGTTGATTTTGTTATTGTTTTTGTTGTAGGTGTCTGCTTGTTGAGCGCAAGAGACCTTTGGCAGATTACAAGACACGCGGAAATGTTAATTTCTTGCATAGTTTCGCAAAAAAAAAAAAGCAAAAAAAAGTTGGTGAAGGTTGCAAGTTATTTGCATTTCGGATTGGAAACTATGATCCTGTGGTGTCTACTGCTCTTACACACGTACACGTATATGGTATACACAAAGACTTGGTTTGCTTGTGCAGTGTTAGTGAGAAAGTTTAAAGTACACTGGAAGTGGGCGAGAAGTATTTTAGCGGCATTTAAGTTTATGTAATTAGGTAATGTTCTAAAAGCTGCAATTGAGCTGTAGGCCAAAGAGCAAAGAAAAGTGTTTGACATAAAGTGACGAGCTCAGGGAAGTATGCAAAATATTTTACAACGAGATTTGTATGAAGTAGGGCAATGAAAAAATTAAATAATATATTACAACGGAGCTTAAAAAGCTGACCTCAAGCTTCTTATTCCGTGTTTCTTTCTTGATGAGGCTCATCAACTTATAATTCCTTTAATTTCTGGAGTTCAAAAACAAACTCTCGTCTCCAGAGCTTCCATAAAGTGAGGTCTTACCTTATTGGCTTGCCTTTAGAAAAGAAAAGCAAACTGGGGGCTTTAAAGTATTTTCTATAACAACATACTGACATAATTCACAGATCTCCTCTCCAAATATCCTTTGAAATTCAGACCTACATTGATCTTTGATCATGGTAGTAAAGTCATTAAAAAAAAGATTTTGGAGTTATCTAAAGGTGGCACCAAGAAACGAACTGTTTCGTTGGGTTCGTATAAAAGGGAGAGAATATTTCGCAGGACACGTGTAACAGTGTTGAGTATTGTGCAGAAACTCATTGCTTATAGAGCCCAACTTATGTTGGCGTCTAGTCTGGTTAGATGAGAATCAAGACTTAAACAGTATTCAAATCTTAGTCGCGCCTGGAATGCTTGGGTCTAACGAAAGAGCTACAGTCTCAATCTGCTAAAAGTTGTGTTCTGGTCGTGATAACGCCAATCACAGGCAAGGAGTTAAGGAAAGTAATTTTCTGTGAATTGAATTGTCATACGTCAAATTGATTTCAAGTACCGCAGACATTGTAGCATAGCTTGTAAATACCAGAAGCAGAACACCTAGACCCATGAAAATTTGTGCAATTCAGATCAAAGTGACGTGTTGAGTGGATTTAGCCAAGTGCGTCTGTTTGTACGCAAACTAGTCCATCAGTTTTTGGAATATTTCAATTAAACTTGGTACAGAGATGCATAGTTATATACGACCGATTGGTTTGGGTTTAAGATTTTGCGTCAAAAATCCATCAAAAGATCATCTTAGATCTTGGTATTTCGGATTCTATTTACGTATATACAAATAAACATTGACACGGAAAATCATCGAAATTGAAAAACTTCACCATATAGCCCCATCCAACCAATTTTTCACATATAAGAATTAATATTTAATCCTAAAAGATGGAGCGAAAACTTCTCCAGCCTGCGAATCCCAGTGAAAATGGAAGAAAAGGAGAGTCACTAATCGACTACGAATGACAATTTCTTCCTTGAGAAATAATGGCGATGGAACCAATGGATTGCCGGCCGAGCTAATCAAATACGGCAGTGCAAAGGTCCATGCATCAGCTTTTTTGTAAAATATGGTCGGATCAAAGCAGGCCCGACGATTGGAACCTAAGTGTGCTCTGCCCAATCCATAAAAAGAGGGAGGGCAGACTATGTGCGTCAATTACGAGTTGGTAATGGCGAATAGAGCAGCCGATAGAGCGGTGAGGTATACCGCGACATTGGCATGGTTCACCGAACCTGAAGACAGTGGCACTGCTAAAAATGCTTGCAAGACTTGCTGGTGGAAGCAGAGGAAGAGGAAGACCTCGCCTTCGTTGGAAAGACCAGGTATTGATATCTCCAATCGGCGCCAAACAGCTAAAATGAATGACTCGCCTACAATCGCGTAAGCGGTCTCTACGTCAGTAAAGAAGAATAAGAAATGAAAAACCGTAAACTTTATATAAATATTTCGGCATTACTGAAGACAGCTCTTCTTTCCAATTCTTATATGAAAAAAAAATTAAGACTTTTCTTCCTCGCTTTCAAAATAAAGATCGCTTCAGCGGTTTTACTTTATGGTTTGTTGAAGAATATACTAGGTGTGATCAGAAACGCACCAGCTCCCACATTGATGCTTGTACGTGAGCTTTTGGCCAAAAACAAAACCGTTATCATGCCTCTACCACCGTATTCACCGGACTTGCCTCCGCTGACTTTTTCCTCTTCCCAAAACTGAAGACTCCTATGAAAGGAAAGCATTCTGCTGCAATTGAGGAGATAAAAGAATAATCGAAACAGGAGCTATTGGCGATATCAAAAAACGAGTTTCAGAAGTGTTTCGAGGATTGGAAAAAACGCTGGCATAAGTGTATTATGGTATATCTGAGGGGGATGACTTTGAAGGGGACAAGATAGTTATTGATAAATAAATAAATACTTTTCGAAAAAATTTAAAAGAACGGTTATTTTCTGATCACACCTCGAAGGTGAGCGATGCCAAACAAAAATTTTCAAGAGGCATCTCAAGAAGTCTTTTCCGGAAAGGTTTCATTTCGAATATTTCAAGCTCTTTCACATTTTCACAAAGGCATTCTCAAATATCCATCACAAGTTTTAATCTTCGTTTTGTAGAATACAATAATGTATTGAATTTATATTGCCAAAAATAGCTCACACAGAATCCTTTCGGATATATACCTATGCATACGTTTTCGGGTACACACACAACATTTTCTGTAAATTATTATTAACCACAAATTCTTTTGTAAAAGAAACCTGCTGCGTTGAATGAAAATCATATTGCCTTGTCAATTACACAAATCTACCTTGACCCAACGATCCGGCTGCCGCTACTGTGTCACTTTGTCAGCTTGTGGCCAAGTCAATTTGCATATAATTTGAATGCATAACCGAGATTTAATGAGGCGTAGGTAGCAAAATTGTCAACAAAAATTATCCAAATGAGCGCGGCGCAGAAATCACATCTGCATACATATATATACATAAAGCTAAATATAAGAATATATATTAAAAAATATATTTATATTAAGTATTTATATTTGCATTAAAGTAAGCCTGATTAGGAAAGTTAGAAAAAAGTAGTCAAAGCCTTAAGCAGCTTAGAGATTTGCAAATGGTCGTAGCGAAAGCTTTAATGGCGCAAAAATTAACTGTATTTACTGCCAACAGAAAGCGGTGAACAAGAAGAAAGAAAAAGAATATATTATAATATATACAATAATAATGAAATGGGACAGTGATTTCAGGTGAATTATCATTTAAATTTTTGGAGCATAAAGGAAAATGCAAAAAAAATATGAGATTATAAGTATTTTAAATAAAATCTCTAGAATTATGCAGATATCTACATATAATTTAATGTTATGAATTCCAGCCGAGTCCAGCTGAGTTAAATCCCACGTTCTTGGATGCCACGGCCCAGGCCCACCATGGGTGGTAATGTGCACCTATGTTTCCTTCAATAACTTGACCGCTGCGTTGGCTGTATGGCATATAGTGTCGTCTTCTTGGAACCAGAGGTCGTCCACATCAACATCCTCCAATTTAGGCAAGAAAAAATCATTAATCATTGACTGCAACATTATGGACGACTTTGTTTTTGAAGAAATATGGTCCAATGATTCCATCTGTCCATGGAACACACCAAACAGTGAATTTTTAAGAGTGTAACGACGTCTCAACAATGGCTTGTAGATTATCATTACTCCAAATGCGACAATTTTGTCTATTAACGCATTCATTGAACTGAAGGTGATCTTCATCACTGAACGAAATTTTCTTGTGAAAATCGTTCGGCTTTACTTCTTGTTCAAGTTGGATTTTGCAAGCCCGTAAACCAAGATATTCATGTTCAAAAAGTGACCTTTGGTGCGGCATATCGGCCACAAAGATCATCGAGCCGTATATTTTCGAGAACGAGGCTGGTAACGCCGTTACGATCAATGGCGCGCTAAAGAGCGATGCTGTGAGACTTTATGGACTTTGTGTTTCCAGAAATGACTGCAAATGACATGGCTCACTTCTGGTGCTAACAGCACGGAGCCACAACATACACTAGTCACACTTCAATGACGCTACTCCGCACGATGTTCCACTGACGTATCATTACCACGCCGCCGGAGTTCTTTTTATGGGGGTGAAAAGCAAAGTTTACATTGACAAACCGCAAACCATAGTTCAGCTCAAAACCAATATTCGCCGGAAAATATCACTTGTTATTACCGAAACGATGGAAAATGTGGCCATTTGTTGAATGTTATATTCAAAACATATGTATGTATGTAAATAAAATGAAAACGAAAAAATAAAATTTGTGTCAAAAAAATAGAAAAAATTTGTTTTAATCAAAAGTTCTTCAAGTTTCAAATACTATCGCCTGTATCAAGAAACAGCTGTTCAAAGACCCACCGGAAAGAGTATTGCTTCACTGAAAACCACATGTCTAAAACAAACATCCTTTATTTTAACTAAGGGTGATCATACCTTTGAATCGTTTCTTAGTAACGAAGCGTCTTTTTTTCCAAATAAAACAACGTAAAGTAGCAGAATGAAATCTTACTTTCCTTATATTTCTAATAGGCTTTAGTTAGCACATAAAATGAAAAAATATGTACGAAAACGTGAGACAATTGCAAGCTACAAAAATATATTTATCTTCAAATGTACATACATACATACGTATACATACTAAGTATATATTTTTGCAATAAATCTGCGAAGGTACATACACGTATATGTGAGTTGGCTTTTAAACATGTCAAAAGAAAAGAAGAAGAAAAAGAAGAAAAAAAATAAATAATGCTTTGAACATAACAAATTAATATCTTTTGATTTATTTCCAAATGTTTAGCGACAATAAATACAATTTATTAAAGCATGTTTATGCTATTTCCGTTATCTTTGTAAAGCTCATAAACAAATGACTTAGTAAAACTTTGTACATAAACTATAAACGTAGTTAGTATTACATATACCTATATGTACACGTATATATTGTATATGGTATATGTTACTTGAATACATATGCAGGCGAGGGTGATCCAAAGTTTGTGTGGTATTAAAAAATGTATGAAAAATTAATAAATTTAAAAGCAATAAAAAATAATTTTCATAAAATTCCTAAACTTTAAACATTTATCTTCATTTAAAAAACTCCCCCACCCAGTGACGATCGTGACCGAAAGTCGAAAAATTATTTCTGGCTGATCGAAGTATTAATTTGTGGCAAATAGCAGACGAAGCTATATTACAGATTAGCAAAGAATGAGCTGGAGAGATTTTGCATGAACATTTGAATATGAAAAAAATTAATGCTCACGTCCCTCAATAAGCAGCGACGATTAAAGAGTTGTAAAGATATTTTTGGAGCTGTGCCAAGATGATTTGGATGAAATTTACAACCGCATTGGAACAGTTGACGAAACTTGGATTAATCAGCATGATCACCAGTCCCAACAGAAGTCGATGCAGTGAATAAAAAAGGGGAAAAGCCACCAAAAAAATTCAAAGTGGAAAAGTCGGCGTTGAAGATATTGGCTACCATTTTCTGCAAAAGGTATCTACACTTGTCACCTCCACTTTTTATAATTAACAATATGTATGTGCGTATGTAGATACATACATACATATGTATACCTACAGTGGCTGTAGGTCAAGCGCCTACCAACAACCACACACGTCAGCAAAACGAACTACCGCACAAAAAGGAGATGACAAAAACTAACAAAGCGGTCGGCCAGCTTAGTGAAGATGGCGTGGGTCACTAGCTACGTACAAGAACAAATCAAGCGAAAAGATCGACTCTGAGTTAGATAAACAAATGCACGACATCAATTAAGCAACTATCTAAGACAGAGTAAACAAAATATTTTTTTGGGGTGCACCCGAGGTGTGGTCCAACCAAACTGGTTACGAACCCACTCGCACTACTCCCGTGCTGCCGGGGGTAACTTTAACCCGCCCGTATGACTGGGCTCTGGGTGCGGGATGCTATAAGGATGGGTATGGGGAAAACGAAGGAAGCAACACTGTCGGCACGACAAAAAAACGTATGAAAACAATAAATAGGCAAAATGATACTTAGCGGTTTCAGTCGGGTGTGGGTACCCAACTTCGGTGCTCCTCCGGTGGTGCCGCCAAACTCCGGTTCCGCCACTGAAACGCGAAAACAACAAATTAACACTATGGGCTTCGGCTGCCCTTACTTGGCTTCAACTGCCAACAAATATTTGCCTCGACTGGCACTATTAAAAAAAATCTTAAATAAAATCTTATTTTATTTTTTTTTTTTTACTAATATTATCGCACGATCGCATAAAAAAGATGCGCACTCTTCTGTAGATTGCGAGAATCTGATCCGGCACGCTCTTACGAGCTAGGCCGCAAGTTACGCGTCGGCCTTCAGAATTCTCAGGCGAGTGTGTATTGGTTCCCAATCATTTGGCACCGCCTCCATTACCCAAAGGGACAGAGTTGTATAGCGCACGCCACCATGGCACACCAAGTACACTGGGATAATTTTCCCCTCGCCGTATAAAAAGAAAGGCGACACCCCTTTTTACGGAATACCCGCGCATAGCATTCCGTTTCCCTAATATTTGTTAGTGGAGGACCCGTTTTGTCGAACACCTCCTTTTGGAGACTTATACCACTGTGTAGGCACACACCGAGTGCAACCTACCCAAAAATGCATGGCTTTGAATTATACATTTATTTGCCGACAGATGCCACTGCCAACGCTTGGAGTGAAAGGAATATTAGGCAAAACAAAGGAAATGAACACACAAACACAAAAGAAGTTTTTGTTGCGGCCAGTACGCGACACAATGAACGGCCAGTATTACACGAATTTGTTGAGTCAGGCGCGTGAAACAGTCATAAAGAAGAGAATTGGCAAACGTGGCAAGTTAGCGCGCGGAGTGCTGTTTCTTCAAGACAAGGCACCCGCTTACACCGCTCGGGTTGCGAGGGATGCCTTTAAAGCTACTGGATTTATAGATTGTTCACCCTATAGTGCGGACCTGGCTCTCAGTGAGTGACTTTTTCCATTTTTCAAATTTAAAAAAGAAGTTACGTGGACGAAGATTTTCAAACCACATAGAGATAAAAACGGCTGTAGAAGAGAAATCTAAAGAATATAGATTCGAAAAGTGTCTTTCACTTGAAGGAGACTATATTGAAAAATGGAAAATATAAAGCTATAAATTTGTTTCATTAAGTACTTTAGGCAGCGAACTTATCATCCGCCCCTCATACGAATGTTTAATACCAAAATGCATGCACTCAGATGCTCTTTTGATGAATTTATGACTCAATTTCTCAAATCTGAAAAAATCTGACCTGTAAGCTATAGTGGTCCAACCAGGCCGGTTCTGAGAAATGATCGTTAAAATATAACAGTGCATGTGCGTACCAATCCTGGTTGAAATATCCCAAAAACTGACTAGTTTGCGCATAAATACGAACATGGCTAAATCAACTCTGACCCGATCGGTATAAAGTTAGTTGGTCCTTCTCGTATTAACATACTTACATACTTGGAGAGTGTGTACTTTGTGTAGGAACTTTTGATGAAACTTATGAGATTAGACATATTTACTTTAAGTGGATTTGCCGGAAATATGCTGGAATCAAAGATAACTAATATCCATTTAACGGTGATCTAAAGTGAAAGCCAAACCCCTCGTACTTTGGGATTTACCACATAAAGAACTTGCTCCAATTAAAAATCACAATTTGATGACATGCACCTAGAATGCCGACTTCTATTTAGAAAAACAAAAACAAAAGACTGACATCACCGTCGTCAAGTGCAAAGACAGAAGAATGTGGGCCTTTATAAAATCTACTACAGTGGTCATATAAAGTAGGGAAACGTTAATGTGGGATTTGTGGTAGGAGAGATTCAATCACCGAGTCCTGGACTTACCAGGTATGTTAGTTGAAGTTTGCCGGTTTCTTGTGGATACCATTCCAAAAAGCTTTTTCTCTTTCGAGGCAAACCATTCGGTGAGCCATTTTTCGACTTCTTCAAAATTAGCGAAGCACTGCTCTGCAAGAGAGTGTCCCATCGATGCGAAAAGGTGATAGTCGGACGGGGCGAGGTTTGGAGAGTACGGCGGGTGCGATAATATTTCCCAATTAAGTGTTTTTAATGTGTCTTTCACCAGTTAGCGGTATGAGACGGCGCGTTGTCATGTTGCAAGATAGCTTTGCCATGTCTTCGTTTTTCGGTCAACGCATGATTCAAAGTGATCATTTGTTGTCGGTAGCGATCCATGTTCACCGTTTCACCAGGTTTTAACAACTCGTAGTGCACCACACCACACTGGTCCCACTAAACACAGAGCATTGTCTTACGGCCAAAACGATTTGGCCTTGCAGTCGATGGGCCAGCTTCACCAGGGGAAAGCCATGATTTTTTTCGCTTCGGGTTTTCAAAATAAATCCATTTTTGGTCCCCCGTGACAATTCGATGCAGAAAAGATTTCCTTTCGAATCGTTGAAGCAGCATTTCACAAACGGTTTTTCGATTTTCCATTTGTCTATCGTTCAGCTGGTGTGACACCCATTTTCCATACTTCTTGATCTTTCCCTGGCTTTTAAACGTTGGCAATTGCTCCTCGAGTCACATGCAGTGTTTCTGCCAATTTTTGTTGCGATTGGGTTGGATCAACAGGCAATTCCTCGTCTTCGAACTTTTTCGCTGCACCAGGAAATCTCCACTTTTAAATTGACGAAACTATGTCTCACATATTCTAATCACTGGAGCATGTTCAGCATAAGTTTCTACCAGCTTCAGCTGCTTTTTTCTTTTGATGAAATAAGAAAAGCAATGAATGCCGCAATTGCGATTTACTTGGAACGAAACCCGACATATTCACTGAGGTAAACAAATAGGACGCTATTATTTTGGCGGAATGTGACTTGCGTATTTTTGTAGGTTAATGTCAATAGAAAAAAATTACATACATGCCAAATCATAGAAATTTATACATATTGCTAGCGACATCTACTAGTAAAACCGGCACACTTCAACAAACACACCTGGTAATTCCGATGGATGAGCGTCTCGTCACAACCCGTATCAAAGCGAAGTACTTCCACATAACGTTGGTTTGAGCCCACATCCAGACAGGGGAGCAGGACAAGGGGACAAATTCCTTTTATTAGCACTGCTCTCACCACGGTGTTAAAACTTTACTCGGTTGTTTCAACGCAATGGTGAGCAAAGAAAGTCAGGAAATTCAGCCATCATGACAAAACAAGACCAAATTGGTTTAGGCTGTAGTAGTAGATCGTAGTATCGATCAAATAAATAGTATAAAGACATGTATCCTAGTTCTAGATGTGCATACGTTTCGAGGTCCTATTATTGACTCGGACCAACTGCCTCTGTGCTGCTAAGAACGCCTGTAAATAAACACAAAGAAAGTTCGACGTCGAAATATTGCTGCGGCACAACATAAAACTAAAGCATTTGCTACTCGACTTGCACTCACGCCATCTGAGAGGACTCATCAAGTATTCAGTATAAGGCAACTGTGGTACGGAATTTCAAGTTCCCTGCGTACAGCTCCCAATGAAACTAAACAAACCCTAAAGGAAAACAACTGCCTGTGTGAGAGAGATATTCGTACTGAAAGTGAAAGAGAAAAGCAAACACATTTGCAGGCAAAAAAGCGAGAGGATAAAATACATGTGTATGAAAAGCTTAAGTTGCTGGCCGACAAGGGTAATCTAGGACCCAAAAAGGTGATCTAGTGATTGATGCTCAGAGTATACTGAGTTATTCTAGGGAAAACTTCTTTAGCCTGCTGACTGGAAGAAAAAATTAAACACCAGGAAATGGCAAACTCGATTCACCAATTGATGAAGATGGAACAGACATTCCATTACTTGACTATGGTGAAGTCCGAATAACAATTGCTTTTCAACTTGGCCAGTCTTGGAGAGTAGGAGGGAGAGGATGAATGGGAATAGGAAAAACTAAGTGATGAAGAAGATGCTAATAAATGATAACCTTGAATTTATTCTTCTGCTATTATCTTTCAACTTGTGAATCTATTAGGTTGAACTCTGGTGTGAGCTCCGGTTGAGAAATTGACCTTTTCTCTTGTGTTACACCTTGTTGCGACGAGAATTTATGAAGCGCTGTGCCTTTTCAAAAATGGTAGGGCAAGAGCGTGCTCCAAATCGTTTTGATAAGCCAAGCTTACATCAGTTAGAAACTGAAATGTTTCGACACCTACACGCAAGCTATCGAACGATTAGCATCTATTAGACACTTTAAGTTTATCGTTTCCTTGTCCACCTGTGAATGGCACTTAGGCGTACTTGAGTATACATATTAGAGCTCTAGATACCCGGATATCGAGCACTGCGAGCAAATATTTTTAATACTTTCAGTCATTTTACTAGCTTCTTGAAATTTTTCATAACATTTATGTGCATAAAAATTAATAAAAAATAGCATCAAACTGAAAAATTTTTCTTTGTTTTCTACTTTCTACTCGTTAGTAGAGCTACTTAATTGTTAAGAGCGGTTCTCAAAATTCATTAAATTTACAACGTGAGAAAATGCATGAAGCTCAAACAGTTCAGGTATGCCAAGTGAGCACTTCGTTAAGCATTTGACAGCATACATAAATACAATATTTAATGATAAAAGTGCAGAAAGCATTAATTTCAAGCATAAACCAGGCTTTTCCAAACTTGACTGCTTTCTTTGTTGTTAACCTAACCTTTAAATGTCCTTTGTTGTTGCTTAGTGTATTTAGGTGAATTTGCAACTTTTCCATTTAACCTTTAATAAAGCAACAAAACTTCAAAGGTACAAACTTCTAATTTATTAACTTCGATACACACACATGCATACTATGTATACGCTCTCACATATTTGATTATGGTATGTACTTAGCCAGCTAGTAATAAGTCTTTAGTTCGGAAACTGCAAGAATTTTAATGAAACTTTTATTGTATACTACAGTTTACCCGCGACTTCGTCCGCATGCAACTTGAAAACGCATTTAGTAAAGTTTTAAGTTGGATTTTCAAGAAATATAAATTATAATAGTACGTGTATATAAATAATTAAATGAAATTTTTGGAATACTTATAAAATATAACAATTATTATTATAAGTACGTTTCTACTACTATTCTAAACCTATCTAAGAAAATGTCTACAAAATTTCAGTGGCCAACTCGGCATATTTTAGAACCTAGAGCAGTTTTAGTGGTTCGAATACTCGAGCAGAACTTTGAAGCGTGTGTCTCGAGTTTTCTTTTTTACAAGTCGTAGAAAACAGTACCGGTGATAGCAAAAAGAATATACATATATCCGATCGAAAAAAAAATCAAAGTGATCTAGCTTCAGTAGTAAATTATCTTCTATTTGATGTAAAAAAAATTTGACAAAAGTATTATTTAAACTATAATATTTTTTTTTGCAATCTGAAGTAAACTTTTTTTTAAAGTGAATTTTTTTCAAACTTCGAAAATATTTGGAATTTTCCAGCATCTTCGGTATTGTTTTAGTTCATATAGACATTCATAAAAATTAAAACAAAATTTGGTTCGACTGTTTCACAACATTGGAAAATTCGAATATAGTTCGATATTACAAATTGTTTTTTGAAACTTAAATATAATGCATTATTGGCTGAGAATTTCATTTACCGCTATAATTTCCTCCCCTTTCAGAAAAATTTCTGAAAAAACGTTTTTTTTTCTGATTCTAAAGGAGACTACTACCTTAAAGCTTAAGTAAACATGAAAATAAAATAAAATTCTGATTATGAAAACGAAGTGCTACAACTTAAGAGTTTGACCTTAAGCTTTGCTTATAGTTATTTCGAAGTATTATTTTGTGGAAAACTGCACTCTCTTGAGCTCGAAGAGGTAATTTGATGATATGAGGGAATTCTTGGAATAAATACAGTTTCTCCTTGAAAACGACATGTTAATATAGCCTCGATTACATTTCGATACCTTGGAGTTGGGAGACCACGAAGCTTTAGTGTATTCAGTAATATCATGCCCTCGGATTGTATTTATGGCATGAAATAAGGCTCCTCAGGAGTTCGGACATATATGTGTACTCGTATGAACAGTAGGTACCCTCTCTTAAATGGGCTCTCATATTTCTTGTGGATCTCAGTTTTTTCACTGAAGGCCATAAATCAGATCGCTTCACACTTCCAAACGATGCAACCTCTAAGGCGAGATCATCATGTTTGCTTCTCACTTTAAATTTAAGAAAATATAAATTTAATAGAAAAATCTTAGCTCTTTCACCAGGAGCTTCAAAAAAATATATATGTATATCTCCAAATACTGCTTCGATACTTGAAAGTGTATATTTTTGAATAGATTTATCTCTGTTCATTTGTCAGGGAGGTGTCAAGTAGTGAACACTATTTTTGTTAAGGAATTGATAACGCAACTGCCCACAATGATAGATCGATTCCGGGTCCACTTTCCGGAAGAAGAACTGTCAATTCAAGCAAAGAGTTCTTTGCGTACCAAATAAATTTCATGCCAATAAAGCGTTTAAAAATAAACTCGATTTTTTCGAATAGATCGGCCTCAGGACCACTTCCCGCAAAATTGTTTCTTATGAAATGCATACGTCATATGCAGAACATACCCTCCAAGTTTCAGATCTTTAGGATTAGGATTTAGGAATTTAGGCTGTGGATTGAACAACCGTCAGTCATTAAGGATAAAGCGTTTTATATCCAGTAATCCATTTCGTGGGTCCCTACTTTTTTAAAGAAGAAAAACAGAAAATTTAAGTTTAATAGGGAATGTTTATAATCATTCGAAAGAACTTCTTTTGGCACTTATGAAGATTATCTCTTTCGAATGTTGAGTCCAATTTTCGATGACTCGTTCGAGCATTTCGACTGGTAACTAGCGAATGACACGCGGGATGTTTTGGCCAAGGCCTAAATCGAAGGAGGATTGTCCGCATAGACTTTAGACTTTACGTATCCCCACAGGAAAGTCTAACGGTGTGATATCACCCTTGGTAGCCAAGCCGACCTGTCCAAAACGTGAAAATCTCTGCTCACCGAATAGTTCTCTCAATAAATCCTGTGATTGATGCGGCATGTGATAATATAGTCGGTTATCATGGTACGATAACGGTCGCCAATGACGCTTACGTTCTCACTGGCATCAGTTTTGAAGATATATGTACCGTTGAACCACATCAAACCGTTGTTTTTCTGGATAAAATGACAGCTTTTGAATGTTTTCAAGTTACTCTTCGTCCTAAATGTGGCAATTTTGCTTGTTTACATCGAAAACATCGGATCTTCATGGAACTTTTCAAGAGCCCATTGAGCGATGTCAATGGGAAAAGTAGAGTGGCTTCAGTACTTGCACTGTATTTTGCTCGCTTTAAATTTAAGATCTCGACGTAAAATGCTCCAAACCGTTCCATAGTCAGTCCGAGTTGGTGCAAATGGCGCCGAATCGACTTTACACGGTCTTCATGTACACTTTCTTCTATGACCGCTTTATTTTCTTCACTGGGCGCTCGACGTGGTCTATTGGGTCGAACATTATCCAGTAATGAATGCTGGGTCTCAAGATAGGGGATGGGTATATATGGTAGAAAAGTTTTTTAGTCTTGTAAACGATTTTAGTGTTGTGCGCAGTAAGTTACGGATGCTCTTCGCAAATGTGGTAGAAACTCGGCCCTAATACCTGTTTGTTCAATATATTGTACACTGCAATATTATTTCAATATGTCATACGTGTCCTTACATACATACAACTAAAGTTTATGCACAGAATTTGGCAACCACAGAGTTGCAAACTTTTTTTTCATATATACATATATATGTATGTATGTATATATGTGAGAATTTCACAACAGAATATTTAATTTACGTTTTCGCTTCCAGCTTCTAATTGGGAAATTTCTTGTTTTTACAATTAGTATTCAAAATGAAGTTTTCCCAAAAAAAAAGCAACTGAATGACAATTGCATATCCTGCAGGGGCTGCGCTATTTTATTCAGACATATAGGTATGTGTACCCGTTTGTACGGTTGTATACACCTTCGTCACGACACAGACCGTTTTGTCATTAAAATTGTCTGAGAATTATGAAAGTAAAATATTTATTTTTATTTACTTTTGTTTTTGTGTTGAAATATCAAGACGAATTTTTGTAATAACTGCAGTAGCATTTAATAAATTCTCAGGAAAACTAGTCTATGAACTTTACACCGCCCTTTCCGATCGGTTAACAGTGTGTGCTACTGTGCGAAGGGGCATGGGCTCGAATGCCGCCCAGAATAGGATTCAAAAAGGAATAAGTGGGAAAATACTAATGCTCCGGATCAAAGTGACATAGCCATCCTCACGGATGACTCCAAACTCGATGAAAGGATAGGCTGTGGAATTCACTTACCAACTCTCTTAACCAAATTTAATTTGAGGTTACCAGACTATTGCAGCGTTTTCCAAGCAGAACTTATTACAAGCACGGAAACCGCAGAATGGTTGCTGAGATCTCGGCTTTAAACAAGGTCACAGCCAGAGGCAAAACTGATTAAGGAACCTATAACGTGACTAGACAGCTTTCTGCGCTGGACGTTTAAAGATCAAGGGATCTAATTCTCCTAGACCAATTAACTGATTTACTAACTGGCTACTGTTTAATGAAACTTCATCGTCAGAGAATGGGATACATACTTTTCGAATGGTTTTTGTCGAAGTTGCAGAGACGAGAAGTACTACCTTTGATACTAACATAGCAACGGCTAGCATAGGCAGTATTGCATCGTCCATAAAGCACATGAAATGGTTCGTACATCTGAGAAGGTAAGAAACACACCCCAGCGTTATCACAGTGTGCCTTCAAACCTAAGTGCGCTGGCCGCTCCGAGCAGCAGACGCATCAACTTAACATAACTTAACTGAAGGTTGCAGGACCAGACCGTACTAATGTAGGACCCAAAGGAGTGATCTAGTAGCTGATACCTCGAGTATACTGAATTTATGGTGGAGAAGTGTTCCAGCATGCTTAAAGGTGGTGAAATTGAAACACCAAGAGATGGCAAACCCGAAACCCCATCACCCGAACATGATGAAGTTTGAACAGCTTAAAGAATAACAATGCAGCGGTAGCCGATGGCTTCCGGTCTCTCCGATCAGTTTATCACTAAACGAGAGTTCAGCAAAGATGACCTTCAATCGTGTGACTTATCTAATTTTCATTAACACCAATAACAATTTCAACCTTGAAAACCTACCTAGAATTACCCTTGCCAACAGGTGCTACTTTTTCGACTGAGTATGCATTTGAGAAGAGTTACTACTCGACTAACAAGAACCAAACTCTATAAGCCCCTTATCATTCCCGTGCTACTTAATGGTGTAAAAGCGTGAATCTTGATAACATACAATGAGTTTTCCTATAGAAACTTTTTTCGGAAGATTTATGCTCCTCTACGTCTTGGAAACGAATACCGCATGCGATGTTCAGTAAATCAAGAGACAGCTTGTCTGCTGGCTAGGTCACGTGATTCAGATCGACCAAAACACTCCGGTTTTTGATACAGCACCCTCTGGGCGAAACAGAGGAAGAGTAAAAGCTCCTTTTTGTTAGAAATTTAGATGTTTCCAATTGGTATCGAACAGCAAATAGAAGAAATGAGTAGCGCATTGTTGTTAACTCGGTTATAATCATTTAAGTGTCATCTGCGCCGATAAATCAATACTTACCTCCTCTGCAGCTTAAGCTGCTAGTAATCAAATTCTGATATAAAGGTTTCTTGAAATTCTTTTTCTTGCTCTTATGAGTCAAATCTATTCGTAGATCCAAAAAATGGGTTGCTCCGATGAAGCCAGAATATTGTAAGAGAGATTTGTCGAAGATCAAGTCTGGTTACGTTAGAAATCAACTTAAATTCCAGCCTTTCATTTATAATTCGTGAGAAAATAATATAAAAATGGAGCAGCTCTCGGTGAGAATGTTCAGGGTCAGCCTATAGTACAAATAATATTATATTATACCGCTCGTTACAGAGGAATAAACATGCCTCCCGAGGAGATTTATTGGAATTTAATGTTTCGTAGGCATAGGGCTGCCAGCTTGATTTATAGTCAGCTCAGTTTGCTATTTCAGAATGAACAAACTTCCTCCAGAACAACGTTTTCAAATCTTGCAAATTTATTACCAAAACATTGGTTTGATTCGCATGACCCCTGTTGTTGTTGTTCCTCAAAGTAATTTTTTGGCCGGATAAAAAAAATCAGGGTAGTTCCGGTATAAAGACCCGACTGTCGCGGGAACTATTGGATTTTGTCGCCTCTTACGACAGGCATGGCTTACTGCGGGTAAATTCTTGAACCCCTAACCCATCGTGTGCTGTGTTCAATATTCTGTCGACAAAATCGCTCAGCATAGTCGGTAAGCGTGGAAACCATCGATCGCTTTCGCACCACGTTTACTCTAGCGGATAATGCGCATTCCCAGAGACGTCGTACAGTGCGTACCAAAGACTGCTGTGGAGCAAAATATCAAAAAAAAACCGAATGAGTCCATCCGCCATTGTGCGCTTCAATTGGACCTGGGCCCATCCATTTTGTGGAAGATTTTATGGAAGGATCTCGGCTTGCGGTCTTACAAAATCTAATTCGTGCATGAAATGAAGTCGAACGGCCATCAAGCGCGTCGAATGTTCGATGATCTTGATTTATACAAGAAAAACTTGTACAGGTACGAAGCTCACTTTTGGTTGAATAAATGCGTTAATAGTTAAAATTATCGCATTTGTAGTGATGATGATGATTCACAAGCTATTGTTAAGACGCCATTAAATTCTGAAGAAGTTACTGTTTGAAGTGCTCTACGGGCAGAGGGAATCATTGATCCATTTTTCTTTAAAATAAGCCGGCTGCGATGTTACAGTCAATGGAGAACGCCTTAGACCACTGATCAATGACTTTGTGTGAATGTCCTTTGTCAAACATTAACGCTCGTAGGACCGTTGCTCCAAGATAAGCCCGAAACAAGTAACTTATTGAAAGAGAATAAACGTAGGCTGCTATATATAGGTCTGACATTTTCATTGGAAATTTTAACATTTTTTAGCATAACATCACTCAGAACGTTTTGTCATTTAATCGTGAATTGTTTTATTTACAGGGAATTAAAAAATTCATCTCGGCCAAAAAATGTAATTAACTCGTGAACATTTTCGTGCGATCATTTTTCACATCTTTCGACGTGGATTATCACGACAAGAGTGCATGAAGCACCATCCTATAGCACTGTGAAAAACTGGTACAATGAATTCAATCGTGGCCGACGCTCACTCAAAGACGAATTCCGTGAAGGTCGTCCAAAAACAGCCGTTGTGCCACAAAACACCGATGCCGTACGTGAACTGATAATGCAAGACCGTCATGTAACATACCTTCAGATAGAGGCATGCCTATGCATTTCTCCCACCAGCATACATTCGATATTGCATGAACACCTGGCCGTAAAAAAGGTTTGTTCTCGTTGGATAGATGTATCGTCCACGCTTTCGCACCATAAAATAAGACTGGAATGGTGAGCGACTTTTTGAGTTTGACCTTTGGCTGACATTGTAATTACTGGTTGCTGTATGGACGAAGTCTTCTACAACTTCTAAGTTAGTTAACAGGAGTAAATTCGTCTAGCTGACTTTAAGTTGATATGTTAATTGTAAAAACCTAACACACTTTGAATATTGTTGATAATGTCAAGGGATTTTCAATTTACCAATGCTCGACAATCATCCTCAGTACTCAAAACGTCTTTTGTGCTACTAAAACACTCTTTCATACAAATTTAAATATCAATACCTCAATAATACTTACCGACTGACATGTGTTTTCATAGGCACTAACTGGCATACTCATATATGTAAATGATTAGATTTAAGGAGACAAGGGACCCATAAATACACATGTACATAGGTACATATAAATGACTATGTATGGTGAATGATATTTATTCCTTGATGCCCATGTCTAACATATTTTATGGCTATCGGTCATTTATTGGCAGCACAAACAATGTCATACACCCACACACATAGAGAATCAGAAGCCCTTTACTGGCTATGGATGATGGTTACGGAAATGTCATAATTGCTCAACTTATAACTCAATTAGAGAGTCACAAAGGAACCACGTTTCGGTGCCCCAACAAACCTCAACGGCCCACCGGCTGGTCATGTGAAGTGGCCTATGTGTTTAAAATGCCAATTACATATATATTTACATGCATATACATATATACATATATTTATATTATGTAGATTGTATGAGGAGCGTAGCACTTACTCTGTTTACTTAAGCCCAGAATAACCTTCTGCTTACATATATACCTATGTAACGTAAATACAAGTCGGCCTTTGGTTTAATTTTTGGGTATTTGAAGGACATTGTTTGTCCGATAATAAATGTAACGGTGTATGTTTGTGCGTATGCATGCACAATAATAATCACATACTTATCTCCTAATTATTACTGTCATTTACATATGTCCATTATTTTGTCTCTGAGTCCTAAGCAAATTATATAAACCCTTTTGCTTTTGAACAATGTGTTTTGTGCTAAATTAACTTAAAGCTCGTTATTACATAACCATAAGCTTATATAGAAACTTTTTCTTCTTCTTCGTAATAGGTATAAGCACAGTTTACGTTTACAGCAAAACAATCATTTATACATTTGTTGTGGATTAGAGATATTAAGTGAAGTCAGCTCCTTCTCCACTTCAACTTTTCAAAGGTGTGGAGGAGGCTATCATGAACTACGTGTACTTTCAAAGCTGAAATGATTTCGACCATCCGGACGTTACGACTAAGCTAGCATAACCGTCGTCTTTTACATTCGCTGAACTATGTATGTCAATGTGATCGTATAACTCGTACAACTCATCGTTCCATCGTCTGCGGGTTCACCGTAAACCAGAGGATCATAAATCTTCTGTAATAATACGAAGACGCCTAAAAACGACTCGTTGGATAGATTATCGTCCACGCTTTTGTGCTATAAAATAAGACTGGAATGGTGAGCGACTTGTAGAGTTTGACCTTTGGCTGACATTGTAATTACTGGTTGCTGTATGGACGAAATCTTCTACAACTCCTAAGTTAGTTGACAGGAGTTATTTCGTGTTGTCCTCTTTTATTGTCAAAACCATTAGTCTGGCTTTTTTTCTTTCTTTTCATTCTTTGGGCTTCGGAACCGTCAAATAGCTAAACCCGATAGCTTATCGGCAGAGTTACTTAAGCATGGCGGCGAAGAACTGGCAAGGTGGCTTTGCAGAATATGATTGGACGAAAGCATGCCCGACAATTGGAACCTAAGTGTGCTCTGCACAATTCTCATAAAGCGAGATCCCACGGTATGTTCGAATTGCCGTGGGATTAGCTTCCTAAATATCGCATATAACGTCCTATCTATCGTACTATGTGAAAGTCTAAAGCAATCCGTCAACAAACTAATGAGATCTTATCAGTGTGGCTTTTTATCTGATGAATTCACCATTGACCAGACATTCATCATGCATCAAATGTTGGACAAAGAGATCGACACACACCATCTTTTCTTCCTTTTTGAAGCAGCTTTTGATAGAAACGGTGCTACGCCTAGGCAAACTGACGCTGGAAAATACATGAAGCGGAGTTAAAATTGGGAAGGACTTCCCTGAGCTATTCGATACCTAACTATATTTCAGATTGGGTGATTCTTTATCGTGTAATTTCCTCAAATCGACAACAAGATCCAATCTTCTATGACATATCTCGATAGTATTGATATCATTGATGTCAAAAACCGCACCGTAAGTTATGCATTCTTCAGACTGGGTTAGGTGCGAAGAGTATAGGTCTGGTAGTAAACGAGGAAAATACGAAATAACTCCTATCATCCAACAAACAGTCAGTACTCTTGCCTCTTGTCCACTTTGTCGCTGTTGATAGGGACCAGCAAGAATCACTTTTGGTAAAAAGTGCTGCCTTGACTGAGTAAGCAATTGAAAAGTAAAGTCCTCTCTCGGCGAACAAAAATCACTCCAGTCTTGATACAGTAGTAGACAATATCGAGATCTGATGAGTCAGCCGTGGAAGTTTTCTCTAGAAAAGTATTGCGAAAGATTTATGGTCCTTTGTGTCAACGGCGAATATTCCAGACGATGGAACAATGAGCTGTAGGAGTTATGCAGTGTCATTGACAAACAATGGCCGGAACCACAACTTATTCTAAGCCGCCTCCGAACGGCTGATGGATTTTTATGAGGAACTTTTTTCATTTCAAAAATACCTTCGGAGGCTTTAACATTCCTAAGCCGAGGGCAATTCAAAATTCGAATAATTTATTTTCTATTATTTTGAATGTTTGGTCGAACCAGGACTTAAACCCTGACCTTCCGAATGTTAATACGCAATGAACCACTAGGCAACTGCGGCCGACATTGATATATAAAGGACTCCGACTAAGTTGGCTAGGTCACGTCGCCCGAATTGTTGAAAGCACTCTATCTTCGAAAGTTGGAAGCAAAAGAAGAGTCAATCCTCCACTCCGCAATACTTTTTTCGGAGCTGGTCTTTTATTGCTAAAATAATAGTCATATTTTCGTGTCAGAACTGGAGGATGTTGATATATACGACCTTTGGTTCCCACAAAACGGCACCAGCTGCCAATGGAATAATCAATTTTTTGATGAAACCTTTTGGTAAGCCTATTATCTCGCGTCATGGATCTGTGGTGTGGTCTCAAAGATCGGGCGATTTAACACCATTGGACTATGTTTTTGTGGGGTTATGTGTACTGGCTTGTTTACGTAGACTGACGACATGAAAGTGAATATTCGGCGCGTTGTTGCTGATATTCGCCCCCAATTGCTGCAAAAAGTGGCCGAAAATTGGGCTTCTTGACAGGAATATATTCAAGGTGGCCGCGATGGTTTATAATCGTTTTAGACTAGTTTTAGACTGGTATGTATCTGACCGAAATGTGTCAACTATCATGTCATGTCAGACTTTTTTGTAGCGTATATTGGTCTCAGAGTCGTTTTAAACTAATTCATTTGACAGCAGGAAGGCATCACCCACCAAAAGTTAGTGCTAATGTACGTGTGTATGTACGATATGTACAAGCATTTAGACAAATCTACAACGAATAAATTGTCTGCTATCATGTATGTATACATATGTATATGCTATATTGTCACTAATTGAAGCATTGAAGAAGAAACACCGTTGATTAGCGGACGCAACAGCTTGTGCTAAGGCCAACATGAGCTTTTGCAAATTGACGGTTTTTGAAAATTTGTCACATAGTGCTCCATATGTATACTCGTATAACTACTTATGTATGATACATATGTACATATATACTATACATTGTAGGCACATATTTCAGCGTTTACCATATTGCTTCCGCTATCCCAATGATACGATAATGAGCCATTAGTTAGCGATAAAAGAAGAGTTTACTTAGTCTGGTGAATTTCGAAATTTCTCTCTTCATTACAAGCAATTGACACCTGTCGCTCTAATAGCGTCGAAATTAATTTGCCAAAAGCAACTATGCTAATTAACATCATTCATGTAGACATACATACATATGCACATATGTGTGTAGTGTGTCTGCACGCACTAGAACTCATATGTACTCGTATACCTATATGAACATTTGGACAATCTAAAATAAAATTACACTTACTTATGTGTTCAAATGCATGTACAATATGTAGCCCTACATATGTATGTACCTATGTAGCTTACACGTATGTACGAATACATACATATGGAATTCAACACATGTTTCGGGGAAATAATACTGTAAGCTAACTAATAACTAATTCGATGGTGGCCATGCAGAGAGCTGAAATCTAGGAGATGATATTTTGAGTTTCAAATATATTTTGGAGAATATGTGGAAATTCGGAGTTGTACACTGAATCCATGCTTATCTGTCTGGCGAAAGCTGTTTAATAGGGCATGATCGGAACCAGTTCGTATTCTGGATATGCAGTTACAGTTGCAAGGCCTTGTTTTACGGCTTGAAGAGGAGAAGCCATAGAAGAAAAATTCCATTATATCCGGCTTAAGGGTTCACCAGAGTCATTTTGCAGCATCTCTTTTTCAAAAGTGAGCTCACATAGCTATGTTTTTCGCACTGCGGTTGAGATCTGCACACGTAGTAACCAACTTTATTAAGATAATAGCTCCGAATGAAGGCCTCAGCTCCTAAAAGACGAAAGGCTGACATCATCGCCGTCCAAGAATTTCAAAGAACGAGACAAGGATGGAAACAGATGGGTTATTGTGGCATGTACTGCAGTACTCATATGAAGCCGCGAAATTTGGGTATAGAACTCGTGGAGGGAGAGAGACTCCGTCGCCAAGTACCGGCATTGACTTCGCCAAATGAATATCCCGCAGAAATTCGCATCAAAGCGTAGTTCTTCCACATATTGTTGATTTACGCTCATACCCAAAGTTTCCTTTATTGAATGCTTGCTCCAGCCACGAGATCAACTGTAGTCAACTGTAATTGGAGTAGCAAAGGTGGTTCTTCGACACAACAGTCAGGAACTTGAGGCCGGTCTGTAGCGGTAGATTCCGGCACGTAAAATTTCGTTTGCTTCGCAAGCAAAGTGATCATGTTCTGACAGATGGACGACATGTCTTCAGTGTTTTAGAAGTGTGTAAAGGGTTACCTATCTCGCATTGCGCTCTGTTAAAGAATATACCGACAGTTGAAGAAGGAAGGGAAACGCATTTGGGACAGAAGAAGCGAAATTCTAAAATGAGTCAGCTGGCCAACGAAGGACCTAAAGATTACTTATGCGCAGAGGAAACTAAGCGAGAACTATTCCCCAGCTTGCTGATTGGCAGTAAAAATGAAACACAAGAAGATAGTGAACACGTTCCACCAATGACGATGAAATAATTGTTTCATTATCCAACAATGAAGGGGTCCGAACTGCAAATTAGCCTGAAGGACAACAAAGTGGCGGAGGCCGATGACTTGTCGGCATCATCTTCCTAGCGGAAAATGATCAGACGAAAGCATGTTCGACGACTGGAACTAAAATATCCTTATGCAGGGAAAAGGGTACCCTTATCGAGAGATAAGTCCATTTAATATTGCATATAAGATTTCATCGAGCTTACTGTATGGGAGATTAAAGCCCACCGTCAACGAACTGATTGTTCCTTGCCAGTGTGACTCTAGACCTGGAAAATCTACCATTGACCAAATATTCACCATTCGCCAAATCTTCAAAAAATAGCTTTGAGAAAAGGATCGGCTAAAATCCACCTCTTCGCCGATTTGATAGCTGCTTTCGATACACCGAAATTGAGCTGCCTCAACATCGCTGGGTAAACTGACGCTGAGAAACATCAAATGTTTTGTCATAAGCGAAAACCACCTCTACGCGTCATTCGATTCCAAAGGAAGGAGGCTTCAGACAGTGCGAAGTATATTCTCGTGACTTCTTTAATCTATTGCTTAAGAAAATAACACTAGCTGCAGAGCTAAACATATATGATGATATTGGCATCATTGGTCTCAACAACCGATCCGTGAGTTGTGATCACATTCGTGACTCGGCTCCGACTTCAATGTTGACAATCATAACTTTCAAGTTTTAGATAATTTCGTTCATCTCGGAACCAGCAACAACAATGAAATCCAACGCAGAATGACTCTTGCCAATAGGTGCTTCTTTGAGTCTGCGTAGTCCTCTCTCGACAAGCAAAGTGCAAAGTCTACAAGTTGCATACTTTATAATGCAGAAGCGTGGGCAATGACGACGTCTGATGAGTCTGCATTAAGACTGTAGACGATGGGAAGGGGCGCTGTGTGAGATATACGATACATGACTAAGTTCAGCGAATTCAAAGAGATAGCATTTTCGCTGGCTAGAGCATGTTGTCAGGTTTTCGATGTTTTGCCCGCCGGTGAGAATAGATGAGAGAAAGATCCGCGTTAGAAAAACCATCTGGATTATTACCTGGCTTCATTGGTGGTCTTAAATAACAAAGGACCAAAGAATTAAAGATAAAAACTAGAAATCCCTGCAAGGCAACCCTAATAATCACAAATACTCAACAAGTTTTCTATTCAGAATAAAATCGAATCCGCACAAATGCCACTGAATATAAAAACCAACAACTGCACACACCTCGAACTCCACATACTTACATATATAGAATACATATGGCGCTTGATGCACGTAGCACGTGATTACATGGCTGCCGCTTTTCCTCAACACGTCCGCTTTGTGCTGGCAATGAAATCACACCCTTTTCGCATTTTTTGCTTGAATGCACGAGTGCAAATGAAAAGAAATGCACAAAAAGTGAAAAGCAAAAAATCTCACCAACAAATTATGAGACTTTGTGAGTTTTCTTTGTAATTTCGATGCCACCGCATGCGAGTCGCACTTTTGCTCTTCTATTTGTGCATTTATTCCTAACCGTTAATTTGAGTTTTTATGTTAATACTCTCTTCTTATACATTGATGTGTGCTTTAAGTTGAAAGCAGAAGCATACAAATTTTTTCTGGCAAGGCCAGTGCTTAATATAAGTCAGTATATTTGAGGCAAATTTCTAAACTTTGAGCTTGATGTGCGGATAGTAAATACGAGTATCAGCCGATCGTGCTGAAATTTTTCGCCTTCTACTTTTATACACTTACACATACGTGTATGAATCTGGATTATAAAATACGTATTTTAGTAGGGTGGGTCACTAGGCATGCACACGCATCTCGTAGTACGGCATGAGGAGAGGACTGCAGAACGGTTAAGCTTAATGACAGGATATAAATTACTTGCGCCAACTGTATAAAAATTGGGTAAGATACATGTAGGAAATTTAAGGAGGCAAGCATGAATGACGAGTTAGAGCACCGGGCTTTATCAACACGACTAAAAAAATTAGCAGCTTCACAGTTTAAAGTCGCCAAGCACGATTTTCACATCGTGGTGGGAGGAATACTCATGAGTTAGCTCCAGCCGCTCATAAAAGGTATCCTTGGTCACATCGTCTTTCTCTTCCGTCGTGGCGCGGGGACAAATCAGCGATAAGTTGAAAATTTTTCTTTTGATGCCAGTGCTCGATGACTCTCTCCCACCACGTACTCGGGACGAAATTTGCGCTTCTTTATATGGCCACTTTAGTAAAAGTCACAAAGGCCTACACGCTTCTGTTCTTGCCCCGTCCAACGCACTTCTTGGACGGCAGTGATGTTAGCCTTTATTCTTAAGAGGACATTAACCAGCTCGGCATCAGCACCTTCCCAATTAAGAGGCCGGACATCCAAGGTCGTGATCCTTGATTCGTTTGCGGGGGTCGTCCTCATCCGAGGCGTTGTGTAACTTTTCATTGGGCAGGTTTCTAAGTGGCGGGTCCCAAATCCAGCGGACAACCTCGCTAGACGAGTAAGTTTAAAGTTTTTACACATTTATATAGCGCGCCCCTTGCTTCAAGACTGACGCCCGCTTGCAGCCGCTCCTCTGTTGAACAGACGCTGCATTTAGACTCAAGCGAACCCTTAAACCGAATAAGTCGGAGTGGCTCCACTCAAGCTTCCTCTCTTTTAGCCGTGACACAAGTCTCCACACATTTTGTATGAGGTTATAAACAAATTAAATTAAATTAAAGATCTGTCTTGCAGATGAATAAATTGAAAATGAAAAATAAATTGGCTCTTTAATTTCGGCCTCCTTTCTCCCATTCCGCGAACATAAAAACCCTCCCTCGCATGTACGTAGAGTAGATTATGTTGTTGTTTTTTTTATTACTTTTTTATTTAAAAAGATCTTCACATAATTCTGTCTTTGTAACTGTATCAATATCTTCGTCACAAAGTAATATTGAAAAAATGAATAATAAAATGTTTTAGTTAAATTGTTATTTCACCAACCAAAGACATCTAGACGGCCTATAATGACTCACTCACATTTACATACATACATATGTACATACATACATATATATAATCACAAGCGATTTATGACAGTTCAACTTGCTTAAGTGATATTGTATTCGAAGTTAAACCCGTCAAGTGTCTGACAAGTTGTTAAGCACACAGGAAAAAACATTGTCACATAAAGGAATGTGAAAGGCCTGTTGGCACGCACACATACACACAAACAAATGTATGGATGTTACATATGTAAATATGCATGAGTTATGATTTAAATACTCTCTCACACAAGAATGTGCTTGAAAGCTGCTTGAAAGCTTTGGGTGGTTGACAAAGTTTCATTCCAATGTTGAAAGAAAAACACAAAAAGGATTTTGATAACCAACATGGGTATTATAGTATCAGCGCTGCATTAGCCCCGACATCAAAATCGTGCCTCAGAGTAGGCAAAGAGGGTATTTGTATTACGAAGTCTGGGAGTAATGGAGTATGCAACAACTGTTGTAAGAATAATTTTCCAATTTCTACTATTGCGCCCTCCTCGCACAACCTGGATGCGGAAGCGAGATGTGAAGCCCTTGATCACGGCCAAAAGAGAGGGAGAGAGCTTTAGAAGAGTCACTCCGACATATTCGTTTGAAGGGTTCACTAGAATATTTTTGCGAAATCCGTTCTTCAAAGGTACGACTGCGAGCGGATGGCGTTTTTAAGGTAAGCGGCTCGCTATATAAATGTGTAGTAATTCTCCCAAGCACTCTCGTAGCGAGGTTATGCGATAGGCTTGATACTGTCCACATAGTAAGTAGCTCCAATGAAAGAAACGAACGATGACTTCGGATGAGAGATACCCCTTTTAGTGATGGTCCCTGCAAGGACTACGATTTGAGGTCATGCAGCTGAAATGGTAAGACTGTGCCGCTACCCAGCTGGTTGATGTCCACGTAAGACAAAACTCTGACATCATAGTCGCCCAAGTAGTACGAAGTACGGGAAAAGGAGGGAAGAATGTGGATTCCTGTGAAATCTACCACCGAATTGGATGTTGGATTTGTGGTGGATGAGAATCTACGTCTCATAAAAATATTCCCCGGAAACCAATTCGGGAGTGACAGTCCTTGGCCGGCTAAAAATTCGGGTCATTCCGGTATAAAAACCCGACTGTAGCGGAAATTATTGAATTTTTGTCGCCCCCCTTACTACGGGTAAATTCTTGAGCCCTTAACCCGCAGGGGTACCCCCAAATTCCTGTCGTTCACCCCAGTGGATGAATGTCTAGCCACAAGCGTTATTCTTCAACATTTCCCTTATTTGTGCCCACTCCCCGATGGAGGAAAATTATAGTTTTAGCAAAGATTCCTTTTATGCGCGCCTAGAAGCGCTGCTCTAACATCAACACGTACGACACGCTTTCTGAACGAAGCATACCTGGAAAGAAGCGTACATTAGATTCGACGTGGAGAGCCTATTATTCGGTCTAAACTCCAATGAGTACGAATGGAGGTTCTTGCGGTATTCGAAATTTTCCAACAGTTGCCTGAAATTTTCAGATTGGAGGTCTGATTTTAATGCACAATACAATATTTTCCTCTAAATCTCGCCGAACTTTCTGCATGTTCTAAAGGCCTTTTTCTTTCCTTAAATATGGGTGGCTCCAAGAACCATGTGCAGACTTAGAAAAAGAGTTTTATGTCGATTTCTAATAAAATGTAAAGAGAAAAAAACTAAGGAGAGATTTGAGAAATATGGACCAGAAAACGTTCCCATAAGAAGCTGCTCCGATTTAAACTTTTCTGAGAAGTGACTTCAATGTTGACTTGTCGGAACGGTAATTTTTACTTACGCCTTCACTTTGAATTCCACATAACATTATTTAATACGGCCGCACTTAAAACAATCAAAGAGCACTTCGAATAGAGAAGTTCAAAGAGAGGCAGGTAGATATGGAAAGAAGACCTAAAAGACTTTAACCTTCAAGAAAAAATATCACCAAATTTTCGAGCTCTGAATTTTTTTCCAGGATTTCTTTATTATTAAATCATTTTCAAGACAGTTTTTTTGATGCAATATAGGAAGTTCACTTCTTCACAACACTTAGTAGACACTCTTGTAACCATATGGATGGAAATCATAGTAGTAACCGTATGGGTAAGCGCTGGGATAAGAACGCACCAATGGTGATACGTACGAACTGACAAGTGGAGTGATGTGTGTCTTCAATGCTGGTGTCACAATGGGCGTGACGATGTTGGCGCGATTATGAACAATAGTCGAACTCTGATGGGATACAGCAGTGGGTACGCTGTGAACCAAATCACCGACCTTAGCCAAAGTGGGTTCGTGTATGATCGAAGTTGCATGTAATGCTGGTGCAAGATGAATCTCGGCAGTATCGGCTGCTTCTATGATTTCGGGATTTTCAACTGCTTTGCCTACAACGGCGTTAACGAGCATAAGTAGTGCCACCTATTGGTAAGAGAAAACCATTTTTTTTAGCTTGTAAATCTTATTTTAGTCACACTCAAGCACTTACCAATTTGAACATTTTCGTGTCTCTTGTAGATTCTCGCAACAACTGAACTAATTCAAAAGAGGTCTGCACACGCTGATTGTCGCAAAGCGTACTGTTGTCCACCACACAATTGGGCAAGCTTATTTATACCAAAAATCGAAACTCTAATTGGGTAGAAATCCAAGAAAAAAGAGAAGAATCACAAAAAGAAGAACTAAATTGCTTCTGCGTAAAACAAAAACAAGAATGCAAGAATCTTTTAAATGGGTTTATTTTAGTAAGGGCATCCAACTGGCTTGCTTTGCTTTGCGGTAGGACAAATGTCCGAAATGTGTTGAAAGGTGCTTGCAAACCAAAAGTGATTGTTCGTCCGAGCTCCTATTGCTGCGTCTGCGGTTGCTGTTACCACTGCGGCTGCCCTGCACTGCCGCTGTTAGCGTGTTCTGTTCTGTAATGAGCGTACGTGCTAACTTGTTGCAACCAATTTTGGTTGCACTTAGGCTCGTACGAGTACATTCGACCCAAACAAAGCAAATACCTCACGCATTCGACGGGCCTGCCTTCATCATCTTGCGCAAGTCTCGGTATATTGTTTTAAATTGCTTACATTATTATTGGCAGTATGCATCTGTAAATGTTGTTGACATTGTTGTTAATTATCTGCGCAGCGTTGCAAGTTCAAGTGCAAGAGTGCGGCTGGAAACATTGCAGTAAACATATGTACTCACTTGTCTGCTTATGTTGACTTGCGCTCGGATGCTGCTTTATTTTTAGTTTGTGGGTTTCTTGTGGTGATGTCTTGTTAAAAAAAAAAAGTAACTGTAAAAGCTTGGCTGCAGTGGGCAAAGCAATAAGTACATTCACCGACGGTTAATCTGAAGAATTTATCTCTTCTGTAATCACAAGTAACCTTGAAACTTACTCAGCTTCTTAGTTGGTGCGGAAATCAAGGCTGTGTGGATAGGGAAAAGTAATCACTTTTCAGATGATCAAAGATTTCATAGCATATGTATAGCCGCGTTGGATAATAGTAGACGTTAGTTGATTAGTTATTGTGGTTGCCTGATCACAGCTCCCTGACCAATAATACTTAGGCCTATGGTAGTGTTGTGATACCACTGACACTTTATTACAGCTGGAGCGAATTTCGACTGAGCTCCTCCTCAAGTTTTTGGTGTGCGACTTGATATTTTCCAACGAATGGAGCGACTTATGTGGAGTCTTTATTTCATGTCAGAAATACACTCGGAGGATTTGAGCTCGACCTCGGAGAGGCGACCACAATTAGAAAAGTTAACTTACCTACATTTTTATTTAAATAAATTTTCATTAATTTTTCGATGTGGGTCGGACCAGGACTTGAAACTTGGCTAGCCGAGTGGCAGTATGCAATGCTAACCACTCGGCTATCGCGGTTTTATTGCATGCCAGTTTTGGATTTTGGGTATATGAAAAAGGTTCTTCTTCCCCCCTTCCTAGTGTGTTTTATAAAACCCGCAAGATCGCAACACTTGCTGAAGTTAATTCTTCAAAGTGATGGTCCATAGACCACGTGGTCATATTTTAAGCGATAGGGGTCCTCGTCTCCTGCTTTCGCCCAAAGTGGGCTTTCCTGTTTTGTCCGGTCGCAGTAAGGAATGGACTCTGTCAAATTTAGTGACGCTCTCGACTTCTTCACATCTTTGTTCCTGTATCTAAGACAGAAATCTCTTATCGTAAGTCCTTAATCCACAGGACCCAGTTATTCTTGCGATTTTAAGGCAAACGGAGATCTTTTCTATTAATGGCCTGTTCAATCCGGTTGTAATGTGGTTTTTTCTCTTGCCACCTGCCATCGGCCATACTAGTGAAGTTCGGTATTGGCAGGAATTTTGTCAAGGAAAGCATTTACTGTGATTAGGATAGTTCCCGCCTAGCTAGCCGATTGCAGAAATTAAAGTCAACCTTTACATCTTCGCAGCATTCGTAGGATTTAAAGTAAACGATTTAATAGTAGTCAACGTATTCCAGGTTAGTGAATCGTAAAAACCACTCTGGGAATGTCTTCTCTTAGAGATTTATTAGTAATTACATATTATAGTGAAGATAGTAGTATTTTACCTTCAAAGCTCCTCTCAGCCCGACCATTCCATTGCACTAGAGGTAATCTTCTTACTCTGCATCATCAGATCCTCCATATTCTTGATAAACCAGATTTCAGAAGATCTAGAAATAAATCCTATTGCATTAATGTTGTCGATAAGTACATACATATATATGGATTCAATTCTAACCGCAATTCGCAGTTGAATTTGATTATTTTCGACATAACATATTGTGGGGAAAATGCCAAATACATATGATAAATGAAAGAGAGTTCACGATTTCATAAAGGGCCTTCTAAATACCAAAGAACGTATATTAATTAATATACGTTCTTTGACTTGCTGTTTATCGGTCAACTGTTGTGAATCGAAAAAAATGAATCACGAAAATTTAAAAGTATTTCTTTGGGTTGTCAAATAGATTTATTTCAGCCATCTGCACTAGATAGATAGCTTTTCAAAGAACGGAATTCAAAATAGTTAATAACTTCACAATCAGTTCTTAATGTGATCGTTTTGACATTTGAAATAGGAGTACGTTAATCAAATTTACGACTCCTGTTAAATTAAGATATTGAAAGTTCCTAAGTCCGGAACGTAATCAATTACGGTGAAACACATTAAGTCGAAATAAGCAATTGTCTCATTAAATGGCAACTGTTCATAGTAATACCAAACACCGGCAGCACTGTTGTCGACAAAGCAGTGGAAACTTGATTGTTGGCTTGTTACGCTTGTTGCACATTTATTTCAATTAAATTTAATATTAAATGACATTTAAAAAACACTAAACACTGAGCCTTGTGTCGTTGCTAAATTAATTTATTCGAAATTTATGTGAATTCATCTGTTGCAATCGCATATTGTGAAATGAGTTCTGTCGGCACGGTGAGTAGTAGCGGCATTGTAAACAAACAGCTGCGCTCATGCACTGCTTTATCCACCTATAAGTAGGTGCATCTCAAACTGTTCATTGTTATTTTACAGCTACGGGAATTTCAAACATTAGGCTGCCTGGATCCCTTAAAATGTGCATTGGGCACTCGTGTATATTTGGATTTGGAATGTGGTAAATATAGTTTAAACAATTTTGTATCTAAAAACACACCAGCCAAATTTATTCTTATGGCAGTTAGTTAACGTTGCCGTTGCCGACTGGCTTTACATGCTTTGCTCTGAATAGAACTAAACTTGACAACGGTTGCCGTTTAGACCAAAATATTCCATTTTTGACAGCGTTCAAAGCACTCATTTGGTCATACAACCACTTCGCATTGGTCCAAGGCCTTTAAGGTAAACGGAAGTGGCTGTTCATACTTATGTATATCTGGCATTACTTCAGTTTGCGCAAAATTAGTGCTGTGCTTTCTGAAATAGCTCTTATTGGTGTAAAAAAAAAATTAAAAAAGCAATAAAAAAATACTAATACGAATGCTGGAACAGTAACAAAAACTGTTTAACCCATAATCATTTTATTCCCACAGATAAGCGTGTAACGAATTTGGAAAAGTTTTATGACTCCGATTTGAATTTAATATATTTACAAGGAAAACGAGGTGATACCATGGTCACTTTTGTACCGGTTCTATCCAGCCAACCGTTAAATTTTATGGAAATTGAAAAATTTCAGAAAAAACTATCAACGGCTGAGTCGGGAAGGTGATACTATAATATGCAGTTAATACTTTTTGTTGTAAGAAAAACTTAATTTTAATTACTCCTACTTGCAGCTCCAACATTACACTGGCTATATGTGATACATCATCAAATATTTTATATTATCAAATAACAACGGGTGTGGTGAATAAAGAATAAAACAACACAAAATTAAGAAGTATTTTATTTAAACTTTCAAGGGATTGAAGAGGGGAGAAAATTTAGTTCCGAGTATAATATAGAATAACATACATATATTTTTCAAAAACAAGCTGCATTTACATCAAAGCAGGGTGGGTACATAACCATTCAAACATTCATTAGATAGTTAGTTTATTTTCTTTATCTTTTGTTGTAAGCCCAAATTTCGATTTGGCTCTTAGGGCAATAAATGCCACAATCTCATAAAATCAAAACTGCATATTTTTGTTGGTGTTAATATGAATCACTCGTTTTAAATTTTATTAAATAGCAATGAAAATTGGATTTTCTTAATTTTTATAATTTAAATGAACTTTTATATATAATATATATGTATGTATGTATTTACATTTATAATTCCGAAATTCTGCAAGACAAATCCTTTTTCTTATATTTAAAAGGACACAATTATACTTTTTAATAATAACTTAATAATCTTAGTGTAAAAATAATTTTTTATATTCATATATTTAAAATTATGAATGCATGTATGTATGTATATAAATACTACAATGAACTTACAAAATATTAATGGCTTCATTGGAGTTATGGTTTTTAACGCATATGAATTTTATACATATGTATATACTTTGCTGTTGTTGTTATACAACCCTGGTATATTTAATAATTTTAGCACTTGGAAATACACTTTGTGTGAGGTTTCTATACTTTCTTGGACAATTCATATGCAGTTAGGCACATAAAATGTTATTTAATTTTAAATTATATTCATATTTAAATTCCAATTAATTACATATTTAAAATCTCTGTTTTTAATTTTAATTTTTAATCATTAATGGGTATCTTAAATTGTTTGTATGCAGCGCTTTTAAAATATCAAAGAAAAATTCGAATAAAAGACAATACGTAAACGTATAATATGAATATTTATATTTTGAGCAAATATTTCGGTTCGTCACTTAATAAGTATATTTGTTTCTTTTTTTGTTTTAGGTTTAAACGACCTGATAATCCCAAATTGTGATGCTTAAAAATCAGCGCTCTGCGAGAAGTTCACATAATAAAAAAGCTGAAATTATCTGGAACAAATCAATATTGTATACTATTCAAAGCGAACTATTTTTTGTTTAAAATGATATTTTAATGATACCATATTGATTAAATTTTGGGAAAAAATTCATTATCTCTACCCTTTTAAGCTCATGACTATTAGAGATAAAGGTTAATTCAATATTTTTTTTAATTAAAACTCTTGTAGAATTTTATAATTTTTCATGCCGATTATTTAAGCGAAGGAATTTTGTACAGGATTTTTTTTTCCAATTTTTTTTTATTATTTTATTCAAAGAAATTCGTAAATTCAATTAAGCGGCAACACCTCAGCTGCCTGGCGCAATTCTTTTTCTAAATAAAATTGTAAAATAGTTAGCACAGCGCCAGTCAATGGAAAACAATACCGCAACCTTGAAGAAGCGAATTTTTTGAAAGCACCAAACCAGTTTTTAACGAATATTATTTGATATAAGGACAATAATTTATTTTCTCTCTCCATGCGCATTGTATAAGTGTTATGTTCATATAAAAATCAATTGAGAATATAAAGGATTTAAAGAATAAAAAATCACTTAAAATGTATGTGTTGCTTATACACAACGATTGTATAACAATTATGCAAAATTAAATTATAGTACAAAAAATAATTTTAAACCGTGGTGATGTGAATCAAATGAATTTTACTTAGAAAAACTATAAAAAAATGTATTAAAAACAAAACTAGTGAACTAGTAAATAAAATAACAAATAGTAAATATAAAAAATAGAATTTTAAATAATTATACAATACTCAAAAGACAAAAAATCTACAAAATGTGCTATAAAATTTATAAAAATTAAGTATGTATGCAGGGAGTGTAATAGATCAGAAATAATAAAAAAATTTGTAAGCAAGGACAAAAACAAAATTATTAAAATAAACAAAATGATTTATATAAATATTAATATAAGAAGTAAAAAACACTAAATAATAAATATCATAAAAGCTTGTAAAAAAAAAATAATAAATAAAATAAAAAAATCTATAAAAAGTGATTAAAAACTAAATGAAGGTATTAATATTTTTTAAAAATTAATTAAAAACACTAAAAAATAAAAGAAACAATAAAAATATTAATTAAATAAAAAAAATAAAACTTTATTAAACACAGTAAATTGTTTAAAATAAGTTTAAGAAAATATACAAAACAAAAGTAAACAACAATACACAAGATTACAAGTAAATTTACAAAATGGAAACAAGTTAAAAAAATTTAATAAACTATTAATTGGCGTACTTCATTTTTAATATTTTTTTTTGTTTTCTTGTTTTTGATAGTATATAATTATAAAAAAAGTAATAGAGCAATAAATGTAAATAAAATTATTGAAAGTTTACTAAAAGATAAAGTCCGTTTTAATTAAAAATAATAAACCAAAAAAAAAACATTAAAAAAATAATAATTTATAATAATGCGTAGAAAGCTTTTGACGATATTTGCGAAATTTATAAAAAAAATTATTAAATTCTAACAAATAATTTCTGTAAGCTGTAATTAGAAAATGTGAGAAAATAATAAAAGCTAAATTAATAAAATATGTATACTAAAAACTTATAAAATAAAGTAAAAAATATTTATAAAAATAATTTGTAAACAATAAATAATAATTTCGATTAATAAATATGTATTAATACAAAAAAACATTGATTAAAACAAATCAGGAAATTTTCTAAAATATGGGGTGAGATATATAAAAATCTTTAAATAAACACAAATATTATTTGAAAAAAAAAATTAAGTGATACCAAAAAATAAAAAATAATAAAAAATTAATGTGATCATAGAAAAGTTTAACAAAAATAAAAACTTAAATAGAAATGTTAAAAATAATAATTTTTGAAAAATAAATATGTAATTAACATTAAAATTAACGATTAGCTGGAAAAATTGTCAGGAAAATTAAAAGAAAAACTTATATGAAATTTATAAAATATGCTGAAAAAAAATAATTTTACAAATAGTAAGAGAAATACGAATTAACGCTAAAAATAAAAAAAAACAAATTGATCGAGCTCGGGAAGTTTATAAAATTAAAAATCTAATTATTAATATGATACAAAAAATTGAAATTAAAAAAAAAATTTTTGAAATTTAAATAGTAATCTGGTGAAAACTCAATTAAAGATAAATATTTCTGAAAAATTAAAAAAAAAATTAAATGGTAAATAGTCAATAAAAATTAAAGAATTAGCTTAAAGTTCGTGATAAACAATAAAATTATAAAAATATTAACTTTTAACAAATAATAATGACAAGAGCAAATTATAAAACAAAAATATTAAAATATTTTAGAATTATATATAATAATAAAAGTATTGATATTTAAAAATAATTTAACAATTGTAAATAAAAAATAAAAAAGGAATGAAGACATTTTTTAATCACCAAAACAATATTCTGGTGAAAACTCAATATTTTTGGAAAATATTAAAAAATTATAAATAGTACAATACAATAAAAAGGAAAAGTTGGCCTAAAATTTGCAATAAACAAAAAAATAAAAATATTAAATTCAAACAAATAATAAATATTAACAAAAGCCAGTGATAAAAAAAATTATTGAAAAATACTTCCAGATATTAAAATAATAATTAAAATAGTAATAACAAAATATTTAAATATAAAAATAATTTAACAATAAAAAATAATAATCAAGAATAAAAAAAGAATGAAAGACTGAAATTTTAATCACTAAAAAAATTTATTTATTTAAAAATATTAGATACAAGTTTTAGTTGTAAAAAATAATAATAAATAGATAATTAAAAAAGAAATTAAGATATTCTTTAATCAACAAAACAGTAAGCTGATGAAAACTAAAATAGAAAATTTTTAAATTTAAAAACAAATTGAATTAAATTAAAATTAACAATCCTGATAAACAAAATATTCTATTATATTTAATTCAAACATATAATAGTGCCAAAAGCAAGTGATAAAAAATTTTAATATATTAAAATTAAAAAAAAAATAAATAATTAATACGACACATAGGAAACGAAATTTAAATAAATATTAATAACAAGTTATAATAATAATTAATAAAATAATAAAAACAAAACATTTAAATATAAAAATAATAAAAAAAAGAATGAAGAAATTTTTTAATCACCAAAAAAACTATTTATTTGAAAATATTATATAAAAGTTTTAGTAGTTAAAAATAATAATAAATAAATAACTAAAAAACAAATGAAGGCATTTTTTAATCAACAAATCATTAATCTAGTGAAAACTCAGATAGAAAAGTGAAAAAAATATAAATTAAAATTAAATAGAAAGGATTAGCTCTTGATAAACAAAAACTAGTTTTAAGAAATTATAATCCTAAACAAATAATAATAACAAATTAAATGCTAAAACAAAATTATTGAAAAATACTTAAGTTTAAGTTTATAAAAGAATAAAAAGATTAAATTTTTATATTTAATATTAATTTAAGAAAAAAACAAAAATTATTAAAAGGAATGAAGAAATTTTTAATCACTAAAATTCAATTAAAAATTAATTTTTTGTAAATAAAAATAAACAAAAATAATAACAAAGGTATGAAGACATTTTTTAATCACTAAAAAAGTAATCTAGTAAAGTAAAAATTTATATTTTTGTAGAATATTAAAAAAATAACTATACATAGTAAAGAATAATATAAAGAAAGCATTAGCTTGAACTTTAAAAAATATTAAATTTAAACAAATATTAATTCCAATAGCAAGTGATAGTTATAAAAAAATTATAATAATAATACTTAGTAAAAAAGGAATGAAGAAATTTTAATCACTAAAATTAATATAAAAATTAATTTATTTAAAAAATTATTAAATATTAATTATAAGTCAAATTAAAAATAGTAAAAAAGGAAAGATTTAGTTAAAAATTCATGAAAAAAATATTAAAAGCAAGAAATTTGATGGAAAAATATTAAGGTAAAAATACTAAGGTAAAAAACAACACGGTAAAAACTTTGAAAATCGAAAAAAATAATAATTTATTAATAATAAACAAAGAAAATAAAATTAATTGAATTTATTAAAATTGTAAAAATAAATAACAGTGACTGTGATTTTTTTTAAAGTTATTCAATTCAACGATGAGTTACGCAAAAATGTTGCTGCCCTGTTCAATAATTGTATTTTCCACGCTTTTCACTGCTGTAAATTGTATTAAGGTGTATTTTGGCCGACAGACCGACACCGGAAAATGGTCCAACGATCAGGATCACGCATTACCAATGCACATTGCTGGTGAAAGTTATTTCTTTTCATTAAGTGATTTCAATTGGTTCATCAAACCACTATTCGTCGATGGCACATTGGGTGAGGATACGGATAGGGGTCGTTTCATATATCATTACACAAAATCATTCACCTACAACATTAATGGCAGGCAATATTTATATGCCATTACTGATTCAAAATATTGGTTTATTCAAGAAATTCTACCCAAAGGAATTTTGGGCAAAGAGCTAGCACGAAGTTTTTGGTCCACCTCACCGGATGCAATATTTCCGGTTAACGTGAATGGTAAACATTTTGTTGTAACAATTACCGAAGATAATTATGATATACAAGAATTGACACCAAATGGTGAGCTGGGTAAAGAAACGGATCACGGTGAGCTCGATCGTACCTACACGCATGTATTTCCCTTTATCGTGTATGGTCGACAATTTTTCTATTGCTACAGCGAGGAAACGAGAATGTGGTCTATATATGAAATCAAATATAATGGTAAAATCGGCGATGAAATCGATAGTGGTGTATGGAACGATGGCCATTTGCTATATATACCATTTTATATGCGTGGCAAAACGTACTTTTACGGTTTGACGGCTAATAAAAGGGATTGGTTCATTAACGAATTATTGCCGGGTGGTAGAATGGGTGTGAATAGAGGCAGCGGCAGTTGGAAAAACTATTATGCATTAATGTTTGCATTTAAAGTCGATGGTAATCAGTATATTTATGCTGTTGATCAGACAAATACATATACTATACATAAGCTACATCAAGATCCACCTTTCTGTCCGGTGCTACTCCAACCGCGTTCATATTGTAATGAAGAATCGAAACTGAGATGTGGCATCCGATATCCACGGCTCGAGCGTTTGGCTAATTATGGCGCCACCGATGCAGCGTGTGCAGAGTTTAATTACATCGGTGAATATATGCTTGAGCTGCAGAGTAATCATTATTTTAGAACAATAGACATTGAAAATGATGCAGCAACTTCTATTACATCGTACACACAGTTAACACTCTATCCACATGAATACATAACGCCGACAGTCAATTTAACCATCGCTATGGAAGCAGAAATACACGAGAAGCATACAATGAGCGCACGCACCACAAAACCGAGCAACGTTAGCGACCCCGTCAAGCAGGACTTAATGGCTGAACAAGGCGATGAGGCTGGCTATTTGTTGGCGCCCATTTTGGGCGGTACAACGGAATCGTATAACTTCGTGCCGCAAAGCCCCATGGTGGATCGTAAACTGTTGGTGGCTGGTAGCAGCATACGCGCACCACAAAGTGGCTGGTTCGATGTGGAGGCGTTGGTGCGTAATTTCGTAAGGAAAACGCAGGGTTATGTACGCTGGAGTTTAGTTGTGCTTTATGGCAATTTGATAAATACACGACGTCCCACCGAGTTCTGGCTAACGGTTAGACTCTACAATGGCACAACGCATAAATTAACAAGTTGGCAAGGCAATAGAGCTATTACTGGCTATCATTTTCGTAATGTGCCAACTGTGGCGTGCACCGATTTGAAGAATGAATGGTGGAATATACCATATTGATATGTAATAGCTGAATAATTGTTGTTGTCGCTGTAATTATTTAAATAAATATGAATGCATACATTTATAACTAAACGAGTAAAGTTTATTTCTGGTTTAGAGAAAATTCGTAAAGGAGTTTAAAGTTGCTTGCGTTGAACAGGCTCGAACTTGATGTCGAAAGTCGATGGCGTCAAAATTCCGACTACAAGCAACCCAAACACCGCTCTTTTGACCGCGACAGGAAACCTTCGGATGTCGCTAGAGCATCACTTGTACAGCGAAGCATCTATACTACGAGTTAAGGTTGCTCTGCAAACAATTTCTGATGGGTTGCTACCATACGGAGCACCCCAACAGACATCTAAATGAAGGACACAATCCAGCAACAACCGCTGAACAGGACAACGTACAAGCAAGCACCGGAGTAAAAGCACCACCTACACGTGTATTGCAGACAATGAGCTTGAGCTGGAGACCCCCGTGACACTGGCACAGCTTAGGTCTGGATACTGTAGAAGGTTAAACTCCTACTTATCCAGACTCGACTCCAACATACCCAACGAGTCCCCGGACGACACTAACCACCTCTTTACATATTTCCAAAAACCGACACATCTAACTCCCCTCTCCTTTTGGTCTGAACCCGTTTATTATATTTTTATGAGGAGCTTTTTTAATTCATGTCAGAAACACACTCGTACATTCCCTGCCGAGTAGCGACTGCAATTAAAAAAATTAATTTTCTATAAGTTTTGTATGTTGATCGAACCAGTACTCGAGCTCTGACCTTCCAAATGTTAATAGGCAATGCTAACCACTCGGC
The DNA here is from genome assembly GCA_037013455.1 of Ceratitis rosa. Classification (NCBI taxonomy): domain Eukaryota; kingdom Metazoa; phylum Arthropoda; class Insecta; order Diptera; family Tephritidae; genus Ceratitis; species Ceratitis rosa. The sequence goes on from JAWMAG010000029.1 coordinate 5,513,749, forward strand.
TATTGCGGCCGCGACCCGAGTAATACTTGCAAAATTGAGGGCTGGATATTGTAGTCGACTTAATTCCTACAGACATGATCTCGACATACCCAACGTCTACCCTTCGGGGTAGTGATTCTAGAATATTCCCGCGGTGAGACATGCTTGTCATAAGAGGCGACTAGAATCCAAAAATTCCCACGATAGTTGGCTCTAGTCCGACCAAGGACTGTCACTCCCGCAACATTCTCCAAAAATTACTTTGGGAAAGATTTCTGCGGCTACAATAACAACATTTTTAACGTATATTCTACATGCAACGAGTCACCGCTTGACCTTTAAAACCAAATTATCTAAAACCCGGGGAATATTTTTTTCGGTTACAGCAACAACAACGACATAGACTAGTTTTGTCTGCCCTTGGGCGGCGTTTAGCTACCCACTACAAAAGCAACGACAGCCACTACGCATATTTCTTGACTTGCATAATAAGACATTGCTTAAATCTCCCCTTGGGTACCAACGTCGACATGTCTCTTTTTCTACGTCATATCGCTTATTATTCAAAAAGATATTTCTATTTTGGTGATAATTTGCAGAGGATGTGAGTTCAGTTTACCCATGCGCGAGTTTCTTTCTGTAAACCAAGCGCTCATATTACTCATTTTCATTTGCTTCCCTTCTCCGGTTTTTAGGTTAATTTACGTTGCAAAAAATATTGTTCACAAAACGTCAGTTGAACATAATCTCACTTAATTAATATTAATTATCTTTAATACATTTCGTATACTCAGTTTAAATCCTCAACAAAATTAAAAAAACGCAAAGAAATTATTATGTATTATTTTTAATTGAAATCATATTTTTTTTAATTTGATAGTTAATTTTAATTAAAATATAAAACTAAATGTATTTAAAAAAAAAAAAGTAATAACTAATAGGGAAAATTATATGCATATAAATGTATATAAATATGTATGTATGTAGGTATAAACAATAATTATAATTATAATTAGTGCAAGTACAAATAGAGTTGATAATAATAATAAAGATGATATTGATATTGTTGTATGTATGTATCTATGTATGTGTAGAGAAAATTAGATTAAATTTTGCTTAAAGCATTTAGTGATCTCCATTAATATTTTTTTTATTTTATGTATGTATGTACATGTATATAAAATATATATCTTTAGAGTTATTCAAAATGTTGCCGGTACTCAATTAAAAGTAGATTTTTTTTGTAATACTTTTTTTAAGTTACCTGTTTTTCAATAATTTTCAGTGTTGTAATTTCATGATTGAGAAAAAATTGTATGCCACATTTAAGAAAAAATTATATTTTTTTAAGTTTTTTACTTACTCGTATTTAATTTTTGAGCAACATTTTTTTTGATTATTTCTTTATTTTTATCTTTATTTGCCTTCAAACTGTTTAAACTCTGCATTGTTGTCTAGATAAACTTACGTAAATATGTATTAGGGCTTTAGACTCTGAAAGATCTTTTGCATTTTCAGTTTTATTTATTTGCATGGACTGACTACACTCTCTACTGTTTCTAGTCTGTATATATGTATGTATGTATGTGTCTAAGCAAGTGTGTACTCTCACTTAATTTATTGCTTGTTTGTCTGTATGCATGCATTAGTATGTATGTATGTATGTATGTATTTAAAACTTCTGAGATTTAAAAGTATTTATTAAAAATGAAAACATTTTAAAAATATTTATTGTTGTTGTTTAGCCAACTGAGCTTTTTCTAATGAACAATCTATGTGTTTCTTATTTTTTAATATTTCTGTTAACTATAAAATCGCACTTGCAGTCAATTTTAGAAGAATTAAAAAATAACGTTAAAATTATCCCTCTTGCACGTATGTATGAGCTCAAAAATCAATAACAGTTTACTTAATTTAAAAACCGCTTAGATTAAAGGCATGCAAACTCTTTTCATTTCATTTTCTTTCGCAAAATAATATACAAAATTTCTTTCTGCTTTCACTAAATAACTACATTCATAAAAGTTTAGTTTTCTAAAAGTTTTTTTCTTTAAAATGCATTATATTTTTTTTATTTGCAATTTTTGTCAAAAAAAAAAAGTTATTTCACTTTTTATAATAATTTTATTACAAAAACATTTGATATTTATTAAAAAATAGCTGCTTTATTTGTTGTTTACATGTAGGTATGTACGCATATAGTATATATGTTTGCAAATATTTTTAAAAATAATTCACTTCACATAATTACTGTATATTAGGTTGCTGTTTTTAACTTTTTATTTTTTTAATTTGTTTAATTTTAATACGATTTCATTTCATGTGTATTTTTACTTTCAGAGCAAAACGTCTAAAAAATTTATCCTTTTTTTTATAAATTAAAAATAATAATTTTTTATTTTCTTACTAATAATGTAATAAACGTGGCATGAATTAATATTATTAATTTTCATTTAATTTTTGCCACTCTTGTATATTCACGTACATGCATAAATGTGTATATTATGTATTTCATATGTATACATTTTATTATAAATAATTTTCTTCATCTTATACACTTCATCTATTCACTTAAATAACATGCTTCATTTTTAATTATGTAATAATGCATAATGGTTTTTTTTTGTAAACTCTGCGGCACTGCATACTTATACCCTCTATACATCATGAATTTTTTTTTTTTACTTAAACTTATACACAATAATATTTTATTTAAACTGTTAGAGCAAAAAAAAAAACAAAAATCTTTTTACAAAATCGTATATTTATAATTTATAAATATGTGTCCGAACGATAACGAGCATGAAAGGCGAACTGCTATGCCCAATACCAGGAACCAAAAAGGCAATCAACTAGTGTGCTGGCACATCCTTAATATTTTTTATAAATAATTTTAACAGCAATACCAGCCACAAATGTAAAAAAGTTATATTCCTTCCTCTTCTTCTTCTTTTTATATTATTAATTTAGCTGCACTAGTTCATCAACACCAATCGGCGGTGTAGGTAAAATCATGGAAGAACATTTGCTCTTCATCAGTCAAATGCCTTGGCTCCTTTGGTGGCGTTAATTGTGGTTTCTCCGATGTGAATTCCTCATCAAAGTTGGATACGTCCTCAAGATGGTTCTGTGGTAGAAGAAGAATTTGAGTTCCGATATTTTTTTTTTATTATATGACAAAAAAAATTAATATAATAAACTAAGCCTAATAACGTTAAGAATAATAAATTCAAGCCGAGTTCAATACTGTCATGGCTGTGTATGTCGGGGTAGATTTTAATTAAATAGCAGTTTAGCCTACTACAGATAGACAGAATAACTCGGGCCTCGCTTGGCAACTCGTTATTCTCGCCTGTAATAAGTGCTGGGCACTAACAACGACATTACGTTGCGCTCAACGGCGATTAATCACATGCCTTCAGGTTTTAACCAAGCTCTCCACTCAATCTCACCCCACAAACTCCCACCCTCACCCACATACTGCTCCACCTCCCGTGCGGAGGCTACTCAGCAGCTTCTAGTACCCCGCCCTGTCTACACCGTGGTGCCACTTTCGACCGTGCTCTAGCCTGGGCGCCATTCGTGAGTCGCTTGCAAATACTACAGCGCTACCAAGTAAAACCAACGTGCGGCAACTTCCCAACAGGTAATATCATAGCAGCAATATCCCAAACCCGTGCAACACTCCTTCCCTGCATAGTACGAACGTCTTCCCGAGACAGAATACACTACTTCAATTTAGCTCCAACGGACTCCATTTCACTGGTCAATCCCACTAGCTTTGGGTTACTAAAGATCTGAATAAAAATAGTCGGAGTCGAACAAAGGTTATTAATTTTATGACCAAACGCCACGATGGAGTTGTCATCGGCATAAGGGAATAAAGAGACTTCCAGTGTTGGTGAAAGGTGATGCGAGAGGTAGAAATTAAAAAAGAGTAAGTAGAATTCGTTCGCTGCTTCCACCAGCGGGTACTATGAGTATAGTTGCAGGAGTTAAATAGAAGTTGAAGGACTTAATGAGGTAGTCTACACCTGCATCGGTATGTTTATTGAGCCCTTTTTAGTTTATATATACTCGTATAAAAAAATTCTTATTCGCAAGATTGCCACTATTCTTTTGGAAAGAAAACAGTAAGACAGAACTAATAATATTTTTACAGTGACTTACAATTGTCGGCACAAATGGTGGTTTCACTTTCCGTAACAACAGATCATCCCAACTAATTGAACGGAAGAAAGCTTGTTTCTTAACATCTTCAGCATCGCGTTCCGATGAGCCCAAACGACGCTCTGGATTCTTGCGCAATAACTAAAAAAAAGTCGATGTGAAATATTTTGTTCAAAAAATTAAATTAATATAGATAATAAAATAAAATCAATTTACCCGTCGCATAATAGCAATTGCCTCCAAGGACAAAAATCGCGGATAGCGCACTTCATCGTTAACAATTGAATCGAAAACTTCTTCCTCATCATCGCCGGGGAAGGGTGACTGTGGAAAGTAAAATTTTAAACATGTTATATTTTTAATTTTTATTTTTAAATATTTTTTATTTTTTTAGTTGTTATTTTTATCTTTCTAGTTCATATTTACTTTGTAGTGTATGAAGTTATCATTATTTTTAATTTTATTTTATATTTTTTTCTCGTATTTTTTATATTTTTTGTAGTTTTTTATATTCTCATTATTTTATTTTCATATTTTTTCATATTTCTAACTTCTTTTTTAAAATTATTTATTTATTTATTTTTTATTTCTTTTTATTTTTTTATTTTTTATTTTATTTTTTTAATTTTTTATTTTTTTTTTAATTTTTTATTTTTTTTTAATTTTTTATTTTTTTTTTAATTTTTTTTTATTTTTTTAATTTTCTTTATTTTTCATTTTTTATTTGTTTTATATTTATTTATATATTTATATTTATTTATTTATTTATTCGTATATTTATATATATATATATTTATTTCTTATAATAATTCATTATTTTTTGAATTTTTCTAATTATTAACTTCTTCGGCCGCGGTAGCCGAGTGGTTAGCAATACGTTCCGCCATTCGGAAGGCTTGGGTTCAAATTCTAGTGTTGTACTAACATCCAAAAAGTTACAGAAAATTAATTTAAATAAAAACTTAAGCTTAATTTTCTAATTGGGGTCGCCCTCGGCAGGGAATGTCAACCCCTCCGAGTGTATTTCTGACATGATATAAAAAAGCTCCTCACAAGAAAAATATCAGTCGTTCGGTGGCGGCTTAGTATAAACTGTAGGTCCCTCCATTTTGTTGGAAAAACATCAAGACGAAAAACCACAAATTGTAAGAGAAGCTCGGCCGAAACTCGCTTCAACGGTTACAAAGCGCCATATGTATGTATGTATATACTTTTATATATTTATAATTTTTATATTTACATAATGTTTATATAAATTGTTTTAATATTTCTATTTCTTGTATATTAATATTTTTCATTTATTTTTTTTTAATTTATTCTTTATTATACCTTTACTACTTTCTTTACATTTTTTTTATTTTAAATCTTTTAATATTTTTCTGTTCTTTGTTATATTATATATTTTATTATTTGATTTCTTTTCATATTTGTTATCATATTATCTATTTGTTTTTATTTTTTATTATTAATATTTTTTATTACTTTACTTTCTTAATTTTTTGTTTTCTTAGTTTTTTATTTTTTATTTTCTTATTTTTTTATTTTCTTATTTTTTTATTTTCTTATTTTTTTATTTTCTTATTTTTTTATTTTCTATGTTTTTTAATTTCTTATTTTTTGTTTTATTTTGTTTTTTAATATTTCAGTCTTTCATTTCCTTATTTTTTATATTTTTTATTATTTTAAGAATTTTATTCTTTTTATATTATTTATTATTATATTTAATTATTTAATTTCGTATGACTTTGTATATGCATACATACATTTATTTTTTATGATTTTAATTTCTTAAAATTTTTAATTTTTTTAGATATATATATATTCTTTATATTTGTTTCACATTAATATTTTTTTTATTTCCGCATTCTCTCACCTCGCCAACCAGCATTTCGAATATCAACACGCCCAAGCCCCACCAATCGACAGCGCGTGTATATGAAGTTTCAGTGAGCACTTCGGGCGCTAAAAATTCTGGTGTGCCACAAAAAGTGCCCGTGCGATCGCCAAAGCCCATGCCCTCCTTGCACAAACCAAAATCAGCAATTTTCACATAACCTGCGATTTAAAACAGAAAGTAAACAATTATAAATAAGAATAATTAAATATTTGTAGCTGCAGAAAGCATGTGCGCCGCTTACCATCCGTATCCAAAAGTAGATTATCAAGTTTCAAATCACGATAAATAATTTTATTCTCATGCAAATACTGTAGCCCTAATACTACGCAGGCGGCGTAGAAGACAGCACGCGGCTCGGAAAATACATCGGTATGTATGTGCATCATCAGATCGCCACCGGCCGCATACTCCATAACAAAGCAAACGTGTTGCTGCACAAATGCACAAAATAAAACGAAGAAGAAGAAGAAGAAGAAGAAAATGATAAAACACGCTGCAACTCAAATGCAAAGACGACAATCAATCACATCAAATAAATAATAAAATTCAAGTTCAACAGCAACAAACAAGCAAATAAATAAATAAAACTAAAAATAAAAATAAAACCAACTTACATCAGTCTGGAAACACGCATACAAATTGACCAGAAATGGATGACGCATTGCATTGGCGACCTCGAAAATGCGCTTCTCACTCAACAACGATTCCACCTCGTCACGTGCTATGATATCGCCTTTTTTCAACGCCTTTATTGCATAGTATTGGTTATTGCTGCGCAACTGCGATAGAATGACCTTGCCAAAGTGGCCACGACCTAAAACACTCAACAGCCGGAAGTTCTCAATGGCCAACATACCTTGTGGCATATTGCCACCACCGATCGCTTGCGATTGGCGGCGTGACTCGTAAGCCGAGTCACGATATTGTAGGCCACGCGCAACATTACGACGTCCGCCGCCAGCCGCTGTTGGTGCGGGTGGTGGCGGCATTGGGCCGGCATTGAGTTCATATTGATTCTGGTAAATCGGTTGCTGCTGTTGTTGTTGCGGCTGCTGTTGATAAACTGCCGCAGCTGGTGTTGCGTAGCTTTGTCGCTGTGCTGCTTGTGGGAAATGTGGTGGTTGCACGGCAGCTTGCCCATAGACTGTGGGTGTTGGTGGCTCTTGAATGATTGGTGATTCGGGCACATATTGTTTTTGTTGTTGTTGTTGTTGTTGTAGTTGCTGCTGCTGTTGTTGATTATTGTTGCTGTTGACTGATAAATTACTGAATTGTGGTATAATCTAGCGAAAGAAACAAAGGTTCATTAGTATTATGTATATATTAGCATGTATGTATGTATGTATGTTATTATACATGTATATTTGTTTAATTTCGTTGCATAAACAATATTTTTAATTGAAAAAAAACTCTAAAATTCGTGGGAATTCCTCTAAAGCTGTGAATATTCAATTTTTAATTGCATTGCTTGTTAATTGTTGAAAAAGAAAAATTTTAAAAAATAAAAATTAAAAAACATTAAAACAACAACGAAGCTTATAAAGCTTATTTATATGCAAGTTTTTCTCCATCAAAACACAGTTATTTATAAAGCTTTCCACAACTTGTAATTATTGTGACAGAAGTATTTTTTAAACATTTAAAGCTTGCAATTATTAAGTGTATAAAGCGTGGCAGTGTTTTTTACATTTGCAAATTATTCAACTTTTTGTATTATTTTTACATAAATTTATTTGACTATTTGGGTGAATTTTGAATTTCAGAAACAATTGGGTTTCAAAAAAAAAACAAAATTTTATTTACTAAAAATTAAAAAAATCTTTACTGTTCAACTTCCCTATTTACATGCTTCCTGGATCTCGAAATGTAAAAAAAAAAAATTCGAAATTCGCTACTTTAATCTTACTGAAACAGGCATGAGAAAAAGTAGATCGAAAGACTTTTTAAAAAATATTTCATATTAAATTCTTCTAAGATTTATTTATCAGAGCGCATTGTTTTCAAAGATAAACCAAATATGTACTGGCATTGTGGGAATAAGCTCTATTTTTTTTGCACAGCTAAATTGGAAGAAATTCTGAAAGTTTTCTGTTTTTTGCTGAAGTAGGATTTTTTGTAAAAAGGTTTTCTTTTTACAACTCTTGGATACTGAAAGTTCAGTTAACTGAGTGAAGAGAAAAAAATTTTCCACCGAAATAAAAAAATATTAATTTCATTCTGTCAAAGAACAAAAAAATTGCAAATGGCATTGTCGTATTGTCTATTATAAAAAGATAATTTCTTACTAACTGCAAAGTTGCTTGGCTAAAAAAAAATGTGAAAATCCCACACCACATTGTCTTGTTGTCATAGAAAACACACTTGACTTTCCAAGCATTATAATGAGATGAAAATTACCATTATGAATGTTTTGGAACAATAAGCATTGGTTTGGTTAGCGTGTGGGGATCATTAGGATCCTCAGTGCAATCACAATGATGATCTAAATTAGCTTATGATCACTGCAACCTAAACTAACGTAACCTAAAAGTGTTTAGCAGCGGACAAAATATTTGAAAATGGTTGGTTTTTTCTTCCTTTTTACTTTTATTTTATTTTTTACTTCATTTGGAACCATTCATAATGTTACTCGAAGAAAATTTTTCAGGACTGGGCAAATCACTTCGATTAATCCTTTTTCTAACCATTTCCCTAAAGTCTTGTACATCACGACTTTTTTAATGGTGTGTTTTAGTTCTTTGTATCGTTATTGACCCCATTGTAAACACAACGACAGTTCCTCTCCGGAATATGGCAGATATACTGCTTCCCTGATATTATATTGTAGTACATATATTGGTATATCCATCCAGAATCAAGTAGCCTTGAACCCAGGATAGGGAAAGTCTTCTCAGACCATAATATAGCCAATATAGGCAAATTAATAAAGCAACTCTTTTACAAATTGTGGAGAACTTTTGAGGGGATATTTTTTGAATTCTCTAGAGATGGCATTGCATTATTTTTTTGTAAGCTTTTGTTAGACGCCCTCCAATACGATAGTTTTAATTTTTTTTCAAAATGCGAAATAATACGAAATTGAGGACTTATGTCTATAGTATGTTACGGAAATCTGTTTTGGACAAATTCCTTCCCTAAAATCATCAATAACACGCGTCCGTGTAGCTTTATCGAACTCATTTGGTGCCATCGATCGATCTATAAGTGTTTTCCTTACAATTCGTGTGATCGCGATCAATTCGTGGAGCCGAATGACGCGAAACGTATCGAAGGATTCTTACGCAAGACAAATTGTTGCTTGTTGGAAGCACCAAATATAGGGTCAAAATCAAAAATATTCTATAGATGAATATATATATATGGAATCTTGAAGAGTATATTAGAACACTTATTTCTTCATTCACGCATACGCGGAATTCAGCCGAAACGATTAGAGCTTATGCCCAGAATACATTTAACTTCGAACAATTTGTTATTCATTGAGTCCAGCTCACAACAAATAGTGTTTGACTATAATAGGTTTCCAAGAGGACAAGAAAATTTTCATGGAGTGTGCTTCGAACAAATGGTTGTTGGAGGATTTGACTTCAACGTACAATTAGCGCAACATAAATTATGAACGACGATCATTGGTTTAGCAGGTCTCAGAGAATATGAGAAACAAATTTATAAGAAAAGTGAGTGAGAATAAGGCCTGCTGACGAATAGGAATTAAGGGAAATTTTAGTTGATTTTTTATCCCTTTTTGTAAATGAAGTCGAGTGTATTTATAACATAAAATAAAAGCTCTTCGTAAAAAACGAGAGATCGTTCGAAGGCGGTTTAGAATAAACTGTAGGTTCCCGAATATACATATGTACGAGGTGCGATCAGAAAATATTCATTATTTTCAAAATTCGTGAATTACGTATGTTCGATTTTCGCTTTTTTTCTGTTATGTTGGCACACATGTCTGTTATATATGTTCAACCATTTTGGACTGTCAGTTTGTTTTTGACAGATAAAAAGGTTAGCCGTGTTTGGTGTGCTCTTCGCTTTTTTACTATTCGAAAATATGAATCAAAGAAACTGTATTAAGTTTTGTGTAAAAAATGGAATTAAATGCGCAAGGACATTTGAAATGTTGACTATGGCGCTTGGCGAATCTACTATGAGCAGAACACAAATTCAATTGGTGTATAACCGGTTTAAGGAAGGCCGAGAAGATGTCAAAGACAATGCTCGTCCTGGTCGCCCGAGCACGTCAAGTTCGATCAAATGTGAAGGTTTTGCTCACTGTTTTCTTCGCCTGGAATGGCGTGGTGCATCATGTATTCTTGGCACAAGGTCGTACGGTCAATAAGGAAAACTACCTAGAAGTTATACGCCGTATGCGCGAAGCAATTCGTAAGAAACGCACAGAATTGTGGAAGAAACAATCATGGATTTTGCACCAAGATAACGTACTTGCTCACACATCGATGCTTGTGCGTGAGTTTTTGGCCAAAAACAAAACCGTTATCATGCCTCTACCACCGTATTCACCGGACTTGGCCCCCGCTGGCTTTTTCCTCTTCCCAAAACTGAAGACTCCCATGAAAGGAAAGCGTTCTGCTACGATTGAGAAGATAATAAGAAAAATCGAAACAGGTGATACCAAAAAACGGGTTTTAGATGTGTTTTGAGGATTGGAAAAAACGCTGACATAAGTGTATTATATCTGAGGGGGATGACTTTGAAGGAGACAAGATAGTTATTGATGAAAAAATAACTACATTTTGAAAAAATTTAAAGTAATGGTTATTTTCTGATCATATAGGTATAGGTATATATGATATCGGTTAATACTACTTAGAAGCTAGTGCAGTGGAATTCGAATTCTAGGGTCAATATCCGAAATATGGCCAATTTTAATTAGTCCGGGTTAGCAGAACTCTAGCGTAAAATAAGACATGGACCTGAAAAGTGTTGTGAGGACACTTCGTTGGACGTCAAAATGAGACGGTAAAACCGGATTTTTCCGCTGATATGTGACAACGTATGAAAAATGGATCTATAACTTTACTGCACAATCAAAACGATCATCGATCATCTGAGTGAACAGCAACAGATGCTCACAAAAATCGGATGAGAGTTTGACCTCGATATTCAGGGACGAGGGTGGTATAATATTTATCGACAATCTTAAAAAGGGAAATATTATCATATTATGATATTCACTAAATAGTTATTAATAGCTGATATTGGAGAGATACGACGATAAAAATATCTTTCTTTCTCCACATACATCCTATTCGATAGACTCGGTTCCCAGGGACAACTGCCTGTTCACTGATCTCAAAAAAAGAAATGCTCACTGGTAAGAGATTTCGTCAAAAAATGAGGTTATCGGTAAACTGGGGCATATTTTAAGGAATAAGCTAATAGTTCAACAAAATTGGTACCATACCGTGGCTCTTTATGAAGAATATATTCTCGAATAAAGCAAATTTTGAACGAAAAAATACGCGGTTTCCTTGAATAATTTTAAACCGATCACAAGGGAAAAATACAGGGTGTTTCAAAGTTAACGCAATATTTAAATTTGACGTCATTTATGTAGTAAAGTGTTGACAACCGTAAAAAAAAAAACAAATCGACAGCTGACAGGCTTAGTAAGAATGGAGCGGAATAGTCTTTTGACTTCGTCAGCTGTGAAAAGATTAATTGAAAAATTCCGGAAGGCAGGATCAACAACCAGGTCAAACACAAGTGGTTCAAATGAAAATATCGAAGCAGAGCGTGAGAGTATCGGTGACAATTCAGGAACCTCAACTCGTCGTCGTGGACTTTTAAATTTCAAAATTCTATCAATAAACAACAGAAGCGCACAGCGAAGAGTTTGTAGAATGGATTATTGAACATCAACAAATGGTTGCTGATTTTTCGAGCAAAATCATGTTAAGCTATGATACATATTTTCACCTTAATGGGCTTGTTAATCGTTGAAATTTGGGGTTTTTGGTTTTGGGCGTTTGGGGTTCAGAGAACCCACGGGTGACTTTCAGCGTTTCGTGTGGTTTTTGGGCTGTAGGCAGTGATATGTTATACAGCCCGTCAAACTCTTTAATTACTGCATGAGACATTTGCAAGTCGTGTACTTTCATGTTTTGGGTTACTTAAAATCACAGGTCTATTGTATCAAGCCAATAACCAATCGTGCTTTAAAGAAGGACACTCAACTTTGCATTAATGAAATTCAGCCATATTTATGTAGTATAGTCATGGAAAATTTCAACAAACGAGTGCGTATGTGTACGGAAAGCCTTGAAGGTCATTCCACCGATGTGTTACTCCTATCCTATGTAATTTATAACTCAACAAAAAAAACTACAATCGAAAGAACAAAAGCTTTGTGTTACATTTAATTTCAATCTTGGGACACCCCTTACTTTGACCGCACTTCATGAAGACTGTGAGCCACTGCCGGAAATGATGGGTAAATTAATTTTATTTTTCATCATATATCGTACGATTTTCGAGATAAAAGTCTGTCTATCAAGGGACACTCGGCAACTTTTTAATATTTTTTTTTTATTTTTATTTGAGTACACGACCATTTTAGTTTTTAACTAGATACAAAAAATTCTGTCAACGAAATAAAAGATGTTACTGAAGGAAGATCTCTTAGAATTTCTTGAGATATTCACCAAATATTATTACTAAATGATACGGAAGCGTTTTAAATAATAATTTTTTTTTATTTACTAAACCTTATTGAAAAAAGAACATAAATGTCTCAATTTACTGCGATACCAATAACCGAGTTTTCTTCTTCTTAACAAGTAAAAAACGCACATGTTGAAATGAACGGAATTGAGTAAACAACAGTCAACACTATGTGGTACCCGCAACAAGTGTGTATTAATTTACAAAATACTCTCGTCACACATAGTAAAATAATAGTAAAAATGGGTAAGCATTTAAAGGAGACAATTCACTAATCAAGCTTTACTTTATACCTCGTTCGTATTTTCTTTATTATTTTTTTTTTTTTCGTTTTTTCTTTTGCTTTTCAAACACTTTACCTGGGCCGAGGAGTTTGCATATATTCTTTCCGTTCCTAATTTATCAATATCTCTCAAACACTCCTGGTATATATTTTCCGTTTCTAATTTATCAATTTCCTCCAAACCCTCCAGGTATTTATTTTCCGCTTCTAATTTATCAATTTCTTCCAAACACTCTTGGTATATATTTTCCGTTTCTAATTTATCAATTTCTCTCAAACACTCCTGGTATGTTTCTTCCAAGGCAAAGTAAGGTGAGAATATATTTCTCTTCGCTTCAACATATTCACGTATACTTTTCGTTTCAAGTTGAATTTCACTTTCAACCTCAGTTTCAGTAAGTGCTGCCGATCTGGCTGACGGTGTTGTGGTTGGTGAAATAACAATCTCTTCTTGTTTATCGCCAATGTGTAAGCTTGTTCTGTATTTAGTTGGTCTTGTTGGTGGTGTTGTAGACGCTTTTGTTGTTGTTGTTGCTATTGTTGTTATTGTTGTTGTAGGGAATATGGTTGCTAAAGGCTCAAATTGTACGTGTACAACATTGAGATGCGCCTGCGAATGGTAGGTATAAATATATACACAGAAGACAAGAGAGAACAAACAACAAGCAGCGGCGAAATAGAAATTAAAGAAAGTGAAAAAAGAGCTTTCTTATATTAGTTTCTATTTCATTGTGATTATTAATGTTGTTGTTGTTTTTGATGTTAAAATTTGCATGAAATATGCGAAGATGTACAACAAACAAAACTTTGGTTTTTTTCGTGAGCACATACAGACAAACACAAACTTACACAGAACAGAAAACAATTGAACATAGATATGTACATAAAAATATTTAAGAAATATCCACACACAACACACAGTGAATAAACGGACGTATGTATGTATGTATGTACGTAGAATGGGTGCGCAGTAGGAAATGTGATGTTTGGAACAATCGTAAATATAAAAAAAATTATTATTCAAAAATTTATCTTTTCAGAAAAAAGTTTCAATCTAAAATCTTTAAATACTCGTATAATTGAAAAAATTAAAAAAAAGAAACCAAAATATTATTAAAAAAAATAAAGTAACTAAAAAATTTAAAGAAAAATTAAAAAGATTATAAAAGGGAAAAATTTAAAAAAATTTAAGAAATTAAAAAAAAAATATAAATTAAAAAAACTGAAAAAGTAAAAAAGAATAGAAAAACTAAAAATTTAAAAAATATTAAAATATAATTCAAAAAAATAGAAGAAAAAATGAAAAAATTAAATTATAAAACAAAAAAAAAATTAGAAGTCAGAACAATTTTAAAAAATTAAAACAAAAAATAAATAAATTTTTAGGAAAATTAGCACTTTTTACGTAGAATAAATAACGTAGAATAAAAAACAAAAAAATTAAAAATATTTCAAAGTTCAAATAATTTAATAAAAACAAAAAACACTAAAACTACATTTAACAAAAAAAAAACATATTTGCGAAAATTAGCACGGATAATACCCAGGAATGTTTTTATTTTTATTTGTACTAAAATTAACATTAACATTTCATATGGAAAATACTCAATTTTTTTTTGTTTTTTTTTTTTACTTGTAATCTAGCATTCAAAGTTCATAACAAATAAAAATTAAAGAAATTATTATCAAGCACAACCTACAGCAGTTGCCTGCAATAATGCTGGTGGAGCACTCGCTGCGTAGAGTGTTGGACAGAGCAGCGCCGCAGCCGATGATAAAGTGGAACGTTTGAAATTCAATAATTTATTATTATTTGTTTTGGAACTATTTTGATATTGTTGCAATTGAGAGGTACAAAGTTGTTTAACGACACTTGCAACTAATTGAAACGTTGGTAACATTTCCTCTTGTGAAACACTACAACCGACACATTGATAAGAGATGACCGACGAAAGTAAAACGCAAAAAAAACATAAAAGAAAAATTATCAACTGCGGCGCCTAAATGTATGTAAAGATTATATATACTATATAATTTTTTTTTTGTTTTTTTTTTTTCGAAGAAAATTAATGCAGAATATTTAGAACGCGCGCGCTTCGCTAACACTTCTCTATGTATAGTACCGTTAACGACCGTGATCGTGAAACACTAAAACAACACCGCAAACGACAACACAACATCGCCATCAATTGCGTTCGATCGGTCCTTCTTTACCCTTCTTCCCACCCCACACCATCAAGTCTTAGTGGTGACAGTAAAATTATGACTGCAGCAGGTTGAATATGAGGGCGCTCACTCAGCGCTGTTGAAGAAGAACGTCCGTTATAAAGAAGTGGCGGTGATTATCATGTGTACCAAGTGTGCCTATAGTATTGTGCAAAAAAATAGAAATTTGTCATGTAAAAAATAAACAAAAAAAATTTCAAAACTCTTTCTGATGCCCCATCGTTTTGTTGTCTATTTTCTACATTTTCCTACATTCGACTTTACTCCCTATCATATTACAAAAAAAAAAAAAAACACATGTACCCATTGTAAACTTATTTGAATTTTCGCATAATACATTATATAGTTTAAATTATATTATTTAATGCTCTTGCAATTGATGCTGAATTACTTTTTATTATTAATGTTTTATATATGGTTCTTCCCCTTTTTATTTCAATTTATATTATTTTATTTATTTATTTTTTATTTTATTTATTCATTTTATTTTCCAATTAAATTTTTTTATTTTATTTTTATTTTCTAATTAAATTTTTTTATTTTTTTTTTTATATTATTTTATTTTTATTTTTTATATTATTTTATTTTATTTTTTTTATATTATTTTATTTATTTTTTTATATTATTTTATTTTATTTTTTTATATTATTGTATTTTATTTTTTTATATTATTTTATTTTATTTTTTAATATTATTTTATTTATTTATGTTATTCTTTCACATTATTTAATTTCACTTTTTATGTTATTCTTTTACATTATTTTTATGTTATTCTTTTACATTATTTAATTTCACTTCTTCTGTTATTTTTTATATTATTTAATTTCACATTTTTATCTTATTCTTTTACATTATTTAATTTCACTTTTTATGTTATTCTTTTACATTATTTAATTTCACTTTTTATGTTATTCTTTTACATTATTTAATTTCACTTCTTCTGTTATTTTTTATATTATTTAATTTCACATTTTTATCTTATTCTTTTACATTATTTAATTTCACTTTTTATGTTATTCTTTTACATTATTTAATTTCACTTTTTCTGCTATTTTTTATATTATTTAATTTCACTTTTATGTTATTCTTTTACATTATTTTTATGTTATTCTTTTACATTATTTAATTTCACTTCTTCTGTTATTTTTTATATTATTTAATTTCACATTTTTATCTTATTCTTTTACATTATTTAATTTCACTTTTTATGTTATTCTTTTACATTATTTAATTTCACTTTTTATGTTATTCTTTTACATTATTTAATTTCACTTCTTCTGTTATTTTTTATATTATTTAATTTCACATTTTTATCTTATTCTTTTACATTATTTAATTTCACTTTTTATGTTATTCTTTTACATTATTTAATTTCACTTTTTCTGCTATTTTTTATATTATTTAATTTCACTTTTATGTTATTCTTTTACATTATTTAATTTCACTTTTTTCGTTATCTAACTTCACTTCAGTTAATTTCATTACAATTGATTTATATTATTTATTTACCTTTTTATTTTATGTATTTCATTTTATTTTAAGTAATTGTATAATAAAATAGTTTATTATATAAAATAAAATATGCTCTTGTCTTATTATATTTCATTACATTTTAATTTATTTAATTTACTATTTTATTTTATTTTATATATTTTTTGTTGCTTTTTTGTTTTACTCTTTTTATTTTAATTTAATTTCATTATATTTTATTTTAAATAATTTTTCCCATTTTTATTTAATATATTTGAGTCCAATTCCTTTCTTATTTTATTTTTATTCATTTTAAGCTTTTTTACTTTATCCTGTTTTATTTCATTACATTTTAATTGCTATTTTATTTTATCTATTTATTTATTTTTTTATTTTATCTATTTATTTATTTTTTTATTTTATCTATTTATTTATTTTTTTATTTAATTTCATTTCTTATTTTGCTTTTTTTATTTAATTTCCTTTCTTATTTTGCTTTATTTTTTTATTTCTGCTTTGTTTTTTATTTTCTTTTTTACTTTGTTTTTTATTTTCTTTTTTATTTTCTTTCTTACTTTCTTTTTTATTTTATTAATTCTTTTATTTATTTTTAATGTTTTTTATATTCTTTTTCAGTTATTTTATATTAACTCTAATTTATTTGATTTATTTTTTAATAATTTTGTTATTTTTTATGATTTAATTTGATTTTATTTTTTCTTGTTTTATTTAATTAATTTCTTTTTTTTTTAATTTGATATCTTTCATTTGAGTTCAAAAACTAAAATTTTGTTTTTGACTTTTTCAATATTTTATTTACTTTTTCTTAAGTTTTATTTTTTTTTTTATTTATCAATTTGTGTCATTTTATTTATATTATTTCAATTTAATTTAATTTTTTTAAATTTTATTTAAGTTGTTTTTAATTTATTTTATTTGTTTTTTTTTTTATTTATTTAATTTAAAATTGGTTTTTACTTATTTTAATTTTATGACTTGATTGTATATTTTGTTATTACTTATGTTCTATACTTTATTTTATTTTTTCATTTTATTTATTTTAATTTACTTTACTTCGATGCATGTCAGTCCAGTCTCCAAGTCACTGCTTGATACTGAGCATACGCTTATGAAGCTGTTCAAATATTTATTTTCTACCAGCCACTTAAATTTGAAATATTTAGAAAGGTAAAAATATTTACAAAGTAAATAAAGTGATTGCGAAAGGTTTTGAAGAAGAAAACTGTGAAGTATGACTCAGTGAAGAATTTTCCCATCAAAGGTGTTTATACCTATAATTAAAAATATTTTAGGGATTACAAAGAGGTGGTTGTATACTTAATTTTGTGGGTGACTGTATTTACGGTCACACTGAGTATTTAAGAAAAACACTAAAGAAATAATATTTCTATTTATTTGTGAAACTTTCGTGTTATAAGAACGATAACAACGAAGTATCTTAAGAAAGAAAAAAACGAAGAAATCTAACAAAGACCGAACCTAAAAATATGAATTATCTACAAAAAAAATACTTAATTGAAAATATGTAAGATGAAAAGACTGTCACAACAACAAATATTGTCACTTTAAAATATTTAAAAATAATCATTTCGCATTTATAAGGGGGAACAACTGTCTTGTAGTCTTGTTGTTTGGCTACGCGAGTCGCCTGTGGGCGCGCACGGCGATCACCAAAAAACGAGTCATTCATTGTCGTCACAAGGTGGTGAATATTTAAAAAAAATTAAAATAATATCAAAAAATATTTTTTTATATTAAAAGCAAAAGCAAAAGCCGATTTCGACATTTTGACTTCATTTGATTTGACATTGGAGGTTTGGCTATAATTTAAATTGGAAAGGCGCATTTTCGCACCTGAATATTCAAGTGATTTTGTATATTGGCGATTTTTGAACACCTTCTCAACTGATGAGTATATAGAAGCAAAAGTATTGTTTTATTTTATTTTATTTTATTTTTATATTTATTTTATTTTTATATTTATTTTATTTTATTTATTTATTTTTCTATTTTTGAATGTGGTTATAAACAATTAACGGTCGCATAAATAAGAGACATTGATTGCCAACGCGTAGGTGTTGTTATGACCTTAAGTGTGACGTATTTGGCGATAACAATTTATTTGTGGGTATATTTATATATATATATATATGTAGAGAAGCAGACAGAGTTGAGTTAAAACACATATAGAGAGCTATGGAAAATTGTAGATAGTTTTTCACTGGAGCTCACCACGACCTTTTTGAAATTTTTTAAATCTGATTTATAGATCACTCCAACTAGCCATTTAACGGTCATTTTGAAAAGTGCGAAAATCGTGATAATATAGTAACGAAATGTGTGATCGAAAAGTCATAGTTGTCAAAGACAATCGCATTAATAGAAAGTGGGTGTAAAAAATTGGCTGGAATTTTGGATCAAAGTTCATTTTTATTATATTTTATTTATTTCACTTTATTATTATTTTATTTGTGTTTATGTTACAATATTTAGTTTGCCGTATTTTATTTTGCTTTGTTTTATTTTTTTAAATTTTTTTATTACATTCCTTTTAAATTTTTATTTTTTTCATTTTTATTTTTTTAAATTTTATTTAGTTTTTCCACACCTTTTTATTCTTTATTTTATTTTTACTTTTCAACTTAATCTTTAAATTTCTATTTCGTTTTATTTATTTATTATGTAATCTCATTTAATTTTTTAATTTTTTTTTTTTTAATTTTTTTTTTATTTCAATTTTTTATTTCAATTTTTTATTTTATTTTTTTATTTCATTTTTTTATTTTATTTTTTTATTTTATTTTTTATTTTAGTTTTTATTTTAATTTTTATTTTATTTTTTTATTTTATTTTTTATTTTATTTTTCATTTCCATTTTTATTTTATTTTTTTATTTCCATTTTTATTTTATTTTATTTTATTCCATTTTTTATTTTATTTTATTTTATTCCATTTTTTATTTTATTTTATTTTATTCCATTTTTTATTTTATTTTATTTTATTCCATTTTTTATTGTATTTTATTTTTTTTCCATTTTTTTAACATATTTTTTCCATTTTTTTATTTTATTTTTTTCCATTTTTTTATTTTATTTTTTTGCATTTTTTTATTTTATTTTTTTTCATTTCTTTATTTTATTTTTTTCCACTTTTTTATTTTATTTTATTTTTTTCATTTTTTTATTCTATTTTATTTTTTCCCATATTTTTTATTTTATTTTTTTCATTTTTTTTATTTTATTTAAATTTTTTATTTGATAAACTTATTCAATTTTATTTAATTTCTTAATATTTATTCTTTAATTTTATTTAACTTTTTTTTATTTAACTTTTTTATATTTTTATTTTATTTAATTTCTTTATTTTATTTAATTTTCTTATTTTATTTTTTTATTTTATTTAATTTTCTTATTTTATTTTTTTATTTTATTTAATTTTTTTATTTTATCAATTTTTTTATTTTATTAATTTTTTTTATTTTATTTAACTTTTTTATTTTATTTAATTATTTTATTTTATTTATTTTTTTTTATTTCATTTAATTTTTTTATTCTTTAATTTTATTTAAATGTTTTATTTTATTTTTTAATTTTATATAATTTTGTTTTAATTTTATTAATTATGTGTACAACTTTGCTTCCGTCGTTTTCCGATAGGTAGCTGGCTGAGGCTGGTTGAAATACATAGATGATAATGCCTTTAAAGTGAGTGTGGACAGTGTCTAACGAATTGTCATCGCCGTTTCAGTGACAGTTGTTCTTGTTTTCGTATTATTCACGCTCGAAAATGTCCGTTTATATGCCCAATTCTCGCCATTTGCGGGAAGTTTTACTTTTCTGTTACAATTCGAAAAAAAATGCAGCTGAAGCGCATCGAATGTTCTCAGAAACTTACGGTGATGCTGCTCTGAGTGAAAGAACGTGTCGGGAGTGGCTTCAATGTTTTAAAAATGGTGATTTCGATGTCGAAAACAAACATGGTGGTGGAAGAGAAAAAACCTTCAAAGATGAACAACTAGAAGCATTGCTTGATGAAGATTCGTGCCAAACCCAAGAACAGCTTGCCGAATCGTTGGGAGTAAGTCAGCAAGCCATTTCAAAACGTCTCAAGGCCCTGGGCTTTTAATTTTGGAAAAAAAAAAACGGCGGAAGTAAAGTTGTACACCTAATTATTTTTTTATTTTATTTAATTTTTCTACTTTTTAATTTTATAATTTTTAAATTTTTTATTTAATTTTATTTAATTTTATTTTATTTTTTTATTACCTTTTTATTTTTTATTTCATTTATATTTATTCTATATTATGCTTTTAGTTTTTAATTTCACTTTATTTTTTATCTTTTAATTTAGCTTTTATTTTTATTTGTTTATTTTATTTGATTTTTTAAATTAATTAAATTTTTTTTTAATTGTTTTGTTTTTGATTTCAATTATATTTTGATTATTTTTATTTCTTGTATATTTATTTTATTTTTTCATTTCATTTATTTCTGAATTTTTTTTTATTTATTGTTGTATTTCTTTATTTTATTTATAATATTTTCTTCAAGCATTATATTTTACTTAATTTTATTTTTTAGTTTTTTTTTTCTATTTTATTATTTTACATTTTATTTAATTTTTACTCTTTTCTCTTATTTTATTTATATTTAATATTTTATTTTATTTTGTTTAATATTTTATTTAATTTCATTTTATATTTTTTATAACTGCTGGATTGAATAGATACACGTAGAATGAAGGTTTGACTACATCGTTTTTATAGCTTTGACTTTAAAAAAATCGTTTTTACAATTAAACATGGTTAAGATGGCTAAACGGTATCTCAAATATCTGGTATAACTTGCGAAATCCAGAAAATACATACAGCATATTTTATGTGTTAAATAGTGGTATTAATTAACAAAATTTCTAAATACAAATATTTTCAAAAGTAAACTGTGTGAAAGTAGTAACGCTGGCGTGTGATTTATATGAAATGTTGTTGGTTGGTTTTTTTTTGTAATTATATCTAAGTGCAGGTTAACGGGTTTTAATCAATTCAATATGTGCATATATTTAAACAATTTACGCAATAAATTGAAGGAGTTAGGTCGCTAATTACATGGGTTACATTGAATTTGTTGTATATGAACACAAACTGTTGGGTGATATTAAACACCGGGAAATTATTTACAGTTTAAATTAAAAAACGTGAGTGATTTTTTATATAATTTACAGCGATAAAAAAGTAAAATATTGTTAATATAAAAAAATTAGGACCTGTACTTTTTTTAAAATAGACTATCAGCACCTATATTTGGTCCCTTGAAACATCTTTTAAAAGCAAAAAAAAAAATAATAATAAAACACACATAGATTCAAAAACATAAATTTAAATGCAAAACATGAACGGTAACCGAATAAACCCTAAAATATAAAACAAGAGTCAATACTAAAAAAAAATTTGTGGTTACATTTTAAAAATTGAACACAAAAGTTAAAAGTATAAATTTCTCCTTTTATAACGCTTGAACAACATGCTGTCAAAAATTAAAAAAAAATATATGTCTTATTTTTAATTTTTTAATTTTTTTTTTATAAAAAACACGCTATAGCACCGTGAACTATTAATAAACATACTATAAACTTAAAAAAACGAAAGCAACAAAAATTAAACATATAAAATATGTGCAAGAAATAAACACAAAAAATCAAACATAAAAAAGAAACATAAAAATAAAACACAAACATTTTTGAAAATCCTAACCTCAACACAGAAACGATCACCGGCATCGGTGCTGTAACTCGTTATGCCCGAGACATCTTGCACCGCGCCATACTCGTCGTCATCCGGATACTCGACAATCGGCATTGAACTCGGCGCCGGCGATGGCGGCATTTCAATTATCGGACTCGTCATATCAGTGTTGGCGCCCATTTCGCCGCCCATCAGCACCACCGGCGGCATAGCCAACACAGGTCGATGGTATACATTGCCCAGCGCTGCATTATTATTGCTATTGTTGTTATTATTATTGTAGTTTTGATGCTGCTGCTGATGTCTAAAACTACTTTGACTAGTTTGACGTGCCACATGTGGCGCCACATTATATTTACTGTTATTATTCGCTTGCGTTGCATTGCCGAAATTCGTTGACAACATTGCTTGACTACTATTAATGCCTCCCTCTGGTGTTGTTGGCATTGAACCGGCCTGACGACCAGTTGCAACACCAACACCACCGCCACCACAACCACCACCAGTGACAGACAATTGCGGTTGGTATTGATGTAAGGGCTTTGGATGTTGTGTGGGCAGTGGTGTATGATATGGTTGGAGGATTTGTTGTGCAGCTGAGGCAATGTATTGTTGTTGCATTGTTTGTTGTTGCGGCTTTTGCTGCTGCTGATGTTGTTGTTGGCGATTATATTGTTGTTGCACTGGTCGTTGTAGAGTGTTGGGTTGTGAGTCCATTTGATTGAGAAAATCAAATTCACGCAAGGCGCTCTGTAACTGTCGTCGATTAACAAAAAAAGAAAACATATTTTGTGGCGAACACAAGCACAGAAAAAAAAATTGGTATGTATGTATATATGACACTAGATTATGTATTTATGTATATATGTATGGAATGTATGAGCGGAGATTGAGACACAGAGAGTACGTACATACTTACGTAGAGACGATAAATTTAGACAAGTTACTAATATAATATAATATACTATAACTTACAGCAAAAACATACACACTAAATATACATATACAATGCATAATTTAAAAAACATAGTATATATAAATGTATGTACATATGTTTGTATGCATACCCTAGATAATTCAAAAATGATTGTAAATACACGTATGAAAATAAGAAATGAATCTCGAAATGATCTTTAAAATCATACTTTAACTATAGAAGGTTTTTTGAAAAATTGAGATCTTTAACAGCATTCTAGTTTAATTTTTTATTTAACGACAGGATTGTGAATTAATAGCAATGGTGTATAACAATGAAGAGAAAACATTTTATTTGCTAAAGATTACATTTAGAATTTACCTGTAAAAAATGTTAACTAGACCATGGTTTCACAAATCGTTGAAAATTGTATGGAATGTTTCAAAATTCGCCTTGGCAACATTACAACGTTCAAATATTAACAAAAAAAAACATTTAGATTCTGGTAATGGAGGCTTTCCTCACACAGTAAAAAAAATTATATGAATCTATATCCAGAAAAAATTAAACATGAGTAGTTTGTTTCAGTTTCCCTTCTTTCAAATTATAGCAAGGAATGGGTTGAAATTTATATTTTATTTATATTTTTTGCCACTTTACTTCATTGGCTGAATTTTGTCTGAAGTTATCTATTAGGCAGGAGTTCACGGAAAAAAAATTGACTGAATTAAATTTTAGTGAAGTTCTCCCACAATAAATATTATCGGATTTACGAGGAAGCGTTTTTATATTCGCAAAATGAGAGGGTTGTACGGGGGTGATTCAATTCATTAATTAGCACAAATATGAGGCTTCATTGTTATTAGACAATTAATCTTTGAACTATCGTCAACCAAGTAACCTAATCGTCAGTGAGAAGCGAAATATGCAAAAAATCGAATATCGTATCTGTTATCAAGTTCCTAACCAAGCAATGCAAATCATAATGAGATGTTATTGGTTCACGGCGAGTTTTATCCTGTCCGGATATACCTGGATGTATAAGTGGCACAAATCAGTTTAACAAGGAAGGGAATCCCTTGAAGACGACCCGAGGTGACCACGCCACAACTTACCCAAAAAGTTGAAAAAATTGTTCTCGACGATGCTCGACTAAAGAAGAAACAACTCGCAGAAATGGTTGAAGTATTCGATACAACCATTTTTAAAAACTTGCGCGATTATTTTGGCATGACTAAGTTCACTACCAGATGAGTGCTGAGAATGCTAATGTCACCGCAAAAACAGCACGTGCCCTACATAATGCGAAAACACACATCTGATCAATCAATAGTATGGAAGTTAAATACATATTACAGCCGTCCAAATTTAAGGATTTTTAAATAGTGTGTATATCAAGATTTTTCTGTGATAAGAATACTAAATTTCATGTTATTAGCGGTCACCTATTACTATACGGAAGGTAAGGGTTCGAGCTCAGACCGATATCAATATCGTTTTCGAAGATTAGTAAATAGAAATAAAAAGTTCCCAATAAAATTTTTCTAAGTTGGTAGATTTTGAACAAAAACAGCGGCAAATGGAGGTTGCTGAAGAGTCACTAAATGAACTCAACGATGATGTAAAATTACCGAAATGTATTAGAATACTTAACGAAACGTGGGTTTGCCGATATGATTTCGAAACTCGGGCAGTGGTGGCATCCTGGAGCGTCAAGTTTGAAAAGGCTCGACAAGTACAATCGGACGTGATGGTTATGCTCACTGTGTTCTTCGATTTTAATGGGATAAAGCACCTGACCCCGGGACAAAAATGAGTACTACCTAAAACAAACTTTAATGCTTATTCTTCAAACAAGGTTTCATGTGACATTTCCTTATTTCCGAAGTATTAAAAGAACCTTAAAGGGCCGTCGTTTTACAGCCGCAGATGAGGTATGTATGTAAGCGCATTGCTCAAAGAACTAGACGTTATATGAGTTTGTGAAGAGTTTTGAAGATTGGAATTTTGAAGATGACAAAATAAATAATTATTTTTTACAAAAATTTAAAAATCCTATACTTTTTCTCACTGGCAGGGAAGTAAGGGGTTTTGAATGAAAACATAGTAAAAGCTTATACTTTTTTTATATTAAGGATACTCATTAATTCGGTCCTTTCTCAAAATATGGCTCCATTTGCAAGTTGTGTTCGCTCTTGGAAGCGATTGCCTCTTTCATTGGAAAGATTTCACATCTAGCAAAAATAATTTGTGTGTCAGCGTTTGTTTCTAACAACTACAACATTATTTTTTGGCTCTTCCAAAATGCCCGGATTTGTGTTAAATATACAGCATTTGCGGGAAGTTTTGATTTTCTATTTTATTGTATAAGAAGAAAATCGCAGCTGAATCCCATCGAATGCTTATGGAACTTTATTGTGACTCTGCGCCGACCGGAAATTCAAGCAGAGTGGTTTCAACGCTTCAAAAGTGTTTATATTAGCGTTTAAAACAAAGAGCGCCCTGGCCGACACAAAAGATTGGATCAAGATCCATGCGAACTAAGCGAAACCGTTGATGCGAAACGTTATCGATTACAACTAATGAGTTTTGCCGTGATTCGCTTGAAAAACGGCCAGGAACGACCGAAGCCTTGACAAGGTGAGTTTGCAATATATCAACGCTCGACGATTTGGGGAGTCACCGGTTCGAAGAAATCGAAGAATGACTCAATGATTGGATCAAGGACAGAGGGAACTATTTTTATTGGTGATGGTAATCGAAAATTACCAGAAAGATCTGAAAAAGTAGTCGAACAATACGTTGAATGATGTATCTTTTACATAAAAAATTTCAATAAAAAAACACTTCTTTGAACACGGAAAAGGACCGAATTAATTTGTACACCCATTACTCCCCTTGGAATGTCAGTATGTATTTAGACTTATTTCGCAATTAATTTAAAACCTTCTATAGTTTAATTATGAATTTAAAAATCAAACTTAACGAGAGTAATGAAAGTCAATGAGCTTGTCGATGACAAAAATAAATAAATGAGAGATACGAATCATGCAACTAAGAGCTACCGCCAGCGTCGGATATACCGCTAACACCTAAAAATATGGTTTTCATTTCTGAAGAATCGATAAGTTTCTACCTTAAAAGTTATTTACCTTTTTTTATACAAATTTGAAATTTTCTGGCTAAAAACCTAAATCTAAAGTTGCTCATTTTATTTCAAATATGGTTAAAGTTCAAATTTTCTAACGAAAAAATTACCGTAAGGCTAGCATAGAAATCTCGCAAAGTAGTCTCACACAAATATTATCTGCTGTTAAACTCAAAATAATTTTGGTCAATTTTGTTAGTGTTAAAAAAATATACAAATGTATACCAAAATATATGCCAACACCGTTAAATTAACAACTAGATATTTACAGTAGCCTAATACGAGAGCAACAACAAACACCAATTCCATTGAATACGAAAAAAAAATTTACAACGAAATTTCAACAAAAGCTAGTTAAAATTATGAAACCGAAAACAAATCTAATACAAATTACGTATAATACTAAACCAAAAAAAAACAAAAAAAAAAAACAAAAGAGCAAATTAATAATTACTGCAAAAAAACCCTACTTAAATTAAAAAAATAATAATAATAATAATAATTTGTTTATGTTTTCATGAGTAAAAGCATTGGGTTTTTGTTATTCATCCCCTTCTCAATGCACACACACTCACCTCTGGATCCAGTTTTGGTGGCGCAGTAGACGGTATGGGCGGCGGCT
Organism: Ceratitis rosa; assembly: GCA_037013455.1. Taxonomy (NCBI): domain Eukaryota; kingdom Metazoa; phylum Arthropoda; class Insecta; order Diptera; family Tephritidae; genus Ceratitis; species Ceratitis rosa. Next base: position 5,540,908 of record JAWMAG010000029.1, read on the forward strand.
GCGTCTGAGTGGGTGTTGGCATTTTTGAAGTGGGCCTAGAACCCAGCGACATGCCGCCACCGACTTCAGGCGATGTCATCGTTGGCCCAAGCTTGCTGCCGATCTGCAAATGCAAATTATTGTTTTTCGTAGACAAGTGTTGTTGTTGCTGCTGCTGTTGTAGCGCAGCTTGTTGTTGTGTTTGTGAAGGCACTTCCGGTGGCAACACTGCTATGCCCTGCATCGATAATGGACGCATGCCACTCAAACCGCTCACCTCTGGATCGGGACATTCGCCCGGCGTTTCAACGTGTTCGTGTAGACCAGCGTCGGGATCGTATTCCAAGTTACGTGCCTGTTGGCCGGGTGAATACGGTTCCGGCTCGGCATCGATGGTGCCGGATGATGGTGAACGTGAGATGGGCGATTCGCTGTCGCGTGAATTACCGCGAGTAGTAGCGCCCTCGGTGGTGAGGTGTGTGCTGGATGGCGTGTTACGCTTGAGCAAACGTCCCCAGGTGGCCACATTGATGTTCATTTGTTTGGCACGTGGTATATTCTTCACTTGCTGTTTATTGAAGATCATGCGTTGACGACGCAATTTTGGCTTTTGTGATATCATCGGATTGAGGAATTTGATTTCGGCAAAGAGCAGACCCTGCGGTTCCAGCTGCAATGCCATGCCGTGTCGCACATCGTCGATAAATTCTTCTAAACGTAAAAATTTCACAGCGCACAGCGAACGCCAATCGTGCCAGTAAACGCCGATTTCAAGCTCACGCGAACGATCTAGATCAATGGAGAAACGCTGATCCCAGGCCTGTTGCGAACATGGTTTCCAGGATGTTTGCGCTACCGTTATATTGTCTAACTTTATGACTGCCATTATTTCGGATGATGTCTCATCCTTGACTGAGTAGCTCTTCGAACTGCTGCGTGAAGTTACGCCCTTAACGAAGCTGCGCAAATCACCCGGACTGGAGTTGTTATCTTTATCGCGACGCGAACGTCCAGGCACATCTTCCAACAAATCCTGACAACCCATCAAACGCACTTCTAGTTTACCGGACACGCTGGCACAGCGTCCCAGTGAAGAGACCTGTTGGTATGGTTTGCCACCCAACAAACCGCCATGAAATGGCTGCAGTGACGTGTAGGTGACTGGAATTGGCGATGAAGCTTGCTGTACCGATTGTAGTTCAGATTTTAGTTGATGTGCGGCCGGTGAATCAACGGGCAATTCGAGACGCCGCAAGTCGAGTGAGTGCCTAAGAAGATCTAGTTTACGCGACGACTCACTAAGACGTATGTTTGCCTATTGAGGGATTGGAGAACAGATATTAGATACTTGTTTGGAAATTAGATTAATAGTATAATATAATAATATAGAAAATAAACATTAACATATAATAACTTACTGTTTTTGGATTGGTTTTCATTTACATTAACAGTAGAGAAGAAATAATATTATAGAAATTCTTTTAAGTTAGAACATAAATATATGCCTCATATGAGAGGACGTCAGCACACCCACCACTAGTCTCATCTTCAGTGATTACATCCATGACCAGACTATACTTACCATCTAATCGCCTTTCGCTGGAGAAGAATATAAATGTAAGCGTATTGTCATACGAAATGCAACACCTTAACCTGCCGAAGTAACTCAGATGAAATGACGAAACTCGTTTTAACTAAATAACGTAGTCGCCGAAGATTTATTTTGTATCTTAGTGGAAGCTAAAAGTGTAAAAGTGCTACCTAACCTAACCTAATGGAAGGTGAAGCGATTTTTGGATTAGTGTGGAATATGCTTCTTTGACACCGCTCACGCGTTTAAAGCCGATATGAGAATAGCACGCCAGTTGTGCAATCTGCACCCAATACTTTCAGAGTTGGAACGTTTTCGTCCATTCAGACGGCGTTACCCACCCAGTGTATCCGCTCTCTTAAATTGCTGAATTATATCAATTTCTTTGTATGTCTCATACGGAGAAGGCGGTAAAATCCCGATAAAACCACTATCTCGAAGACTCCCAAAAGACGAGTGACTTGTATAGTTTGATTTTCTTTGTCGAGAGAGGACATCATTTTTAGAGACTTACCGGAAAACAGTATCTTTTTTAGAGTTCAAGTTAACGGAACCCTTTACGGCTAATAATAAGAAATAGGATTGACCGATTCGTCATGGGCGAATATAAAATGAAAAAAATTTTGGTTCAAAGCCGGTGACCCTACACAGAAGAATTCAAAACCAGAATTGACGGCAAAAAGGTAATGCTGAGTGTATGGAAATTGTCCAATTCTGAGCTCACAAATGAACATGTATACAACAAGCTCTTAAAAAAAAGCATCCACAACTGATGGATAGAAAAGATGTTGTGTTTCATCAAGGCAACTTCACACCACATCCACTTTTGATGATCATTCAAAAACTTACGTATCTTGGTTGGAAAGTTTTGATGCACCCACCATATAGCACGAACCTTCCACCTTCGAACTACCCGTTGTTTCGGTCTCTGCAAAACTCTCTTGATGAAGAAAAAATTTGTCGAACAAAAATCTTTTTGTCGAATTCTTCGCCGTTAAACAGTTCTACACTGATGGAATTATCAAGCTACAGGAAAAACGGCAAAGAATCCTAAATAATATTTAATGGTCAATATAAACAGGATGCTATCAAGACGAATACCAAAAATTTGGAGGATGAGCTCGGCCGAAAATCGTTTCAGCGATTACAAAGCGTCAATTATATGAGGTTATCCAATTCATGGTTTCAATAGTACTACTAATAGTACTACTATAGTATTTTGACATCTGTCAGACTTAACTGCTTCTGCAGAGATGAGGCACATTTCTCTATCGAAAAACAAGACGTGGACAATATGTAGTATCAACAATATGCCACACAACACGAGCTTTATTGCGAGAGAAATTTCTCGGCCGCTTAATCTCTCCTCTTGGCGATGTCAATTGGCCACCGAGATAGTGCGTTTGACACCGTTGGACTTTTTTGTGGGCTACGCGCGAAAGACCGTGTTTATGCGGAAAAAACTTTACTCTTTAGCACTTGAAAACCGAAATCCCGTCCACTATATGCCAACGGAGTTTCTGGTTGACCGTACTGGTATATTATACATCAGATATTAATTAGTTTCAAACTAGTTGACCCATTCCCAGGATGTTAAAACCACTTAGTTACAAAAATAAAAGACAATTTACAACAACTTTTGTATTTTATATAAAGATTTTATTCATTTTTGGATATTTTTACAATTCAGCTGGGATAATTGAGGAACATTTTGTTTCTACATACGAACTTATGTATAAGTATGTTAGATGCAGAGATAAGTCTCTTCACTTTATACTTATTAACATTCATACAAATATTAGTTTCATAGAAATTTTACTTTAAATTATGGATACAAATAAAATAAATAAATTTTTTAAATAAAATCGGCTTTTAGGTAAGTGGATATGTATGTAAGTAGTTTATTTAGGTATGTATCGGAGATGTGACAGGCTGCTTAAGTATTTTACAAAGAGAGAAACCACAACAACATTATATATACTACATCCAGACCTAATCGTATATATTATATATGTATGCATACAAATATATGTACGTACATATGTATTTATTTATAATCATTTATGTAACATAAATGCATTTTCATTATTGGATATGGACGAGTTTAGTAGGAACTAAACTCTATATTCTTTTAACTAAGTTATGGCAGTGTTTCTTCATTCATTTATTATTCATTCTACTGCTGGCTTCCTCTCCCTCAAGTGGGACGCCGCAGTATTGGACGCTCTCCTAGCGAAAATGCGCGACTACGCACCTGAAACCGCTCGGCCAGCCAACGCTGGCAGCTCTCACAAGCACAATTCGGATTCTTTGTTGGACCAACGTGATGACCTGGCTTCCGTGCTGTATTCACTACCGGTCCAAACTTTTTCGCTTTCAGCAGATATTCAGCCGTGTAGCCGGAGTAGGTGGTAGAAGCTTCGCTAATAGCGGGACTGTCGTGTTTCATTTCAAAACGACGCGCAATCATGGGCGACTGATGGAATGTCGCAGCAGAGGTGGTGGTTGGTGGCGCCTCACTGCCACTACGCTGAAATGAGGGCGAGAGTCCATGTGCCGATGACGGCGGCGGTGAGACCGCACCACAACTACTGCGATCAGCTGGCGATGCAGTGCCGTGAGTTGAAAGATTGTCACGAGTCTCGCTTTTCCAACGTTGCAAATGTGGTTGATAACCGGGGTAAACTAGTTGCGCATGTGGTGGTGAGACCACGGAGCGTACAGTTGCTGTTGTGGTTACAACTGGTGTTGGCGATTCCGATGAAATGTGAGGATTCATTTGATTTTGGGGGCTGGGTGAGGCAGAAGGGCCGAAAAATTGCAAGAACCCTGGACGATTGCGTGGAAAATGTGACGTCTGCTGTAGATAAGTGGGCGTGGCACGTTGAGGTGGTGTTGCACCGGGATAGGTAGTGTAGTAGTTGTCGGATGTTTCCGAAAAGATCTCCGATTCCGAGGGCAACGTGTCGTGGCGCAAGAACCCTTTTGTGTATGGTGAGTTACGTTGCGAGCTCACTTCGGATATCGGCTGCAAGAAGGCACCTTGCATATGCCCGCGTACGGGTGAACCCGAAGACATTTGACGCTGGCCACCGAATCCATCATCCATAGACGATGTGCGAGACCAGAAACGTTCCATCTGTTTTATGCGCAACCGATCTGTAGTGTTCTCATATTCAAAACTATCTGACTTCGCCAGCGAATAGATTTCTTCTTGATCCTCTGTTTCTTTCCACGAAGAATCCGCATACTCGGCGGTCACTACGCTCGAAGCAATGCTGCTGCAAGTTGCATCACGCACCGTCGAGCGCGATGAGTTCGGGTAGTTAGAGCTGATGGCATCATCACTGGGTTGACGCATATACTTTTGTCGTAGAGCTGCCAACTTCGCAGCACGCTGATCGCCAATATGTTTACGAAAGAGTAACTGCTTTGACTCAGACACCTCCTCTGCCGTGCTTGACTTGGTTATCGCGTGACCAATGCTCAAATCGCCTGCTTGTTTACCCTGCTGATTGGGGCTGGCTTGTGCTTCGGCGCGTGCTGTAGTCTGTTGCGGTTGGTGTTGCTGCAAGCGGCGCGGTAACGCTTGTCCAGTAATGCGTTTATGCTTCAAAAGCAGTTGTTCATTGTCGAAGACAGTTTGAGGCGTGGAATTTGACTCCAAATCAAAACGTTTACTCGCATCGTCCTCCTCATCATGTGAAGCATCCGAACTGGCCTCAGCATCGGCGTGATCACCCTCATCCTCTCCGCCATCCTCATCCTCGTCTTCATCTTCGGAGCCCGTGCAGTAGACGTCAATGTGTACGGTACGCGGTTTCTTTAACGGTTCGCTCGAATTGGACTTTTGTTTGGATGCAAGTGTTTGTTGCTGCTGCAGCTGTTGGGCACGTGCCTGTTCTGGCATGGTTGGTATGCGCGGCATTGAGGCAGACTTGAATGTGTGCGATGGTGAGGTTAGAAACGAAGGCTGGATGGGAGATAAACCATTGCTTTTGGTTAATAAATTCAGAGTTGATTTTGGGAAATACAAAGCATTATTCCGTCTTTTTCGTAGTCGAGGTGGATCGTATAACAAATCTCTATACTTTTGTTCAGAGCCCTTTTCAAAATGACTACAGATATCGATACGTGTATATGTATATCTTCATTGTGTGAATGAAAGAAATTCTCTCTCGATCACAAGGACGCTTTGAAATTCAATCGGTGATGATATTGTTTTCGGAGTCATTATGGTTACCGGAAGACCCTGTCAAGGTGACGTGTGAAACTTGGTTTGTTGTCATGCAATCTATTACCAAGATTTTTAGAGGGAGTAAGTTACAAGGAAAGTTTAGGCTTGTAAACTGGGTAATACTGTGTAATAGTGTGATCTGTTTACATACTTCCAAAGTGGTCTGATTTTGGTGTGACTAATGAGGATTTGGAAGAGACGAGTACGATGCTCGGACTTCGAAAGGGCTCCGGCAAAACACTAGCATTGGAAGGTCTAACCGAGCATTAATGCGCAAACATTTCCTCAAAACTATTATCAAAAGAGAAGAGGACGAACCTTCCACACGGACATTGTGTAGTATCTGACACAATGCCAGCTATCTGGCACAAATACGGATTATTTTCAGTGGAGCACACCTCTTCACAAATAAACTCTTGAGAGGAAAAAAAAAGAAGACAATCCTCCTATACTAATTATTAGTGACTCATAGCATCCGAGCATAATTCTGACTGTTCGGAGCTCGCTATCAGTTTATCGCCCGTCCCATCTCCACTTCGTTTAGGATAAGGTCCAGCGTCCAGTCCAGTTTGTGATTATTTCACGATCGATTAACTTACCATATAGGAGTTTGCCTCGTCCACATAGGAATCGCCGCCCCCAATATGGCTTGAAGGCGTCTGAAGTAGTCCTTCTGTGGTGGCACGACGCTGTTCATAAGACTTACGCTCTTTCTGCTGTTGAGGCTGTTGCTGCGTCGTGGTTCGTCGTTCTAACGGACTACGGCTGTTAGTGTAACGACGTCGCTCATATTCACGACGTTCACGTTGCTCTTCAAAATATTTAGTCTCCGTATCGCTTGTCTGTGAGAAAGCATCACGAAGAGCTAACATTTTACCAAATGTGTTGAGATTTTTCGAACCCGCGGATATCGTAGAATCGATGGACTAAGTGATTGGGTGAAAGAAGAAAGACATCAAGGTAGAATGAAATTCGAAATACGAGTTGGGATTGCATTTATGATAGCTCACAGAGTCGCTGGCCGAAATTTTCGAGCAAAACAGTGGAGCATTTACTCAGAACAATTTAAATGAAATTGATTTCTTCTGAAAAAAGTCAGTGTTTAAAGATTCATTATTCTGCCTCTTTTTTCTTTTTGTTTCAGTGCCAAAATGCGAATGAACTCTCGAGAGACAAACAGACAGACAGAGTAAGTGCAAAATCATCATCAATTCAACGCGCAACGAGCCAATTTCGGTGGAAATCGCAACAATTTTGGCGAATGAGGCGAAAATTAAAAATAGCGCTGCGATATTGTTATAGTAAATCGAACAAAATAAAAAGAAAGCAAGCAAAAATAAAAACCAATAAACATTGATTAGTCTTCGAGTGAACGCTCGTCGAGAGCACCGAATATACATATAATTAATTATTACGCGAGGCACGGTCGTTGATGTGGGCGACGAAGAGCCGAATTGCGGCATACGCTTAGACAGCGTGGAGATTAAAGCGGATCAGATTAGAGGCGCGAGAAATGAGCGTATGGGAGACACGTGTTGGCGCTTAAGTAGATCGATAGTTGGTTGGCTGAAGTTAGCGATGAGACAAAGGATAGATGTTGCCGCCCACTGCTTATTGCCTAACAACTATACTTCAAATTCAGAAACGAAATCACAGAAAGCCACTAATTAAAGGTACACACAAAAAGCGTGTTCATAATTACATAAACTCAAGCTTTACCAGCGACTCTTGTGTTGTTGTTGCGCCAAATTTTCATACAAAAATCAATCATTACCCGCTGAGGTAAGACAGTATACGAAGCCGTTGTATTGAATACAAATGGATCCGGCTCTTCTTCCGGTATAAAATCCGTTGCTGTAGCCGTAACATGCGTCGTCGCACCGCCTAAGCCGCAACCACTACTCGCGTAAGCCGCGGCTTCACCCGCTTCAGTGGATGTATCGCCCGCTGCAGCGTTGGTGGGTAAAAAATCTGCAACGGCTGAGACGACAATGTTGCATGTACTACGGCAACGTGTACCGTAAAGCGCAGTTCCCGTTGTGTGCATACCATTGCCGCTTGTGGTCTGAGTCTGACGTTGATATGGTCGTTGGCGTTGTTTTGACGCATTCGAACCGCTGAATGCGGAATCACCACCACCGAGATCAGCATTGGTTGAGGAGGTTGTCGAACGAAAGCTTTCGTGTGCCGCTTGCTGCCAACGGCGATTGTGTTGCTGTGCGGTCTGTGTGTACAAAACAAAAAAAAAACAAAAACGTATGAATTCAATCACACACACACACATGTGTACTAACTATAGCATGTGCTTTTGCTCACCTTATGCGGCGTGGATTGACGTGAACCACGACTGGCGAATGAGTTTCGCTGGTGTAGTGTCGAGGTTGACGAGTCGTCCATTAAATCCGCATCCGCAATGTCTGCGTCATCGTCCGGTGGCAGTGGCGAATCGAATGTGGACCATTTGTAGACAACACGCACTGGATTGACCGGATCGTTGGCGCTGAATTCCCGTTGTACTTTCTCACCGGCACGTGCGAAGGTCAATTGTGCGCGGACAGTCCACTCGGCCGTCAGTTCGTGTGGTTGCGGTGGTAAAGCACTTTTTGCAGCTTGCGGCCGCCGTCGTGTGGAGTCCTGCGTTTCACTTTGCTGTTTGTCATCTCCGGAAGGTGGCACTTTGCCCGGCTCACCGGCATCACTCATGATTCGTAAAGACGTGTGAATCGCAGGCGATCATGCATGTGGATTTGTGTGTGTGGTGTACCGTGGATTTAGTCAGCCAATGACTGCTTTTTGTTTTTGTCTTTCAAATTTCGTTTTACATTGATTATTTTCACTCACAAATTTCTTCGACGTGTTACAAGACGCTGGAGCTCGTTTTCGTTTACACATTTATTCACATTCACTTTTCATTAAATTAAAGTTTCTATTTTCTTTGGAGACACTTTTTGAGATCCTGGAAATTCAATAAGGATATTTTATTTATATATTTTTTTATAATTCCATATTTTTCATTATTTTTTATTTATTTTTTTTTCAATTAGTTTTAAGTTTTATACTTTTTTACACTACTTTTATTAAACTTTTTTTCTGTTATATTTTTTATTTTACTATAATTTTTTTATGTTTAATGTTTTTAAATTTATTTATTTTATTTCTTTATTTCATTTGCTTATTTTATTTTTATTTCACTTTATTTTCTGATTATATTTTTTCTTCATTTTATTTTTCAATTTTTTTAATTTTTTATATTTTTCAAATTTTTTTTTTTTAATTTTTTATTATTTATTTATTTTTTTATTTTTATTTTAATATTTCTTTAAATCTTTTGCGGTTCATCAATTTTTTTTTGTTTTTTATTTTTTCATATTTTTATTTTTTTTTTAAATTATTGGAATTTTTATTTAATTTTTTTTTTTTAATTTTTGGTATTTTTTATTTTATTTTATTTTATTTTTTAATTTTTTGATATTGTTTATTTAATTTTTTTTTTAATTTTCTGGCAGTTTTTATTTAATTTTTTTTATATTTGTTTTTCATTTTTTTATTTGTTATTATTTATTTAAATTTTAACTATTTATTTAAATTTTAACTATTTATTTAAATTTTAGTTATATGCTTCAGTTTTTTTGTTTTTTTTTTTTGATTAATTGTGTCACTAATTTTTATTTATTTATTAATTTTTTATTTTTTATGTTCATACACCTTTTTTTGTATAATATAAAATTACTGTACAGGGGTAATGGTGATTAACTTTTCGCTTTGATTATTGTATCTAAGAAAAAAATTGACAATCCGTAACAGAATCTTTACAAAAGACAACATAGCCTTATCAATACTAAAAACACTGTGGTTGACTCAAAATAACCGCCTTTCGGAACGCCAAATCAGGAAGCTTTGAATTGTAATAGATTGTTGCCGTGTCATCGTCGGCTTGAAATCTTCCAGGAAAATGTTGACGTGGATACCGATAGTGTTTCAGTATTTAAAGACCAGATTTTGAAATGTTTTGACATTCCATATGATGAACTGGTGTGGTTAATAGCCCTCGCAGGACTGTTAGCTTTGACAAGAGCTAACTTATCTTTCTTTAGAGTTTTATTCAAGGAAAGTTGCGCAATAAAAGCAATCCCGATTTGGTTATTTTTACTAAGAGGCATGAAGAACACTATCTTTACCGACGTAAAATATTTTAGGATAATAACATCTGCGGGTTAGGGGTTCAAGTATTTGCGCCCAAATATTATCTGTCGCAGAGTTGCTGGAGAAGCTGGATTATACCGTAGAACATGGTATTGTCTGCTTTGACAATCTCGTTAACACAAAAATCTCCAACAAGAAACGAATGATAAAACAAAGACGGCTTAGATCGGTGAGCCCATAGCCCACTCTACAGTAAGTTTCATTTGAATTACGTTATGTTACCAAAACTAAAATTTATTTACAAAAAAAAAATTTTTAGGGTAGTGTGTTTGAGCTTTTCGGCCGTTAATTAAAAGTAAAAACCTTTGTTTTGGAGACCTTTATATTAACCAATAAATAAGCGATTGAGTTTACGAATTCAAGAAAATTCATACTATTAACATTCATGAAATTTTTAGAGTTGATCCCAAACTTTGCCAGAAAAATTGAGCCTTAATAAAATAGGCCGTGGCACTTGCCATATAAATTTTAATAAATAATTTTATACTCAGTATGTGTGCGAACTGTCATAAATACTAAGAAACACTCATTGTGCGTAAAATATATATATGCCAAATTGTCCGCTACAAGAAGATAAACTAGAAATATTTTTCTTTTTTTTCTGTTGCAACTAAAATAATGCGTTTAAAAATACAACACAAAAATTTTATTTATTCTTTCCTTTACACAAAATTTACAACAGACCGAAGCTGTAGCTATGCTGACGCAGCTGCCAGCAATAAAAAAAAAAACAAAAAGAAAAAAAATCACTCTCATTTTTTAAAATACTTTTTCTTTTATAAATTTATTACAATTTAAGATTTTTATTTTTAAGTTTTTGGCCAGCCAAACGGACACAGACAAACAACAGCAACACACGCACGGCGTGACGTTGTCAAGCGCAAAATAGGCACACACACACACACACACTTACAAATGCTAAGAGATAAATATAAAATTAAAAATATAAAGGCCAAAAAGAAAAAGATTTTTATTAGCCAATATATGTATGTTTGTATGTATGTACGAGTATGTATCTATGTTGTATAAAATGTCATTTAGGCACGATGTGCGAGTCAACAGCGTTGCATTTATAGAACGCAAAAATACATATTTACATTACATTACAGGTGCAAATGCTTGAAATATGCAATGCAAGTGTTGTTGTAGTTGGGCTCTAAAAAGGACTTTTGAGGTCGCAAAACGAAAATAAATCATCAAAAACGCATTTGATATTGCAAAAATTGAATTTTTATAAAGACGACCAAATGTTTTTTTCTGCTCTCTATGCAGGAAATGGAGATGAGAACATCCTGTGTATTTAATTCTTATATTAATTATATCTTTTTCCAACACATTACAGCTTATACGTAATTATATAAGCGCCCTTTAGGTACTTTTGCAAATTTTCATAATAAAATTTCATCTCAAATACGATTGCGCAATTTTGCATAATTTTCCACAGAAAAAATGAAAAGAAAATAAATTTAAAAAATAAATAAATAAAAAATTAAAAAATACATAAATAAAAAAAAAATAATAAAAAAATATAATGTTTATATTAAAAGTTTGCATTTAGCAGAAAAGTTGATCACTTTCACACGCCAGTTTCTGAGCATAGAAAATAATTTAAAAATTGCCAAAGAAAAAATATTTATTTCGGATTTATAAACACTCGTGATATTCGCATTTCACTTTGAAGTAGCTCTAAATAGCTGCCGGCAAAAGTTACTAAGGCGAATTAACATTAATTTTTTTTTATATGCATAAATATTTTTAGACTTTCTGCTATTTTATATCTTTTTTTATTTTCTTTAATTTTTTTTTTTGTAATTTAATTTTATTTATATTGTCGTTAGTGCTTTTATATGACCAACAAACAACATTACGCACAAAACGCACAAGAACACAACGCGACAGCACGAACATATGCACAAGGAAAACGTTCTCAACAACACCACGGCACGAGCACAACTAACGGTCCGCTAGAACGATCACTTGCACGAGCGCGAAAAATCTCAGCAAAAACAAAACAAGCTCTAGAGTTAGTGGTTGTGGCGGCGGAAAAGTGCTGGGAAAATCCGCTAAGTTGAGTTGAGTGGTTAGAATTTTTCTTCGCTCAGTAAGAAAAGTAAAGAAAAGGCTCTTCTGTAAATGCTTATTAAGTGGAGAAAATTGAGAGCTTTCTCTCTGCGTACCACCATGTGGATAACTAATAAGCTCTCAGTTAATGAGCGTGCTTTGTGCAAAAAAAAGTATATACGTGTACATACATATATTTATATTATATATACTATCTGATGAAAGTTTATTCTGTGAATAAGCTAATTAAAATATTTAAATACAAATTATTTCAGAAGGTTCAAAAATGGCTATTGAAGAACCATTGAAGTCCCTTAAAAAGCCTTAAACCCTTTCTTTGCTCGATTCTTCTTCTTGCCTCCGCACCATATATTGGATGAGTGCATAAGTTCGTGCCCGATTCCTCTGGATGCCGTACGAATCGTTTGAGAGTGGCGCTCGTGAAATAAATATATACATATTATATATCGTTGGAAAGGTGACAGTCTGAACTGTAAATCAAGCATAAAATAACTTCATTTTGATTTGAGTTGCTTAGTGAAAAGACGCATGGAAGATGAACAACGAAAAAGATCATATGCGTCATATTATGTTATACGAATTCCGCAAAGGAAAAACAGTGGGCGCTGCAACTAAAGATATTCGCGAAGTTTATTTGGACCGTGCTCCAGCACTCCGCACAGTAAAGAAATGGTTCGCGAAATTTCGTTCTGGAGATTTTAACCTCGAAGATCAACCTCGCAGTGGACGGCCTTCTGAGCTTGATGACGATGTTCTAAGGACTTTAGTTGCGAATAACTCACGTATTTCGACGGAAGAGGTTGCCAGTGAATTGAACGTCAACAAATCAACTGCGTTTCGTCGTTTAAAAAAGGTTGGGTACACTTTAAAAGCTCGATACATAGGTGCCACATCAGTTGAGTGAAAAGAACAAAGTGGACCGTATGTCAACAGCAATTTCTTTGCTTCGACGGATCAAAAACGAACCTTTTTTGGATCGGCACGTGACTGGCGATGAAAAATGGGTCCTGTACAACAATGTTCAACGCAAAAGAACATGGAAACAGGCACAGGAAGGGGCGGAACCGATGTCGAAAGGTGGATTGCATCCGATGAAGGTACTGCTGTGCATTTGGTGGGATATCCGAGGCGTGATCTATTTTGAGCTCTTGCCAGCTCAACGTTCAACGATCACTGCCAACAAGTATTGTCAGCAATTGGTCGAATTGAAGAAAGAAATTGATGAAAAACGTCCGATTTTGGCCAATCGCAAAGGAGTTCTTTTCCATCATGACAACGCCAGGCCACATGTTGCAAAACCGACCCTGGCCAAACTGAAGGAGATGAATTGGGAAATCATGCCGCATCCCCCATATTCACCCGACATTGCACCTTCTGATTATCATTTGTTTCGATCGCTGCAGAACAATTTGAATGGAAAAAAATTTAAAAATGTGGAAGACGTCAAAAACCACCTTGACACCTTTTTCAACGAGAAACCGCGCGATTTCTATGAATCAGGCTTCCGTAAATTGGTTGAACGTTGGGAGTGGATTGCCGAACATGATGGCGAATACATAATTGATTAATAAAAGCGCTTTCTTCAAAAAATTTCAATTTTAGTTTGCACTTGAAATCGGGCACGAACTTATGCACTCATCCAATAGTAGTACGGGTATGATGAGCGACTTGTAAAGTTTGGTGTTCGTTCGCCGAGAGAGGATTTTACTATTCAATTGCCTACTCAGTTCAAAGTAGCACCTGTTGGCAAGAGTGATTCTGCGTTCAATTTCCAGACTGGGATTGTTGTCGGTGTTAATATTAGTTCCAAGATACACGAAATTATCTACGACCTCGAAGTTATGACTGTAAACGGTGACGTGGGAGTCAAACCGTAGGTGCGTCGACTGTTTGCTTGATGACAGCAGAGAGTTTGAATTGTACTCTCTCACTACCCGACACATTCGATTCGTTTCTTCGCAAAAGTTAGAAAAATGGCAGAACTAACGACGCGATTGTTAAGACCTATGAAATCAGTATCATCGTCATATGCCAACAGTTGTACACTGTTATAAAAAACTATGCTTTGTCTATTTAGCTCTGCAGCTCTTATTGTTTTTTCGAGGATCAAATTTGTGTCGAGCGAATTGGAGAGGTCTTCCCCAATTCTGACTGCGCTTCAGGTATTGTTCAGTCTCACTTTACACAGCCGTATAAATTTTCCGAATACCGAATTCAGACATAGCGGCGTAGAGACAGCTCCTTCCTATCGAAGGCAGCTTTAAAATCGAAGAATTTTTCATCTATCTGATACTTTAATACATAATGATAGCTATTTTTTCGAAATAGTGACCATTCCGCTCTATGCATGTGGCGAAGCGGAGCATCAATATTTTGATGCTTTTCTCGAAGTAGTTTCCCGCAAACCGCTTCGATCACTTCTCCACCTCCTCCTTTACCTACTCGTCGTTTGAAAACCTTTTTCCACCCATGTGCAGCATCAGGGAAGTAAAGAGATAGTAATCTGATGGTGCTTGATCAGGAGAACTCGCAGGATGGTTCTGGACTTCCCATTTAAAGGAGTTGAGCAGTTCTTTTGCGGCGTTGGCCGTGTGTGCTGTCGAAAATATCGATAAAATTATGGAAATCGACGTGTATTGCCGTCATGTTAGCATTTCCAAGGAGCTAAACACAGTTTTTAATCACTCGATGTATGGGTGCCACATGAATTAGCGAGAAAAAGCTTCCTACGACGACGACCCATATTTGAAGCGGATGGTAGCTTGTAATGAAAAGTGGATCATTTACCGCAGTGACAATCGAAAACAGCCGTGTTTGAAGGGCAAACGATCTCCAAGGCAGAAATGATGGTCTGGAAGGAATCATCTAATGACCTCCACGATCAAGCTCTTAATTCGAGCCTGTACTGGACCGTTTGAAGGAAGCAATCGCCCACAAAAAACGGCCAGTTTTAGCAAAAGTGAAAGGAATTGTGTTCCATCAGAATAACGTCAGACCACACACATCGATAGTGACGTGCCAGAAGCTCCGTGAGTTTGATTGGAAGGTTCTTATGCATCCACCCTATAGTCGCACCAAGAGATTACCATCTGTTCCTGGTTATGGTGAATGATTTGGCTGGTGAGAAATTAACCTCAAGAGAAGGCTGTGTAAGTCTTTTGTCTTAAATGTTTGCCTATAGGTTTCTATGAGAGAGGCATGATGACATCAACTTCAAAATGGCAAACAGCTTTCGAGCAAAACGGCGGCTATTTGACATAAATGGTATATATGTAGCCTTCAATTTAATGCAAAAATAATGGATTACTTTTTACTATACCTAAAATCTTTATAAATATAAATTTAATTTCCAAGCATTCACCTGAGTTTTATTAGTGATCCCAATGGCTAACCACCAGCGAGTATGTATGTAAATATAAATGCATACATTCAAACATATCTGCCCTGAGCAAATTCAATTTGCCCCGCCTCGGTTGCCGTCTCAATTGCATTGACTACATAACAAGCAACAACAACAAAAGCAGGTATACGTATGTAATGTAATGTATGCATAAATACAACACACGCATAAATATGCTTCATCTCATGGCATCTGGTAAACTATTCATTGATGTTTATTCACTATTTTTTTGCTTTTTTTTTCTTACCACTAAATATTATTATTGCATTCGACTTTAGTTACACACGATATGAGGCAGCAGTAGCAACAATGCAACAATGCTTTCGCTGAGCTGTGGGTGAGGTAATAATCGAGTATGCAGTTGTTAGATACGTATATGTATATGTATGTCGATATATTTGTATAAGAAAAAAAATAGAAAATTGCATTTACACAAGCATTTTATTTTTATTATTATGACCCGCTGCGTACGTGTGTGTGTGTGTTTTAATACGTTTGTTTGTAGGCTTTCTTTTTAACTTCGTTTTGTTGACCACATTATTGTGGTAGCGGCGGTTTGCACGCGCCCTAAGCACATATAGACAGATATACGTACATGCATAAGAATATATACTGTTATATATACATTTATTTTTTATTATGTGACCTATATTTACATAAGTAAATGCAGCAAGTAATGCATGTGAGAAATACTTTATTGTAGTTAATAAAAAAAGCTCTTCTCTACAACAATTTTATCTCTCATAAAATTTAAATATTTTCAAATATTTGCTTTTGATGTTTTCCTTTTTTATTAGACTCTTTACTATAAGTAATTTTTTCTTACTTTGTACCCAATTCTCTGCAATGAGTTGCACTTGTTGATGCATCTCGGTTTAGTTGGGATTTGATTTTTCACACTTTCATTATATTACAGTTAATTTGAGCATTTAACATATTCGTGCAGTTTAATTATTCCAATATTCAATTGAACCAAGGAAACAATTTTAGTAAAAAGCAAATCTTTTGAAAATCATTTCCAACTTTACGCCTCTGGAAAAATAAAAAAATATTAAATATAGTGTATAAAATGTGCTAGACCCCGAAAGGGTAATTTAAAAAGGGATTTTGTAGCTACAACCCATCGGTTCCTGCCTTAAAGTAGTAAGGCGACTCCTTACAGAACAATCTTGTACAGGGTTCTCCACTATCTAGTGTTATTTTGATATTCAAGGAAAAATGGCATTTTTGACATAAATTATTAAATTATTAAAAACAAAAAACAAAAAAAACAATTATTAATTATCCGATGTTTATTATTTCAATATAAAGAAGAAGATATGCCATTAATAATGGAAAGCAATATTAGCCAAATGGCTGCTACGGCTACGCTTACAGGACTGTATCGTTTTTATGAAGTTTTCCATCACCAAATCACAAAATGACTTCTGTATGCCCTCAATAGCTTCACGAATTCCATCTTCGAGATCTTGTATCGACGTCAGCATGTTGCGGTAGACCTTATCTTTAAATCACAAGATCTCGATGGCCGATTACGATCACCTCTTCGTGAGATAACACGGACCGGAAACTTTTCCTTTGAAAGATCGATGGTTTCGTTGCTTTTATGTCAAGTAGCGCCGTTTTATTGAAAGTAAACGTTGTCCAGTTTAATACCATCCAATTCCGGTAATGAAAAATCATAAATCATCTCTTGATAGTGCAATCCTTTCACCGTAACTGTTGTTCTAGCTTTATTTTCAAAAAAGTAAGGTTCAATGACCCCGCCGGACCAAAAAAGGCACCAAACAGTTACATATTGAAGATAGAGAGGCTTTTCAGCAATAAATTTTCCGAGCCCCAAATGAGAGATTTTTGCTTATTGGCGTAGCCATCGAGAGGGAAAAGGGCCTAATCAGTCAAGATGATTTTTCGATGAAATTCCAGATCATTTTTATGCATTTCAAGAGCCCAATCAGCAAAGATACGACGTTGTCAATGATCGATGGGCTTGAGTTCTGATGTTAACTGAACTTTATAAGACTTAAGATCCAAGTCTTTATGCAAAATGCGGGTCGAAGAACGTCGAGGAATTGTTCTTCAGGCTACAGCAGCAATATTCCCAGTTGTTCTTGAGCGAAGTGCACATGTTTTATTCTTAAGATCACTAACTTGCCCCAGCAGTTTTTTTACCAATGATAAGACAATAAAAAATCGATTTTTTGAAGCTGTAAAAGCCATGTAACTTCTTAACAAAAACTAACTTGACTCACTGAACTTTTAAAAGCTACACAGAAACACAGGGTTGTTCCTAAATGCGGAACAGGAATTGAATTCGATCAGCTTTTCTATTTCTCTGTTCGAATCCGATTAATCTATTTATGGGAAAATAACCATCGGAAAAATCCGACGAGGTATTAATTGATGGATTTAGTTCATTTTACACAGATCTTTATTTTTATGAAGCTGAAACTCCTAAAAAATGTAGCTAAACGCTTTTTCAGGTCTAACCTAAATTAAAGAGTATTTTTGAGTAAGGGGACAAAACATGATTGCAGCTCAATGAAGTGAATTCATTTATACAAGAAAAGCAATCCGCAATGCCAAGATAACGTCCATGCTTCCAGCGCCAACCTCACGGAGGTGGGCACGCTTGCTTGGATGAAACTTGAAAAATTTATAAAATTGAGCCAAAGTTTCGTAAACGCCTTCTCAATGACTTACACGTAGGTGCAGCCTTTGCGGTCAGGTCCTCAACCTCCTTCTTTCAACCATCCACCTAAACCATGCCATTTGGTTTCATTCCCACCGAAAACAACAGTACTCTAAGGATATTAATGAAATGCTTGCTAATATCGCAAGATAGCATCGTTAAATTCGCTAGAAGTTCAGAAAGAAATACTTTTCCATGGCTCAGAGTGAAAAAAAACAGTTTCTTAGATAGTATTATCTGAACAGTGTCAATGGAGCTGATAGTGAGCAACTCTGCTCCGACCCCTACAGCATCACTCGTTTTAGTGAAACGGGACTCTCCCAACACGAACATATGGTAAACGGCTCTATGAATTCTCAACAAGGCCAGCGGCTATAGCCTTTTCTCTTGGAACGTTGTAGTTCGAAAGAATTGAGTTTAGTATGGACGCTTCAATACTCACATAAGTTTATTACGAGTATTTAATTTACTTTTTAGTTTTCAGACTGAAATTGTTTGAGCAAAAAATTTTTAAAAAAATAAATAAATTATATTCCCAAAAACTTTTCAGTATTGAATACACTTTGCTAACCTTGTTGTTTGTTTTTGATACACATAAATATAATTTTCATCTGCGTGCAGAGAGAAGTGATGATTAGAGGGCGAATAGATGTATTTTAAATGGTAAATTGCGTAGCCAATTTGCCGTCATCTAATTAGTGTGACCATATATAATTCTAGTGCCAAATATTTCAGAGAAGTATCTACAAATATTACTACAATGTGTGTTCAAAAATTAAGGAAAACATATTTTTACTATTTTATTTGTTTTTGAAAAGTCTCTTCATTCTCAACGTAGAATTTTGGCCATAATTGGCCATAAAGATCTTGTTTTTAACACGCTAACAGGCCAACGTCAATTCCAGATATAAAATATTTAGTTCGTGAAGCTATTGAGAACATACAGCAGCCACTTTGCGATTTGGTGAAGGAAAATTCCTTAAAAAGGAAACGGTCCTGTAAGCGTGCCATTTGGCTAATCATGTTTTCCATTATTAATGGCATATCTTCTTCTTTATATTGAAATAAACATCCGATAATTTTTCTTTGAATATCAAAATAACACCTCTTATTGGAAAACCCTATAAAATATTTTTCCAGTCCTTGTATAAGTTTTGATATTCACTTTTCGGTATGCCCTTAAGCTATTAATGACATTCGGGTTTCATCTGTTCAATATCGGTCGCAAGAGGACAAAAAAGTCCTACGTAATTGAGACATTTTTTGTTTTGCTTAAATATTACAAGGAAACAATGACAAATAAGCATTTTTTGAATCAGTGTGCTCTCATCGTATGCCACTGTTAACATTTGAAGTGTTTTGGATTCCTTAATTAATTTGTACAAAGTTCATGTAATATTTTTGGTTTAATCTTCTTTGCACTTACAGAAAATTGTCTAAAACGCAACTTGGCCCGATAAATTTTTTGAACACACCTCGTATATGTAGCTACCATGCTGGCCGAGCTGAGCAAATTTTATATTCAAAATTATATTTTTTATGAAAAATTCATTATTTTTTTTCTCTTTTTTTTTAATTTTTTTAATCCTCAATAGTGTATGATAATAACAAAAACAACACAAGGAAAAATTCAAAAAAAAACACCAACAATGAAGTATGATGTTGGAACACACTAAGGCGTGTGCATAATTTATGTGTCTTTCCCAAATCAGTGTTGTTGCTAAATTTCGTAGCAAATCCACGAGAAGACGACCAAGCAAACCAGCGCTAAGGTACATGAGCTGCGGCAGTGTAGTGTGGTAGATATGCACGTTTGAAGTGCGCCAGGGAGAGACTCACAATTGACGTTTGGATTTTTGGCAATCTCACATAAAACGAATTTTAGCGATTAGAAATGGAGCAAAGTAATTAGCCCAATTTCCACTCACAGTGACAAAAACAAAAAAAAAACATAAAATATTGAAGAAGACTTGGGAATTTTTTTTTTTTGCTTGTACACAGTGGAATTACTTTTACAGCAATTAAAAAGTTTTATGAATCATCAAACACCCGCCGATCGTTAGTGTGCGCATTGTAATGAGGTATGAGATGCGGAAAAATAGTTTTCACTCAATTCAATTTAAAAAAAAATATATATAAAAAAAAATTAAAAAACATAAAAAAAAAGTTAAAAAAAAAATAAAAAAAAACTCAGTTATGTCAGCGAACCCCATAAGGTAGAGTCCTCGAGGCTTTTCCATGAGACTTGGCAGTAAACCAAATGCTGAGACACACAGGGAAAGAGGGGCGTTGCAAAATCATAGCATATGCGGATTATCTGGTGGTTATATGCATATATATACGAGGGCTGCTATATATATTTCTGGCCTAATAATGAAAACAAGAATATTTATCAACGAAAATGGTTTTATTGTTTTTCAAAATATTCTCCATCAAGATTTATACACTTTTGCATGCGCTCAACCAATTTTCGAAGCACTTTTTCCACTCCGATTGAGACACCTCCAAAACAGGGTTTTGGAATGCTTCAACAGCATCTTCTGGCGACGAAAATCGTTGACCACGCATTATTTTCTTGATTTGTGGGAATAAAAAGAAGTCATTGGGTGCCAAGTCAGGGCTGTACGGCGGATGACCCATCAATTCGACGTTTTGGACGGTCAAAAAGGCGTTGGTTTGAGCCGATGTGTGAGAGCTCGCATTGTCATGGTGCACAATGATTCGTCTTCTCTTGTTCGTTTTTCGAATTTCTCCGAAGACTTCAGGCAAACAAATGGTGGTGTACCACTCAGAATTGGCCGTCCTACGTTGCTCAAGCGGAACAGTCGCCACATGACCAGTTTTGCCGAAGAAACAGGCGACCATTTGCTTCGAAGTGCTTCTTCGACGAACGACTTTCGTTGGATTTGGTTCGTCTTGGAATACCCACACGGTCGATTGCTGTTTTGTTTCGGGCTCATACGCATAGATCCATGATTCGTCACCAGTGACGATCTAATAAACGTATTTTGAAGCACCGCGATCGTATTATTTCAGCATTCCTTTACACCAATCCACACAAGCCTTTTTTTGAACGATTGTCAAATTGTGCGGGATCCAACAAGAACAAACCTTTTTTACGGCCAGGTGTTCATGCAATATCGATCATCTCTAATAGTGCGTTGGCTTTACATTGCAGTTGTTAAGCATCTACTTCTCCATGGAGGTATTGACTGGTGGCCAACACTAGAGAAAATATCAGTCACATCTAAAATTTCACAGAGAGTAGAAAGTCTTCTTGGATCTACTCATTATGAAGCTACATAATGCTGCTTGTACCGCGGTAAGGCTTCAATAGGTTTCCGAATAGAAATCAATAAACCATGTGCATACTAATATCTTAAGAAGGTTCCATCTAACAGAAAAGACGGATTACTGCGTAGCATTCACTGCCTTCACGACAAATTTCAACCACTAATTGCAGACTCAATTGGTTTTTATGCGGTTAAGGCAAAACTAAAACAGGGTCGGCGGTGGTATTGGGAGCTTGGTATTTACAAATCCTTTCCTTAACCAAATAATTTTACAGGCGGAATGAGACTGGCAATTGTATTAGCTTAATTCTCTGGTGCTCTAAGAAAATCATAATCATATCTTTTCGGGTAGCCAAGTCGCATCAAGAGCCCTAGAATCTGTAATTAGATAATTGCCGCAGATAACTTTCGCCGGTGACTAAGCACCTCAAGATAAAGTCGTTGGTTTGACTAGCAGGTGTGGATCATTAGGATCCACAGTGGTATCCTAATATGCCTGTTTGGTGGCCTATGTGAGCTGATGCACGGTAACCATTCAACCTACTTACCCACCTTCAAAGAAAATGAAGTAATTGGTTTGGGATACGGTTGACCATATTGAATCAAATTTAAAACAAGATTTGAACTCATAAATATTAATAAGTTCTAATTCCAAAATTGGACCGTTAGTTTTCGATTGATTCAGCTGGCAAATTTATAAAGTGAGATTATGAAATAACTTTTAATTTCCTGCATTAATATAAAATTTACTTCAAGGTTGAGAAATAAATCACTTTTTCGGAATAAAAAAAAAATCATATTTAATTCTAAATTAATTAAAAATATTAATAGTACGTATAAACCAATCCAAAAAGATACCGCTTAAATTCTGCTTAACTTTATTTGTTTGATATTTCTTTAAATTTATAGCATAAATACATATACAACTTCTCACTCACCTCTTGCAACGCCTTCTTGTCGGGTACTTTATTATTCTGTAGGGTTCTTATCACATTTTTCGCTCCATCCACCACAGCAGCTTCGATGCGTAAACGATGCCGCAACTCTTCGATACGCTCCTCGAGCGTCGTCTCCAGCCGTTGTGGCTGTCCACCATTCTCACCATCACCACTCGCAGCAATCGCTGCCTGCGTGGACAATTTATGAGCATGTTCTTTATTTTGCTTCACTTTGAGTATGCGCAATCGTAAGAATTCAATTTTCGCCTTTGAATCGGCCAACATTTGTTGAGCCTCAGCTAAGAGTTTCTTGTCACGCCCATGATGACCATTAGCGAGTGATTGTATCATGTTTTCAGCGCCATTTTTCACTTTCATTTCGATATTTAATTGCTTTTCGAGTGAGATGAGCATTTTGTCGTTGGTAGAAAGTTGTTCGTGGCCACCGCCAATAAGACCACCACCACCACCACCACCGCCGCCCAAGCTGCTAACACTGCCACCCAATGTTGAGGTTGGAGTTGACAAATTCGAGCAGTAGCCATCTGAAATAAAGAGGAGGAAAAATTATTTAATATTGAGAAAAAAAACTGTAAACGAAAACATTAATCTATGTTGGGTAATGTGCGACGTTTATACACTTCCATACATCAAGTGATACCTCCAAATAATCGACTGGGAAACCTGCCCGTCTACTCTCAAGGCAAATCTATATACACCGGTCTACACGATATTGTCACGAGGATTTAGAGCGGTCTCGTCCTCAAAGGGGGTATATTGAGCTTATTTTTAGACATCTAGGGGGCTTTTAACAATGCCTTAGCAGGATAGTTACGGCTGAACTCCGGGTCTCGGGGCGCAAATAATGAATCTTGTGAAATCTCTCTTAATAAGCAGAGAAATAATCCCTGAATTAGGAGGTGCATCAGTTACCAGGTATGCCAATAGACGCACCCCACAGGGGGGAGTTCTCTCTTCACTCAATGCCCTCACAGCCGTTGAAAAACACCTTTAGGTCCTAAACGATCTGTTCCAAAATGCCGTACACACAGTATGTAAGTAGCTGGTGCAGTAAGTGCGGTCTGGATATAAATCCTTCAAAGACCGAACTGGTACTCCTCACTGGAAGGTACAAATCGTCTGCTTTTGAACCACCTTTACTCCAAGGCACCAATATCGCTCTTTCTACCGATATTAAATACCTAAGCACAATCTTAGACAGTAAACTCACCTAGAACCAACCGGAAGACGGTAGAATGGTGTAAGAAAGCACCGCTCTCTATGCCAGCAAGGCGGCGATCGGTAAGAGATGGGCGACTAAGATCACATATTGTGTACTGGCTATACAAGACGGTAATATGACCCAAATTTTACTACGGAATCACTATCTGAAGCCAGCAACTTAACCATGAAGGAGCTGCATAGGACACGCCCAAATACTAACATCTATTCTATTTCGACAATACTTTCTCAAAAAAAAAAAAAAAAAAAAATCAGAGAGGAACGAATGGGAAAATGTAGGAGATCAGCAGCCATCTTCACCGACGGCTGTACACTAGATGGCAAAGTAGGTGATGTTGTTTACTCAGAATCCTTTGATACAGAATTAAGTAAAGAATACCCGACCACTGCAGCGTGTTCCAAGCTGATCTAATCGCTATAACGGATGCCGCGTCATGGTGGCTCATTTCTATTATAATATATTCGGATAGCTAGGCTGCCATTAAGTCCCTCCACCTCAAAGGTGGCAATAAAATCCAGAAAGAGATCTTAAGCAACCTTTCGATTTTTTTGCGAAACGTCCGTTGGTTGGATTCCTGGTCATAGGGACATCGCAGAAAGGGGCCAGTCCTAACCGCAGTAAACTCTGCATATGACGAGGGTAAACTGCTTTTCAAAAGATTAGCTTTCACCAGAAGGGCCAACAGCAGATGACAGAGCGAAATCACGTAGCCATTAATCCAGATAAACAGAACCTTATTAAAATACATCGGTCGTTCGGAGGTGACTTAGTATAGACTATAGGCCCACAATTTGTTGGAAAAACATCAAAACGAATACCGCAAATAGGAGCAGGAGCTTGGCAGATAATCGTTTCAACGGTTCTAGAGCGCCTATAACAGTCTAGAGAAAATGGAATGAAAAAGCTGACAATTTATTCACTGTAGACCGAAGTTTGAAAGAAATGTTGAGGATGGAATCTTCAATAAAGTTTAGGCTTTCAAATTTTTGCAGCTTATTCGTGGAAGCTGGATAACAATGAAGTCAATAGGCGTCATCGTTTCGAGAACTATTAGATTTTAGTCGCCTTTACGACAGATATGCTTTATCGGCATGAACCCGGAAACAGCTGGAGATATTAGAAGCTCGTCAATATACTTGTTGTCCTTTTTTGGACAGCTGAACCTTGTGTCAATTCTGCGGTTGCTGGGCGAGGGTACAAGGTGTTATAGGTGCTGAGTGGAAGGTAGAAAATAGAGGAGACCTCTTGACAACGCTAAACGACTATTGAAGTTCGGAGTGGCTAATATCCCAGTGGTAACTTTTTAATGGCCCTTGATATCGAAATTATAAGCAATATGAGTTGGAAATCAGGTAAATTCGGCGTTTTGTGTCGAACATTGGCATTTTGACGATTAAACAATGACCACGATACGTCTTAATAGAACCCTCAGAACACCTCTTAGAAATATCATTTATTTTCATAGAGGGAGAGAGAGAGTTCAGCGAACTTCTTAAATTCATTAAAAAGAAGTTTGCGTTTGGGAAAACAAGGTTCTAGCATATGTAACCACTATCGAAAAATATAAGAGCCTAACAGATCTAATCTGGTAGTGTCGACAGCGGGAATGCCTCAGGGAAATATTTCAAAAAGACTGTTCTTTATGCTTTAGCAAGTGCACGACAAGTACATCACTAACTACATGCATATATACATAGGTATGTGTATATGTAAGTACACATGTAAATAACATTTCAATCCCTACATAGAACACACATGTCTAGAATAACGGAAGCGATGACGAAATATGTAAGAATTGCATAATAGACAACAAAATACATCACTCTTGTCATGTCATGTATCTTGTGTATTGTGTAGTAGTTTAGCCGGCCACCAGCGAGCCAAGCAACAAACCATTCGTCCAGCGCCGCTATTCATTCAATTAAATTTTTTTTTTAGTCATACAAATCATGAATAGGTATATGTGAAAGCAGCTTTTTAACAGCCACGAGGTCATAACAACAATGGACTATTTTCATCGCTGCTTGGCCATATGCCAAGTATTGCTCCAATTCATAAAAATGTGGACTAAGAAAATCCAAAAAAATGAAATAAAAATTTTGTATGGAAAGAAAAGTCTTAATGCTTGTAGAACAGTGTGCTCACTGTGGCAATTATGCCATTATGCATGGCTTTAGTGTACTTTTTTATGAATGAGCCGCAGTCAGTATTTGAGAAAATTCAGCATAATTTGATTTAAATTATTATTATAATTTTTTTTTTGTTTTGGTAAATAATTAGCTTACCTCTGCCATTGCTCATGGAGTTGCCTTGCGTTAGTAGTATATGACTCTCCAATTCTTGCAATTCCGATTTCAATTCGGCTAATTTACTATTGCTTTTCTTCACAATCGTTGCAACATCGTTTAGTGAGCGTCTATCCCTTGCTACTTCGCGTAATTTCTCGGCGCCCTCTTTGATTTTCAACTCTTTGCGTATTTCACGACGTATCGCCTCTTTGATTTCCTCGAGGCGATTAGGTAGCGCACTCTCGGGTAGATTATCGGTGAAGCCATATTTGTGGCTGAGCTCGTAAAGGACGGGATGTTTAATGTAGTCACCCTATAAGGAAGAGAGGAAAATAAGAAGTTAAACGAAATATTAATTAATAATGTATAGAAATACTACATTTCCCGTTATATTATAATGTGTGCATACTCGTATGTTAGTCAATATGGTCCCAAAAAATAACAGAAAATAAATATTTGTTTCAACTATTAAGAAAATTTCGAATTCTTGAGTTGATTCTTAAGTTTCAGATGATTTCAAGTTCAAGTGAAATTCAATCCCAAGTAAAATAGAAAATTAATTAAATGTGTTGATGGGTTAGTTAATAAGTATAATCCAAATATAGCCCAAAAATAAATTTTTAAATTATCAAGCTCCAAATATTCTGGATCTCAAGTTATAATAATGAGTGATAAATTCCAAGCAAAACCAAATTGGAATTTTCATATTGACTTACGAAATAAAAATATTTTTTACTACTACGAGTTCTCTTTAAGAATTTGTGACTTATTTTGTTGAAGATTTTGGTTCGGAACGTTTTTATATCCATTAAGAGATCGGATGATTTCATATTCCAACAAATAAGGAAGACAAAATTCGGGTGAAAATGAACACTAGATACACGCCTGATATTTATATTAAGTCCACAGATCGGCCTGATATAGAGATCTGCTATATGGGAGGTAGGTCTTGGTCTATGCTTTCTTTCTTTTTAGTAGAACTTCAGTCGATCTTGAGTCAAGCAGGGGTTTGGAAAGTGAAAACTCCATATATGAACTTAGTACGATCTCGACCATTAGCAGTAGTGTCCGTACTGGTAAACCAAACAATATGTGAGCCAAGTATCATCAAGATACTTCCTTTAGTTATGTGTACACAGACCGACATACATATATGGCTCGCCACTTCTTTCCATGAAATTTTATATATTCTATGTATATATTAGTGCATAACTATTCGCCTAATTAAATAATCGGTCACTAATATAAAGGCGGCCATGGTAGATGGGTGTTTGGCATTACGTACTGCCATTCGGAAGGCGAAGGTTCAAATCCTGGTACGACCAACATCCAAAAGTTATAGAAAATTAATTTAAATAAAAAAATTAAGTTAAATTTTCTAATTGCGGTCGCCCCTCCATTAGTTGGAAAAACATCAAGACGCAAAACCACAAATTGCAAGAGAAGCTCGGCCGAATTAATTCGAGGTAAAGTAAACTTTTTGCGCAGTTTAAGAGAGTATTGATAATCAGTTCTAAAACTTTTTCTAATTCTCTCAACAACGAAGATAAGACTTGACAAGAGGAGGTATTCTAACGTTTCACTCATGGCTGCCTCTATCTCTATAACTCCTTTATGGGTCTGTGCTACTTAATCCCATTCCATGCGCATGTGATGTGAATAGATTATGGAAAGCTATTACGCCTTCAACTGTTCTTCAGCCTTTAAATGATCATGGCGTTTCTGTCGGAAGTGGTGTATGTAAATTAAAAAAAAAGTCGAAGAAGTTTAGAAACGCTGAGAAACGCTTTACCTTTAATACAGCAGTGCTACTTTCGTACAGAAGAAGTAATCTAAAATTCCGTATATATTCGATTTATCGAAAATGTATTGCTTTACTTGCTAACAGCTGCTGGATTCTTACAAATATTGAGTTTGAGAGTACATTCAGGATTTTAATTCTTTCCAACTGTTCTGTCTCAGGTTGACATGAGAGTCTGTTTCTTGAGAGATCCCAAGCTATTGAATCGATTTAGCTGAAATTGATAAGATGATGCTTGATTGGATGGTTTGTATTGTTAACTTGGTGAAAATCAAATGAAAATTTCGTAAATTGTGAGTTGTTCGAGAAAAATGGAATGCCATAAAAGGTACTTAGACAGGTCCGAACAAAATTTATAACTCTCCGCTTTGCAAAACAAATCCTAGTGAGAATAAAATAATAATAGTTTGGTTAAGGTTTGAAATTTCAGCGAATTGATCTTAAACATGACATGAAATAAAGGCATCTCATAAAAAATCATCAGCCGTTCGGAGGTAGCTTAGTATAAACTGTGGGGTCCTCCATGTTGAAAAACATCAAGACGCACACTACACATATACATATATATATAGGTATACAAAAAGGAGCCACATATCTTTGAATTTGGAACTAGAACTAATTAGATTTCTGGGGTGGCCAGTTCAAAGTCTGCACCGAAATCCAATCGAAATCCAATCGAGAGCTCGTGGTAAGATATAAGGACTGCAATTAAAAATGTTAATAATTCTATGAACTTCAGGCAGGAGTACAGAAATATATAATATGCGGCTCTATTTCATTATAGTAAAAGACCCAAAATCTTAAAGAAAGCTTATCAAAAAATGCGCATTTAATCTTATTTATTATATTTTTATATCTAATTCTTATTTTAGCGCGTTTGTCACCTAACTCCTCCCAAAATACTTGACCCATATTATGAGTATATTTCAATGAATTTCTTTTGATGGTCGAATAAAACTTTTTTTCCGGGAAGTGGGATAGGGATCCGCATTTTCGAATGGTTCAATTTACTTGAAATTGTTTGCTTTCTTAAAACTGGATCCGAAATATTAAAATTGATTTGATTGAATTTTTGGACTTATTTTTTTCATTGGAAATAGACCAGAAGAACCAGGGACCATGTTTGACTAGCCTGAAATTTAGTATTTTTTTATAAATGGCTAGATCTATACAAGAGTATATTTCAATGAGTTCCTGGATGGTGGAGTAAATTTTTTTTTTGGGAAGTGGGACAGAGATCGACTTTTTCGAAAGGTTCAATTTAATTGAAATTCTTTGCTTTCTTGGAAGTAGAGCAAATACCTGATCTATTAAAAAAATTTATGGAATTTTTGGAATTTTATTTGTTATCGGAAATAGACCAAAAGATCCATGGACCAGTTTGACTTGTCTGAAATTTAGTATTTTTTTCTAAATGGCAAGAGTATATTTCAATGAGTTCCTGGATGGTGGAGTAAAACTTTTTTTAGGACGTAAACCAGGAACCGACTTTTTCGAAAGATGGACAAAATATCAGATCTATTAAAAACACATTTAAATAAATTATTTACCATCAATTTAGTTGAATTTTTGTATAAAAGCATCTGTTAGTCTAGAGAAATAGGTAATCCTCTTCTTTCTCGAAAAGAGATTTGACTGAAATTCACTACTTTTTTTCCCGGAAGGAGATCACCGACAACATAGATCGGGTAAATAAATTCGCTACAGTTACGGATTTTTGTTAGTTTGGAAGTGTTGCCACATTTAAATTAGGACTTTCGATAATTCATTACTTATCTCCTCCTTTATTGTGTCAATTATTATTATTCTCACATATTCGTAATGCAGAATTTATTAGTCATACAATCCAACACTGATTCACTGAAGACCATTTCTTTTTTAAAATGTACATATATATATCTTTTTTTCTTTTTTCATGTTCCGTCTAATCATTTTCCAAACATTACTTTCATTCAAAAAGTTCGTTGTTCGCTTAATTTATGCAAAAATTATATACGTATGTATACATATATAAATCAATTTCGAATGATTTACTAATGTAATTCATGAATTTATTTCATTCATATATTGTACATATATGCATGTACAAGCGATTAATGTACATTTGTATGTAAATATATCATAAATTACTTTTAACATAAACTTATTAATGGTTAAGAAATAATTTCTTATGAAATTCCCCAGTGATTATGTATGTATGTACACTTGTATATACATAAATATATATAATTGTTAATGCAAACATAAATAAAAGCATTTGTTAAAACTACACGACGATCGATCGATCAGTGAACGCTGCGTCAGATGTGTGTATGTAGGTGTACACGTACATATGTACATATGTAATCGTCGAGGCACTTGAACCAGAAACAGCACAAAAACGGTAACATGCACTTGGCATTAATAACAAACAAACAAAAAAAAAAACACATAAACACGTACAAAGCGAGACATACAAACAAACAAATATTCATTAAAAATTAAAAAAAAAGAAAAATAAATAAATAAAGCAAAACTAATGTAATTTCAAACGCCAGGTATTTAATAAAATCAAAGCGAGAGAAAAATGTTGTAAAAAGCTAAAACTATAATAAATATACATATACCTATATACATATGTATGTGAATACATATTTATGTATATAGTTTTGTAAATGGTCAGATGCGCTGGCAGTGGATGGCGAATGGACAGCAAAACGCACAGCAATTGTAATTTGTATCAGCAACAAAAAGAAGTACAACAATAAAAATAAAAATAAAACACTGAATAATTGAATTAATTTTCATGGCCAAGAAAACGATATGCAATAATTTATAATGTAAAACAAAATAAATAATGAAAATACACACAGGTAAATAGATGTGAAACGTGGAAGATGGCATACGAACATATAAAAAAAATTAAGCAGACATACACGTACATATAAATAAGCAAAGAAGCTTTAGATGATTTAGCTCCACTTTAAAGGTTTCCCAGTTCACAAAAGAAGCATTTTTTTTTTCTTTTTCAAAAAAAAAAAGTGTTTTAAAAATATACCACCCCAAAGGACGGAGCACCCAAATGAATTCATATTTTTTCCTTATTTTCCCCCTATACAACGAGCAAATGACGAGTGAGTGATCCAAAAATACAGGTATACGTGTATGCATCAAAAACAAAATCTTTACCTCATCACTGAAAAACACCGACGAGGCATGTGTACTAACGGTGACACAAATAGTGCCGCGACGCAAAGATTTCAACGAGCCCTTCGATACTTTGCGCACGCGTATCGATTTTAACGATTTCGAGCGTTGCAATTCCATAGGCGGTGTACGCGGTGTCGTGTACGGTGGTGGTTCGGGTGTTGAGGGTGAGCTGGAGCGTGGAGTATTTGTTGGTGATGAATTCGCTGATGGTCCATGTAGACTGAAATGCGATTTGACGCGTAGAAAGAAAGCGTGCATGTGTGATAGACAAAGCTTTTGCTGCTACGTATATATGTATGTGTGTGTGTAAATGTTTGTTTCTGTTTTTTTGCCTATTCTAGGCTCAACCAAAAAGTAAAGAGCATCAGCGCCTCGATGAATGTTGCTGCAATGTAGATGTTTCTCTTGCTGTTATATTTTTTATTATGCTTATTTTTATATAATTCTAAAATATATTCAATATTAAAGTTTCATTGATTTTCATTAAATTTTACCAAATTTATTTTCCTAAACTAAAAAAAATCGTTTCATTATCGCTTTTTTGCTATGTGTCGCCTGTCCGCCAAGCCTTGCTGTCCATTTTTATTTTAACATGTTCGTCGTAGACTTTCACTGTCAAGCAAAGCAAAGTATGTAGCTCTCTTCAGTTGATAGTGGCAGCCAACATTAAAAGAAGAAAAACAACAACAAGAACAAGTTGCATAAAAGTAACAAATATTGGCGCGCAAATAAAGAAAATGATCCTTTGCAAAAAAAAAACTGAATAATTCATTCCTGAGAAATAAGAGAGCGTACATAAAAATGGTTTATTACCAGCAACAACAACATAAACATATAAAAATAAGAGAAATGCATTTATACTTGCGGTTAATTGTAATGCAACTGATTTGGAAACAGTACCTACATATGTATGTTTATGTATTGCTTTACATATACAAAGAAGACCATCGATACTAAACTTTGTGTGACCTCTATAAAGCAATCACAATCAGCTGAAGGCAGATGTAAAAGATTCAGAAGAAGAGCTAACCGAAACAATGCCCATTAATCAACAGAGTATATTGCCATTGAAAACATCCTCTACAACTCCCAACGTCCAACTGTAGCTTTTTCAACTGATTTTTACAGACTTTCTGCTTGCTTGCTGTTATTATTACATACTACCTTTGCCATGTTGCCAACATATCGCATATTAACACTAAGCGTCAATTGTCGGTATAAGGGAGCAATAAATAATTTTTATATAATTTATATAATTTATTATGTTCACACATTTTGTATTTTTGGCTTTATTTATTTTTATGTACTTACTTTTATATCTTTTCATATGTTATTAATTACATTTTTTTTTAAATTTTTTCCCTTTTGTATTTGTTTAATTTTTTATTG
This sequence comes from Ceratitis rosa, assembly GCA_037013455.1. Taxonomy (NCBI): domain Eukaryota; kingdom Metazoa; phylum Arthropoda; class Insecta; order Diptera; family Tephritidae; genus Ceratitis; species Ceratitis rosa. The sequence continues at coordinate 5,573,233 of JAWMAG010000029.1, forward strand.
TTTTCTTACTTTTTTATTTGTTTTCTCCATTTTTTACTATATTATTGTTTTTTATTTTACGTATTTTCTTGTTTTTTATGTCTTTTTTTTTTTTTTTTATTTTTAATTTTTTATTATTTTTAATTTTTTATTATTTTTAATTTTTTATTATTTTTAATTTTTATTATTTTTAATTTTTTATTATTTTTAATTTTTTTTAATTTTTTTTAATTTTTTTTAATTTTTAATTTTTTATTATTCTTTTATTCTTTTTTATTTTTTATTATTTTTTATTATTTTTCATTATTTTTAATTTTTTATTATTTCTCATTTTTATTACTTTTCATTTTTTTATTGTTGTTCATTTTTTATTATTTTTCATTTTTTATTATTTTTCATTTTTTATTATTTTTAATTTTTTATTATTTTTCATTTTTTATTATTTTTAATTTTTTTTATTATTTGTAAAATTTTATTAATCTTTTTTTTAATATTTTTTATTTTTTTTTTTTGGATTTTTTAATATTTTTTATTTTTTTTTTGGATTTTTTATTATTTTTATTTTTTTTGATTTTTTATTATTTTTTTTTTTTTTGATATTTTATTATTTTTTTTTGATATTTTATTATTTTTTTTTATTTTTTATTATTTCTTTTTTTATAAGTTTTTTTAATTGTTTATTATTTTTTTTTTAATTTTTTATTATTTTTTTTTAGTTTTTATTATTTTTTTTTTAATTTTTTATTATTTTTTTTTAGTTTTTATATATTTTTTTTAATTTTTTATTATTTTTGTTTTTTATTTTTTTCATTTGTTATTTTTTATGATTTCTTTTATTTTTTATGATTTTTTATTTTTTATGATTTTTTATTTTTTATGATTTTTTATTTTTTATGTTTTTTATTTTTTATGATTTTTTATTTTTTATGATTTTTTATTATTTTTCATTTTTCATTTTTAATTATTTTTTACTTTCCATTTCTTATTATTTTTAATTTTTTATTATTTTTAATTTTTTATTATTTTTCATTTTTTTTATTTTTTATTATTTTTAATTATTTTTTATTATTTTTAATTATTTTTTTTATTTTTTATTATTTTTTATTATTTTTTTTACTTTTTATTATTTTTTTTTTATTTTTTATTATTTTTTTTTTATTTTTTATTATTTTTTTTATTTTTTTTTATTTTTTTTTTTATTTTTTATTATTTTTTTTATTTTTTATTTTTTATTTTTTATTATTTTTTTTATTTTTTATTTTTTTTTTTTATTTTTTATTATTTTTTTTTTTATTATTATTTTTTTTTTTTATTTTTTATTATTTTTTTTTATTTTTTATTATTTTTTTCATTTTTTATTAATTTTTTTCATTTTTTTATTATTTTTTTTCATTTTTTATTATTTTTTTTCATTTTTTATTATTTTTTTTTTCATTTTTTATTATTTTTTTTCATTTTTTATTATTTTTTTCATTTTTTATTATTTTTTTTTTCATTTTTTATTATTTTTTTTTTCATTTTTTATTATTTTTTCATTTTTTATTATTTTTTTTCATTTTTTATTATTTTTTTTTTCATTTTTTATTATTTTTTTCATTTTTTATTATTTTTTTTCATTTTTTATTATTTTTTTCATTTTTTATTATTTTTTTTTCATTTTTTATTATTTTTTTTTCATTTTTTATTATTTTTTTTTTTTCATTTTTTATTATTTTTTTTTTCATTTTTTATTATTTTTTCATTTTTTATTATTTTTTTTCATTTTTTATTATTTTTTTTCATTTTTTATTATTTTTTTTCATTTTTTATTATTTTTTTTCATTTTTTATTATTTTTTTTCATTTTTTATTATTTTTTTTCATTGTTTATTATTTTTTTTCATTTTTTATTTTTTTTTTTCGTTTTTTATTATTTTTTTCATTTTTTATTATTTTTTTCATTTTTTATTATTTTTTTCATTTTTTATTATTATTTTTCATTTTTTATTATTTTTAGAATATTATTATTTTTCAATTTTTATTATTTTTAGAATATTATTATTTTTCAATTTTTATTATTTTTAGAATATTATTATTTTTCAATTTTTATTATTTTTAGAATATTATTATTTTTCATTTTTTTAATATTTTCCATTTTTTTTTTTATTTTTAGATTTTTATTATTTTTCATTTTTTATTATTTTAAAAATTTTATTATTATTTATTATGTTTAATTTTTTTATTTTTTATTATGTTTCATGTTTTATTTTTTATTACTTTCCATTTTTTATTATTTTTCATTTTTTATTATTTTTCATTTTTTATTCTTTTTCATTTTTTTTATTTTTCATTTTTTATTATTTTTCATTTTTTATTATTTTTCATTTTTTATTATTTTTCATTTTTTATTATTTTTCATTTTTATTATTTTTCATTTTTATTATTTTTTATTATTTTTCATTTTTATTATTTTTTATTATTTTTCATTATTTATTATTTAATATTTTTCTTTTTTTATTAATTTTCTTTTTTTATTATTTTTCATTTTTAATTTTTTATTATTTATTATTTTTAATTTTTTATTATTTTTAATTTTTTATTATTTTTAATTTTTTATTATTTTTAATTTTTTATTATTTCTAATTTTTTATTATTTTTAATTTTTTATTATTTCTAATTTTGTATTATTTTTCATTTTTTATTATTTTTCATTTTTTATTATTTTTCATTTTTTATTATTTTTCATTTTTTATTATTTTTCATTTTTTATTATTTTTCATTTTTTATTATTTTTCATTTTTTATTATTTTTCATTTTTTATTATTTTTCATTTTTTATTATTTTTCATTTTTTATTATTTTTCATTTGTCGCCTTGTGTAATATACAATACACGTACAAAGGTATATGTAAGTATGTACGTAGGTGCGGATGTTAACTTGCTTTGCTATTTCATTTCTGCGTTTTTTTTTTTGCAATTTAATGATTACTTTAATTTCCTACACTCTTTAATGAGTTTGTTGTACTCGTTTGTTGTAGTTTGTTTGTTGCTATTTTTATTTGCAACATTAATTTGTACTTTTGCGATACTGCATACATATATGCATTCGTAGTATGTAGCTACATCGTACCATGTATGTATGTATATGGAAGAGTACAAATCTTAGGAATAGTCAATATTTTATTTAAGTGAAAATCAAAAAACAAAAATTTTGGGGAAATCTTTGTTAAGCTTCTTTAGTCACTGAAATGCTCCTCTGTCTTTATTTATAACAGTTCTATAATAGCAAAAATTCACATTCTAGAAAATAGACCGACCCTAATATAAAGGGAGTTTCTGGGTTTTTAATTTGAATTAGTTAATTTAAAAGCTGACTACATTTCATCTCACATGCTTTTACATGTAAGTTATTTGTGTACATACATACATACATTCAAACATATGTATTTATGTACAGCCAACAGTTGTTGCTAAGTCAGCGAGGCATCACTTTTATCAGCATCTTGCCTTAATGATGACAGTAAGCAATTCAAGTTTGTTGTTGTTAGCGAAATGTGAATAAAAAGAATACAGCCTGTTTGCATTTAATTGGAAAAGGGATCAAATATATACCTTTACTTTCAAAATAATGACGACAAATACAGATATTTATTTTGGAAAATTATCAAGGAAACTTTAACGTTTGCTTTCTGTCTGTGGTATCTCTTTCTCTCAATGTCGTTTCCTCTCACTTTATATATTAAAAAAACTTGCAATGCTCAGCTGGTTTACACCGAAAAGTATTATTTTATCTGAGTGGGAGGAGTATGTTTTTGTCAATCTTTATTCTCCATGATTTTTTTTTTTTCTTCAGAGGTACTTTTATGCACATGGTTCAACATGCAAAAAATCACAGAGAAAGAGTAATCTTAAGAATATGCCAAACGAGCGAAAAAAGAGAAAAACTCATTAAGAAACAAGAAAGAAAATTAATGAAGCGCAGCACATGCTCCAACGACAAAGCCTACTTGAGACATGCATATTTATGTATGAATGTACAACAATGCTTCAGTACTTCGCGACTCAAGAGCTGATAATAGAAATGGAAAGCTACAAATACTTCATATTACTCGACCTAGCAACGCCAAATACTCTTATTTATGTAATTAGCATTCAAACAAATAACAAAAATTTCATGTGAAAATTTTACAAACATACAGAGCGGCCATCCCTACATAAATACAAAGAGTTGCATTCATGAAAATTATTCCCTTGTACTACTTCATTCAAGTTGAACTTGATACCATCATCAACAACATAGTCATTCACCATAAAACAGGTGCCAGACGCGCACCTGAGTAAATGAGAAATTTCTACTCTTCCACTCTTCTTAATCAAGTGTTGTGCGAATTGGAGTCGGTAAGAATGTGCATAACAGTTCTATTTTTTAACTGTGATAAAAAATAAGAAGAAAAAAATTTTTTTTTAAATAAATAATAAAAATTCAAAATCCATATAAGGTTATCCATTTCGTGGTTTCAATAGTAGAGGGTTATATTTTGACATCTGTCGAACTTAACTGTCAAAATGAGCATGTTTTGTTTTAATTTAAGGAAAATTGATCGCTTAACAACCGCACAGCGAGTTAAAATTGTTTAAACCTGCGACAAAAATGCTGATTCAAACACTGCCACGTTTCGTGCTTTAAGAGGAGATCACGGTACGCATAATCGTCCAACTACCCAAGCAATTGGCAAAATTTTAAAGAAATTTAAGGAGAACGGGTTGGTTATAAATATTGTAAGGCCTGTACTTCATCGTTTTGGTCAGTTCGTCTCAAATATCGCTCTTGTAAATAAAAGTGTAGCCGAACACCCGATAGTGTCTTATTCTCAAAATTTGGAATTTTCTTACGGCATATTATGGCGTATTTTCACTTGGAACACGGAACCACTGAAGGCATCTGACCATTCACAACGCCGTATATAGGTACATCGATTGGGAACTTGAACAACAAAACTTTTATTTAGCGACGAGACACATTTTTCACTCGGTACGTATGGTAAATCAGCAAAATTTTCCCATTTTGGGTGTTCGAGAATCCTCAAATAATTGCAGAGAGGCCATATTCAAAGAAAACTTATTGTCTGGTGCGCTCTTTGGTTCGGAGATGTGATTGAACGACAACGGCGAGCCTCTCGATGACATGATAACCAATTTTTTTGGACTGCAATTGAAGACCAAAGAAGAAGTTATAGCTAAGATACCACCCAATATGTGCCAAAAAGTGGTCAAAAAGCATCTCAAATTGACCGAAGTTTGCCAAAATTCGTGAGGCGGCCATTCCAGGTTCAAACTTTATAATAATAAAAATTGAATTTCAAAAAAAAGTTTTTTTAAATGCATTTTAATTACGTTTATTATTGAAGCCACAAAATGAATAACCTTTAATAAATGTTTAAGAAATTTGTTATAGCAGACAAAAGTTAAGTATTATTATTGTTATTATTAATTTTGTTGTTACTTATAAATAAAATTACAAAACAATTATATTAGCACAAGCTACCAGGGCTATCGGTAGTAAAAGTTAAGTAAAACCATTACATACAAGTATTTACACCCTGTGTTCAAATTTACGTATTTTAAATGACTAAACTTTTATTCCGTCAGTCTCAAAGCTTACTAAATACTTCAAGAAAAATATCTAAAGTAAAAAATACTATTTTTTCATATGACAAATTTAAATATTGCACCATTTAAGGAAATTTTGAAAAGTAATAAAAAAAATAAAAATAAAAATAAAAACCAAAACTTTTCACGATATTGTTTAAAACTATGCGTAAACATTTTAACACTGTTGTCTATAAGCAGAACAGATATGTTATTCAAAATCAGCAAACTTAAGGACATGCATGTTATCACTATACTAAATATGTGCATAACTGTTATCTTATCAAATAATTTCGTAATAAAGTGTCAAAATCCATGTAAACACTAGTGGTTGTGTGGAAAAATTTCAAGGAAATTATTGATGAATATGAATAAGCAATATTTCAAAGAATAACAATTTGTGGAAACAATGAGCGAAAAAAATACTATTTCAAAAATCTTGAAGGCAAAAGGCCATTGTATAGTGTATTGATTTTCTTTTCTTTTAAAACTATTTGAATTTCATTACAATGTGTTTGTACACGAAACCTTAAAAATATTGTGCTTATACATAAGAATTTAAATCACTAAGTCAGGTCAAGGGTGATATTGTAGCGACTTATTTTTAGCAGGACTAATTTTTTTAATGTATTAAAAATAATTTAGGTTTTGTGAGTTAAAAAGTTAGAAACAGTAAGATTTAAAATGCATAAAATATTGAAAAATAGAAAATGAAAACAATACAACTTAAAAAAAAATTATAAAAAATAAAATTTGAAATTACGAAATTTAAAGGAAAAAGTTAACAAAAACATATTGGAAAAATATTTTGAAAGAATATTTGAAAAATTGTACATTTGATGTGTAAAGAAAATTTAAAATAAAAATAAATACGATTTTGATAAAAATAAATGTTTGTGAATGTTTATGCGTTCAACATAAACATACAAGTGGATCGAATTCATCCTTCTGGGGCATCTTTAAAAGCCCAAAGTTGTCGGTCTATGATGACCTTCTTCACAGCAATATCATCTACATTTGTCCATATTTGATTTGTTCTATTTTCAACAAAGCCCTCTTCATATTTGGCATGGCGGGAAAAAATTACGCTACTTTTTGAATTTAAATTTAGAAACAAAATAAATGGTAAATTTATTATAAAAAGTATTAAATATTCAACAAAAAAATTGAAAAAAAGAAACTTTAAAACAATCACACTTAGAAAAAAAATATTTTTGAAAATCATTTAAATTTTGAAAAAAATTTAATGTTGAAAAACATTAAATTTTGAAAAGATTTAAATTTAGGGGGGAAAATATTATTTTTAAAAAAATAAATTTTTAAAATAATTTAAAAAAATATAAATATAAATTAAAAAATATAAAAATAAAATAAAAATAATATAAAAAGCTAATAATTAAAAAAAATAAAGAAAACTAATTTTGAATAAAAATTATTTTGCAAAAGATGTATCTGGAAAAAATTAAATTTTACAAAAAATAGAATTTAAAATAAAAAATTAATAGAATTAAAAATAAAAATTTAATAAAAACAAAATTAATTAATTAGAAAAAAATATAATAAAAATAAAGTAGAAAGGTAAAAATATTTAAAAATAAAACAAAAAGATAAAATAAAACTAAAATTTGAAGTCTTATAAAAGTTCATTATTATATATGCAGTAAAACCGCTTTCCTTTTCTGCTAATTGATCTTCTATCTATCTCCGCTAATTGTTTGTCTTAGCCACTAAAGTACTTTCTAATGTTAATATGTATATATTTGTTACTGCCAAAATTTACATATGTAAATTAACTGCATGGTGTTTAAATTAATTAAATTTATTGCTTAAGCATTACAAACATATGTGTGTATAAAGAAATGTTAATGAAGAACCAGCGCTTTAGCCGGGAGCGAATACTCCCATGAAATCAGTGTAAAACAACACTTTACACGAATACTTCAGCTACTAGCCAACAACAACAAAAACACAAAATTCTACAACAATATTTATGGACATATAATAAATATAACCACCAACAAACACCTGTCACTTCATAATACACAATATGCGCACATATGGATATGTTATATGTATATTTATTTATAAATGGAACCTTTTCACTCTCAATTTATGGCGTTAAAACATCATTCCCATTGTTATTGCCTTTTTCCCTTTCTATGACATTCTTTTGTAGGTATTATCATTTTAATATTAATACCTGCCTGTATATACATATGTATGTATGTACATAAATATATGTAAGTATGTATGTTTGAATACGTGCACATTTTTTTTATTGGCATTCTATTCAATTTAATTTCACTTTTTAAACTATTCGAAATTTCTCTTCTATTTTGTTATTTGCTATTTTTTGTATTATTTTTTTTTCCTGTAGTTTTTATTGTTCTTTTCCTTTTCAATTTGGCTCACCGAATTAATTAACGCAGAAGTCTTGACATTTTAATTTGTTTTTTTTTTTATTGCTGCAGTTGTATGTATGGGTATTTATGTACGTAGAAATTCCAACGCAGATTACGTGTATACACACCCACTGACGTGTACGTGTATGTATGTATATTTATTAAAAATGTTTGAAAAAATTAACATTTGCGTGGCTTCCAAGAAAAAGGTAGACTCAATTGGGTTTAATTAACGCTTAATTAAAATATTTTTGCAATTTTTGTCTGAGAAATTGATTGGTTGTGAATGAAGAAAGTATTTGATGAGGCGAAAGAAAGTTCTTTCTTTGTTCAAACAAAAATGCATAAATAAATAAATTGTGAAATAAAAGCTTTTAAGTAACAATTTGCGAAAATTGAGTAAAATTTGAGTAACAATGAGTCATATAACAATTGTATTTGAAATAATCACTTATTTGTAACAATTTAATTTGGTCGATTGTATGCTGAAAAAGCACATATGTTTTTAAATTTATTTTCTTTATTTTTATACATAAGTACTTGCTTGTAAAAATAGACAAACTTTTATATTGCCGGAAACAATGGTTCCAATGAGTCATACAACGAATTTCTTTGCGCAAACTGAATTATACATTTACACATATATGTATATAATTGGCGCTATGTAACCGTTGAAGCAAATTTCGGCCAAACTGAAATATTTTGTGGAAAAAAGAAAACAGCAAATAAAATGAATAAAAAACGCTAACGATGGCCTCTTTAAGTGAATGCATATATATGTACATACGGATAAGAACCTCCGGATAGGCGTGTCTGATAAGATATCAATTTTTTGTTAAAAATATTACATACTGTATAGTCAAAAGAATAATATTCAGAAGATGTGTATACATATGTACACAAAACTATTTGTTTATATTTTACTTTTATGAGCCCAAAAACATATGCATGCATGTTTGTAAGGCCAGCATTAAAAGTGGATTAATTAAATTTACTGTAAGCGCTAAAATACTTTTCTTATAATTGGCCCTTTATAACCGCAGAAGCGATTTTCGGCAGAGCTTCACTTTGGCGGCCGCGATAGCCGAACTGTTCGCATTGAATACTACTACTCTGTAGGCCAAGGTGCGAGTCGAGTTTAAATTAAATAAAAAATTAAGTTAAATTTTCTAATTACGGTCGTCATTCGGCAGGGAATCTCAACCCCTCCCAATGTACTTATGACATGAAATAAAGTCTCCTCATAAAAAACCGTCAGCGGTTCGGAGGCGTAAGTCCCTCCATTTGTTGGAAAACATCAACACGCAAACCACAAATTGGAGAAGGAGCTCGGCCGAAAAACACTTCAGCGGTTACAAAGCGCCAATTATATATATATTATATTTTATATTTGTTATCCTTTAAAACTTTTATTATTTTTATTATTATTAACATTTTTTATTTTTATTATTATTAACATTTTTTATTTTTATTATTATTAACTTTTTTATCGATATTTTTTTTTTACTATTTTAATTTTTTATTATTTTTAATATTATTGTTATTTTTTATTAATTTTATTTACAATTTTTAGTTTTACTTTTTTATCATATTTATATTTTATTTCATTTTTTAATTTTTTATCATATTTTTATTATTCATCATATTTTTATTTTTTAAACATTTTTTTTGTTATTATTGTTGTTTATTACATTATTATTATTATCTTTTATTATTATTATCTTTTATTATTATTATCTTTTATTATTTTTATCTTTTATTATTAGTATCTTTTATTATTATTATCTTTTATTATTATTATCTTTTATTATTATTATCTTTTATTATTATTATCTTTTATTATTATTATCTTTTATTATTATTATCTTTTATTATTATTATCTTTTATTATTATTATCTTTTATTATTATTATCTTTTATTATTATTATCTTTTATTATTATTATCTTTTATTATTATTATCTTTTATTACTTTTATTTATTATATAATGTTCAATTTATATTTTAGTTTTATCTTTTTATTATTTTTAGTTCAATTTATTTTTCAGTTCTTTAATTTTTATATTTATCTTTACTCTCCACTTTTTTTAATTTTTCCTTTAAGATTCCATTTTAGTTCATCTTATTTTAAATAATTAATTTACCTTATCTTTACTTTTTATTATTTTTGTTAATACTTTAGTTTTTCATTTTAATTTATTTTATTTCTATTCAAATTAATGTAGGTTATTGTCTTATTTTATATATTTTATTTCTTATTAATTTTAGGTCATTTTTAATTTTTATTTATATTTTATTTCTTTAATTTTGTATTTTCAATATATTGCTTTAATTTTTTATTATTTTTATATTTTATTATTTTTACATTTTATATAAAATTATTTTTATTTTTAAATTATTTTTATTTATTTAATTATTTTTTTTTTTAATTCTATTATAAAATTTCGGTTTTTAATTATTTTTATATGAATTTTTGGATTATTTTTATTTTATTTTTCTTTTTTAATTTTATTAATTTTTTGTATTATTTTAATTTTATTTATTTTGATTTTTTTAATTTTATTTTTTTTTTTGGATTTTTTTAATTTTATTTATTTTGGGTTTTTAATGTTTATTTATTTGTTTTTTTTTTTTTAAATTTTATTTATTTTAATGTTTTTAATTTTATTTATTTTAATGTTTTCAATTTTATTTATTTTATTTTCTCATAATTTTTACATTTTGAATACATTAATTCTCTCTACTTTTTTTACTATTTGCTTTTTCATTTTAATTTATTTTTGTTTGTTATTTTATTTTATTTTAATATTTTATTTATTGTTTTATTTTAATGCTTTGTCTTTTATTTCATAAATTTACTTAATTTTGTTTTATTTAAAAAAAAAAACACAGAATATTTACAACTCTGATTATTTATCAACGACATTTATCATTACACAAATAAAAGTCGTAAGATATTAGATTTGATTATATGTATGCGTATACATATGTGAATACACTCATTTTTATCTACACCTAATAAAGTTTGTCGCTTATTGACATTTCCAATAAACACCACATAGCGTAGAAGCAAAAATACTCATACATAAAAACATAAAATATTTCATTAACTGACCCTGACAAAGGAGAGCAGAAGGAATTCATATGTATTTTCATTTCTCTTTCTCTACACATTTTCAACAGAATTATATTGAGATTTGATTACATTTACAATAAACTATTTTTATCAACAATTTTCACACACAATCTACCTATCTAAAGGGCCTACGAGTATAATAACACTTTCCCAACGACAGACAGACATAATTCGATTTGCCACAACAAAGACATTTGATAAAGTGAGCAACTGCTGGCGTCGACAGCGGGCAGAGCTGAGTAACAGCAACAGCACACCCACATCAATTTGATGAGCCACAACAATTAAATTTCCGACAGTAATTTAAAGCAATGGACAGCAGAGGCGATAGCAGTAAGGCGATGAGTGGGTGGAGAGGGAACGACGTTGGTCGAGCACGTTTAGGCCGAGTTGACATAAGTGAGCGCACAAAAACGTGTGGGTTCATGCCACAGCACCGCACCACACTGAAGTTATGTTTTTATATTGTCGTCGGTGCAGCCGGAAGGGATGCCAACAAGGGCGGAAATAAGTTTTGTTGGCAGCACTTTCAGTTTTCAGTTTTTTTGCACATAAATTTATAGTATATATTTTACGTTTTGTCACCGTGTATGTGTGTGTGATATCTATACTTTTTTATTTTTATTTTTTTGCTTTGTATTTTTTGCCTCTCTGTTGTTAGTTATCTATTTATAAAAGATCGACTAAAAATTTTATTTATAAAATAATCAATGAATTTCTTGGCATTAGTCAAAGTCAAAGCGCGCACACACACACATGCGAATCCACTTTGCACCACACACAATGATGCATATACATTTACAAAATATGTATGTGTGTTCACGGCTCACGGTTGATGACGAGGCAGAAGAGTAATTTTAACTGTTTTTTAATAGTAGAAACAGCGATGCCCTGGAGTTTGTTTAGGCGAACGGAAGTCATATTTTGGACACATTTTTATATTTGGTTTATCGAAGCCAGAGATGAGAACACATCTTGAAACAACCCTGCATGCAACTCGCTCACCTTCGAGCAAGTTTCAACACAATATTTCACTTATCTGAATCAGCTAGCAAAGGAAAGAGAGAAACCTTAAGCTGCTGATTCATCACAACCGACAGTTTGAAATTCGCTATGACCGTACGGATATTTTAGGTGTGATACCGAAATAAAAAAAAAACCAGTAAACTTTAACTTGTAGTAAGGATTTACACTGGTGGATTCGCTGCATCCATTTTCTGAACCGAAGACATGTTCCGTGAAGATATCTGATCGAAACCGGACGTTACGGCGTTTAATTTTCACTAAACCACACACAGAACGGGAGATTACTTTCAGATTCCGGAGCTCTGCCCAACGAACGTGTTGTCACGAGGGTAAATTTACAGTCACTCGACTCGGAAGTCTTAAATTTAACTCAAATACACTGAAACACAACTAAAATTGAGTTCGAAATCGACAGCGGAAACCGGAATTGAGTTAGTGACTGCAGTTATTTACGGAACGAAGTTTACAGGGATTACACAAATGTAGAGCTCAATCACAAATATTTCATGAATTGCACAGTTACCAGCAAAAATTTGATGAAAGAGCTTTTAATACTGATTACTCATAGATCATATGCATATGTATGTATGTATGTATGTATGTATAATTATATTGCTCTTATCAATCAAATTTATAATCACTTTTTATCACAAACGCTGAGTGAGCTCACACAAATTAATTAGCACGCTTATCAATGGTGCTCGCGACAGATCGTAAGCAACGCCGCTAGGTGACCGAGACGAAATTGCAAACAGTATATTTTAACCGGCAATAACGAGCCTTGCACACTTAAAGCCACGAATAAACTGAACTGTCGAACGATTTAGACGGCACTTGTCGTTGCAAAACAAGCTTGGTATTTTCTCTTCTTCTATTACTACTACTACTAATACATACTACCAAAGCGCTATGTCCTCCGACCAACTTACGACTATATGACCACAATTCTCGCGCTCGATAATGTTGTAGGCGCAGCGGTAACAAATTAAATTAACTAAAAACTCGGCAAATCAACTAACAAAGCGCAAGCTGCCGGGCACAAGCAAATAACAAGTGGAAAAAATCGTTATCGTAATCGTAATATTTAGATTACGAAGCGCGAATAGCAGAGACCTTTCCTCTCTGGCACCGCTCCTCAACACCATCGCTCGCTCGCATTAAGCGATTGCGACAAATAGTAATTTTTTGTTTTCTTTTCTTTTGTTTTTTATTTATTTATTTTTTTTATTTATTTTTTATTCTATTTATTTTTTGCTCTATTTATTTATTTTTTGCACATCTTAGCCAACCCTTCTCTCTACTCAAGCCTCTTTTCACATTTATTGTAATCGCATTTTTAGGTAAATATTTTATTTATTTACCAAACAAGCGAACGAAAAATATATATAATAAAAAAGCATAGTGAAACGCAAAGCCAGAACGATAAGACAAAAAATTTCCTTTACACAAGTCCAAAAAGAACAACAAATAGCGATATCAACAGCCGAGGGGGGAAAATCAAGAGCAAACTATGCGTCCGTAAGCGCGCGCGCGTACATTGACGTCGTCGGTGAAGGCGCCGCCAATAATAGAGCAACAGCTCGACAAGTGAAAATTTATTTATTTATTTATTTTTTCGCACTTTTGGCACAGCAAACAAGATCTAATTCGATTTAACGTTTTTATTTTACAAATATACTTATTTTTGTTTGCTTATTAATCAAGTATTTGAGTTTTTTTTTAATTTATTTTTACTTTATTTTTAGCTCAAATAGTATCCGGCGACCAATATTCGCGCCACCGGCCGCTCACAGGTATCAACAGCTACTTAGGACTGGATTGGTGTGCTGTCCCCGATGACGGTAGAACGTGCCGCCTGCGACTTGCGTATAAAATTTTAAGCATATGTACATTCATACTCATATATATGTATGTAGTTGGGTATGGATATGCGCGCAGCACACCGTCAATCGGTTTCCTTTGAACGACATTTTAAACTGCTGGTTGGTCGGCACAAGAATGAGAATATAAAATTGCCACTGTTAGAGCAAATAGGCAGGCGCAAACATTCACACATACACAATTCGATTAAAGCGGAGAGAAAAAGAGGAATTACACGAGTGTAAATATATATTTACATGTCCATAAGTGATGTGCTGCCCAGCAGGAAAGTCCTTCAGAAGTGCATACATATTGTATATTAGGGTAGTTGCGTTGCCGTAAGAGATGGCTGATGGAATCCTACTCTGTGCCTCTGAGCTTTTCACAAAAGCTTAAAAGGGTTAGCGAACGCATGAGAGGGTGGAGTTCAGTGAGTTTAATTTATTTATTTATTTATTTATATAAGATATAGCTTACAACATAAATCTTATAAGCTATTTGTTTGGGAGCTATAGCTACTAGGCCTTAAGCTCACGTGAGTTTAAGAAAATTCACCGATCTTACGAGGCCACACGTGATCAAAAATACCTATCAACTACGCACACCCCTTCCTAAGCTAAGTACAATATCATCCGCCTATTCAGAGAGAAGTCTGCCAGAGGTACCCCTGACTGCTACCTGCCCGCTGGTGTTAAATCGAGACCTCTCAGAATTTCTTACAAAAACAACATCTGCGGATTAATAATTGAAGCAAGATACGCCAACCAACGACGAGCCGGGAAATTAATCTAACTGAGCCTTGATACTAGTACAAAGATTGCTTAACTAAATAACCTTTTTATATGTTGGTTTAGAAATGAGCTTTAGTTGTAGATGATATAAAATACTTCGATCTCATTCTTTCAAATACTAGGTGATGCCCAGAGAGAGCATGCTACATGTCATCAATGCTCGTGGAATCAGCTTGACTTGGCAACGTACTGAACCAATAACTATAGCCTTCTTAATGCCCTTGTGTCGATCAGGGGCTCTAGACATCGAAATCGAGGTTGGAGTATTTATAGTTTACCCTTTATAACCCTTGAAGCGAAACACCTCTTCTAATTTGTGGTGTGCGTCTACATATTTTCCCCACAAATGGAGCTACTTATTCTATTTATTCTAAGCTCCCTTCGAACATCTTATGAAATTTTTCTGAAGATCTTTCTTATTTCATCTCAGAAATATGCTCAGAGGAGTTGACATTCACTGCCGAGGGGCCGTTGGATGTTGGTCTAGCCAGGGTTCCAAATCATGCTCCGCACCATCTTTGGAGGTTATTAGCATTTCGCTTGAATTCCTTATTCTAGATAGCTGCCTAATGTTACATAGCTCTTGAGGATTACTGAGTAAATTTAGATCTCAATAATTACCCTTTTCAACGTCATGTCATACTATTTTCTCCTAAACAGCAAATACCTATTGGTCGCAATAACGAAGATAGTAAAAAGATAGGTCCATTATTTCAAGCGTCACTCAAAGAATCAACGATGAGACAAGAACACGTCACGTATAGAGCTTAGCCGAAGAACGTGCAGCTGGTATAATCGAAGCGAATGTAACTTTCAGTAATTATACTAAGGGAGTTGCCTGTTTGAAGTTCAGTCACCTTAACGAAGCTTTCAATGAGTAGACAGAAAGTATTCTTTATTTTAAAAAACGATTACATCCAAAAAGTCGGCAAATATTCGCGACTGGAGAAAAAAACCTGTGGTTGAGGAAAGATTTTGATAGAAATCAGACAGAAAGCTTTTAAAGCTTTAAGCTTTTTTAAATTAATTGGTGGCAGAATGATGAAGTCAATAAAAAAATGTATTGGTTCTCATTTTTCCTACGGGGACTCATTTCACTCTTGTGATACCGAGTGAATTGTGGGAAAATGCGGTTTGAAGGAACTTACATGCTGACATAATCAGTGGAAAGATCCAACCACCCATCCAGCAGAAGTTTTATATAACCACGTACTTACACAAATTATGTACGTAATGCAACAAAAGTTCGAAAGGTGCGCCATTTATCTGAAATATACTTTTTGACCTACAACTAATGAGAGCATTTCCGATCAGTATAAAATTTTCGGAGATACAATATTAAGAAGGTGGGATCAGTGCTTTAAACTCTAAATACGTTTTTCTCGAAACTGTGTTTCCAAAATTCGTTGTCGAAAGCTCTCGAAATCTGCTCAAACTCCACCCAGGTCTATAGGACAATGCGGGTTAGGGATGGTTCAAGAATTTACCCGCCATAAGGCAAGCCTGTCTAAAACGGCGACTAAATTTAATAGATCGAGATCTAATAGTTCCAACGAAAGTTGGATCTTTATACCGCAACAGCCAGGATAACCGGCAAGGACTGTAACTCCCGCAATACTTCGCGAAAACGAATTTGAGAAATATTTTTGTGGGTACTACAACTACAACAGATCTTCTGGATACAATTCACGAGGACTTTTATTCAATCACAACTTTATCAAAATTTGCATTTTTTAAAGGTCTTTAGGAATCCAATCTTTATTATTTTTTTTTCCACTCAAACTCTACCTAATGCTATTGCCTAAAAAACAATTTTTTTCACTTCGGAGGGGTCGCCGGAAATAACTTCACATTCTCGGTGTTATGAATAATTTCCTTTGAAAAATTTCGATATTTTTCCCAAATGTACAACTTTAAGACAGTAAAAAGTTTAAATAAAATATTTTCATTTTTAATACAATACATAGAAAAAAATATTGTTGAAAATAGATTTTTTCCCGCCTGATAAGCCCATATAACCCCTTATTAATATGGGCTTACTTTATTTTGGGAGAATACTTGCTGAGATTAAAAAAAAACGTTACCACACATAACTCCTCGAGTTCTCCGTGTTTCATCGATCAACTACGCTTTTTTCGCCATTACTTTTGATGAAGAGTTCGAAGTGACCTTAAGTCTCAGTGAAGTGAAAATTGAAGATTTCAGGAGTCAAAAATTTATGTTTTTCAATTTGATCTGAATTAAAAAAAATACGTGAAAATAAAAAGGAACGATTTTTGCCTTTGAACCACCATGTACGGTTACCTGAATGATTCGGCACAATTGTAAATTAAACAAGTGTTTCTTCAATTGGGTTAAACTCGGTACATACATACATATATATATATAGGTATATATGTATATGTATAAGTCATCTTCTAGTTGTAGACTACAACCAACTGTGTCTTGGGCAATCAATCAGTCAAGCTTTAGAACACAGGCAGACACACACACACACACACACACCACATTTAACGGTAAAGAGTGTTTAATTTTATTTTGTGAGAAATTTAATATTTATCTTGTTTGCTGCAGCAATGGCGGTCGCTTGTCACAATTTAGGTTAATTTCGATGCAACAAAAAGACAAAAAAACGAACCAAAAAAGTTTAAACAAAAACGGAATAAATATGAAAACATGAAGCATCAAGAAATATGAGACACGATAGTAGATATGTACAGACGGACGTGTCTTTTGAAAAAGAGGTAAACGAGTATGTAACAAGTGTAAATAAGTTTATTTTCGCTGCTGTAATGGGATTAGCTCAAAGACATAATGTGCATATATGTATGTATGTATGGATATACAATATGAGTGTTACAAGCGTAATATGCATACTTTTCTGCCATTCATGAGCATGAAATGGTACCATAATTGCGGTATTGTAATGTTTGTAAGCAGAAAAGCAATTTTTGAGATATTCGCACGAAATTCAATTTACGACTATATTTGGATAATTTTCATTTAGAATTTATGGAATTCGATCAGTTTCGTACACTACAAACCAAAACTCGCGTAAAAACGATTTTTCAAAAACGCATTTTGAGGTTATAACTCCATGAATAAAGCAGCTAAACAGATGGAATTTTTTAGTCTACTTACTCATTATATATAAAATGTTTCCTGTGTAATTCATTCAAATCAGCAAACTACATTTTATAGTTGCCATATAAAATTTAATTCAAAAACGATTTTTTTAACCAAAATTCTGCTAATTAAGCAGCTGAGAGCATGAACTTCCCTAATACTGATATGAATTATGTTGAAAATATCTACAGCGAAAATCATGAAAATCCGACGGTTATAAGTTAAAGCTCTGCCATAACCGATTGTTCAAAAACGAGGTTTCGGCTTAAAATATACACATTTAAATAGTTACGTGTATGAAATTTTACGTTTTGCATAATTTTCAGGAATAGTACGCTGACGGTGAAAATCAACGAAATCGGACGGCTAATACATATGGCTCTCACATAAAATACGGTTCAAAAATAAGATTTCGGGTTAAAGCTTACTCATTTAAGTGTCTAAGAGCATGAAATATGGTATTATGCCTACTTTTCACGGATAGTACGCTAACAATGAAAATCAATGAATTCGGACAGCTAAGACATAAAGATCTCATATAAAATACGGTTCGAAAATTAGGTTTCGGGTTAAAGCTTACTCATATAAATTGCTAAGAGTGTGAAATTTGGTACTGCCTACTTTTCACGGATAGGACGCTGACAATGAAAATCCTCAAAACTCGACGGGTCTAACGTCAAGCTCTCATAAAACTGATTGTGCACTTAGTGTTCTTTTGTTTCTCATAATAGATATTACTCAATAGCAAACCTTCATGAAAGACGAAAATGTGCCTTATTAGGTATATACAAATTAACTTGGGCCGATTATTTCTTTCATTGGAAAGGTTTCGCATCTATCTACGCTCGGCCCGACTTGGCTGTAATAATCAAAAACCTATGGTATGCAATATACAATTGCCGAGTGGTAAGCTGTGGGTACTGCCATGCGGAAGGTCATGCTTTGAGTTCTTGCTCAATCTGTCTCTTAAATTACAGGAAGTTTTAAATAAAAAATTAAGCTAATATTTTTTAATTACTATCGCCCCTCGGCAAGGAATGTCAAGCCATCTGAGCTTATTTTTGACATGAAATTGAAAGCTTCTTATAAAAATCTCTTAGCCAGCAGCTTATAATAAACTTTAGAGCCCTCCATTGTGGGAGAAAAAATCGCTTCAGCGGGTTCCAAAGTTCCAATTGTAAATATATTTATGCAATTATACATACTGTACATATGTATGTATGATTAAATTCACCTAAATCAAGTGCATTCACAAGCCAACTAGGCAAAGTTAAATGAAATGCGCTCACAAAGCGTTGCACTACAAACAATGGAAAGCAACCTAAATATTGAAAGCACTGGGTTCACAGCAACAACAAACGTAAGGGTACAATTATGAAATAGGAAATATGTTAACAGAGAAATATTTCTCCATTATGGAAAATGAATTAAATAATTTCACGTGAACATTTCATTATGTAATTGTATATTAATTAAATACTCTTGTGTAATTGCAAATGACTAATTAAATCATAATAAAGCGTATTAATTATTTCTAGGAATCGCTGAGTTGTCAATATGTAATTGAATATCGCATTGGTGTATAAACTAAATTTGTATATTATTAGTTTAAAAGAAATTTCCAACAGTTACAATAGTTTCTTTTTCATTATTCAAATCATTCATCATTATCATCTTCTTCTTATTCTTCTTCTTCTTCTATGGGCCACTGTCTGTCGCTACTCGCTCTTAAAACACTTGTAAGAAGAGCGAAAACAAAGGGAAAATGCATAATCCATTTGACAGCAGCAAGTGGCGATAAGTGCGCTTGTGAGCAAAAATTGCGGTAGTTTACATTTATAGCTAAAAATTAATGTAATGATAGCTGGAACTATTGCAGTATTGCGAAATAGAAATGCGCACAAAGTTGGCGCTTTATGAAAACAAGCACACACATACATATATAGATACTTTTACAATACATACTTATATGCATACATATAGTGCAAGTATTAGGGCAGTCCTTATGAAGTGAAAGTTATTTTTAAATAAATTTAAAACAGATTACATAGGCAATAAAACTTTACAATAAAGCATAAAACAGTTTTTAAGAAATTTCTATTCGAAAAAATAAATATTAATTAACTGCAAAATAGTTTTAAATAGTATTTGACTCAAGGAGAGAATATTTCAAATTATTTAACTTCAATTAATTTATTAATGCCACGAAGTGTAGGCAATGTTTCATCATTCGTATTGTTATATAAGCCTAAATGTAGGCAATATTTTATAATTAAAATTGAAAGTAATTGTAGTTACTACATTATTATAGGATATGTCTAAGTGTAGTCAATGTAAATTCCTTTTTTTAATAAATAATAAAAAGAAGTACAGCCAGTTTTCAATTTCTGTGCATTTACTATATTTTCTACAAATTTCAGGAGTATTAAAAATAGGTAATGACTCCGCTAGGAAATATCATTTTGCTATGGAATCTTTGAGTATGTGACTCCGGAAAGAAATTAACGAAAATTATAAAGCTTTATTAGGAAATACGCCTATATATAGGTGTCTAAGCTTGGGAGTTAGGAGGGAGTGCAAGTTTAAGAAAAGGGAAAGACTTTATGTTAAATAATATTCTTGAATCTATTCGTTCTCTTTTAACCTGGTAAATGTTTCGGGTGGGGCTCAGTAGTGATACCCCGTGGAATTCTTGGAACTCCTGGTTCTGACAAACACTTGAGCATGCAATAATGCAACACTTCGAGTAAGTACCATTCACCTTGTTGCGTTGAGAATATATGGAGCGCAAACACTCTAAATAGTTTTGGTAAGCCAAGCTTACACCAATTAGATACTGGCGTTTTTCAGCAGTTCCTGGTGTTGTGCATGCAATAATGTCAAGCCTTCGAATATGTACGTGTCACCATCGGGGCTCCTGATGTCGCTTAACAGCAAGCTCGGCAAGCAAACATGCAAGTTCTCCAGCGCTTTCAGAAGCACCTTCATAGTAAAAAAGGAGAAATGGTCATCCCGCACCATCCCGAACTCTTTTAAGAACCATGGACATCTATGTATATAGATGTGTACATATGTATGTAGGTATATGTTTGTATGTATATACATTAATGATTTTATTTTTAATTTCAAAGCTAAAATATTGCAACCAAATAAGGATATCCCTAATCTACATGCATATGTGCATTGATTACATATAACCATATTTTTTACACATACTTACGTAAATCAAAGGAAAAAAAACGCACACGTGCCTACAAACAAACAGATATATATACATTCATCTGTAGGTATATAAGTAGATATGTATGTTACAAGGAGATGTTGGCAAAAGCATCACTACTTAAGCTCAACGATAATGTCGCTCACCTCCGCATTTATTACTTCCACTGTTTACCAAACCGCATTAAATGACTCAAGTATTTTGTGGGCACATAGATACAAATCAAGGTATATACGAGTACATATGTACATAATACATATTTATGTGTATAGGTATGGGTACCTGCATGAATGCAGCTCTTTATGACACTCTCGTCCGCGTTTTGAGGAAGTGTGTTGTGATAAATTCCTACTCATGCGCAGACACTTACATGTGTAAATGATGCGATGATGACAAACGTAAAAGCACACACGTTTCATATGTTCGCACATACGCACACACACAAACACACATACCTCTGTATTTTTTTATTATTTTGTTTGTTACTTTATGTATTTCTATTTTTCTCTACAATTGCTGATTTCGAAAATTAAGACTTTTCATTTGAAAAATATTGTTTGATTAAACACGTGTCTGAAAATGTGCATACCTATACACATACATACAAACGTTTGTAGGTATGTCTATGAAGATCTAAATTAATATTAGGGCGGTTCGATTTTGTGGGAAAAATTATACCTTAAATATTTAGTATTAAAACGACAACTGCTGTAAGGAACACATACGTACATATGTAAGTACATAACAACATAATAAAAAGGTTATTCGCCATGTTCTTCTCAATGGGAATAGCTGAAAATTATGGTTTATTATAACAAAGTTTTATATGCTTAATCTTTTTCCTTATTTATTGAGCAAAAATTGTTTGTGTGTGTGTGTGCGGAGAAACTGAGTGCAATAAAATTATTAATATGAATTTTTATTTAACTTTTAATGATGGGTGACAAAAACTACCTTTATAGCAGCGACAAACTTAAAAAAAAATTGAACAAAAATACATACTAAAATATGCATATACCATATATACATATATCCATACATATACATACGTGTATATGCATTCATATGTGCTATAAATTTTTATTTTTATATGCTCCCAAGTATTTATAATAATAATACATAATTAGAAATATTAAACGAAAAAAAGTCCATAAAAGCAAGCAAGTTTTCTAATAAAGTAAACTGTATCAGTAAAAGGCCGGTGCCACTAAAAAAATTGGTGAAACAGAACGTCATAATTTATCGAAAATACAAATGAATTAATTTTTATAAACAAAAACAGTTTCTATAGGAAAATAAATTCTATTGAAATCATTTATTATCAAAATATAAATATATTTCACCATAGAACTACGAGGGGTGACTGATAATCGAACGACCTCATGACAGTGAGGTGAAAGCGGCATTTTGTAGAAAAATCTAAAGAATATATTTTTAGTGGTAGAAAGGCATTCATGATGTGAAAAGTGTAATTTACTTGAGGGAGACTATATTAAAAAATAAAAAACATAAAACTATACACTTGTTTCATTAAGTACTTTGGGCTGTGAACTTATCAGCCGCCTTTTGTATTTGTATTTAAAAAAAAAAAACCAATTACTTTATCGAACAACTTTTTTCTGCACAAAAACTATTTTTATGGAAAATATAATTATAGAAAAAATGTTCACCAACAAACTTTTTGTATCGAGAACCCAATTTTTATGGGAGAACTATTTTTTATGGAAAAACTATTTAAATTATTAAAAACTATTAAACATCCCAAAACTATTTTTTATAGAAAAAATATTGTTATCTAAAATCTATTTATTTTTTTATCGGAAAAAAGATATTTAGAGGAAAAGCTAGTTTGTATCGAAAAGCAATTTTCATCAAAAAAATTGTTGTTATCGAAAAGCTATTCCTTATCGAAAAACTACTATATCATCGAAAATATATTTTTATCGAAATTATTATATTTATCGGAAAACGATAAACCTATTTTAATAAAAAAAAATATCGAAAACCTTCTTTTATCGAAAACTCTTTTAATCGAAAAGCATAATATTTTATCGGAAAAAAACTATTTTTATTCGAAAAAAAACTACGCATTATTAATTATTTAATTATTTTAATTAATTATTATTAATAATTTTTTATTGAAAAACCTTACATTTACCGAAAAAATCCTATTTTCTATAGAAAACACTATTTTTTGTCGAGAATTAAATTTTTATAGAAAATATACTTACACAATTTTTTAGCGCAACTCTTTTTTGTTGAGAAATCATTTTTTGAGTTGAACTAGTTTTATTTGACCGAAAAACTATTTTCTTTCGAAAGACAGTGTTCAGCGTAATGATAAAATCTTTTGAAACCCCATTTTTATCGAAAAATTTATAGTTATCGAAAAGGAGTTTATACCAAAAAATACAAAAAAAAACATTTTTAATGAAAAAAATTACTGCAGAGAAATTGGTTTTAGGAATCTACTTTTATGAATACTAGTATTGTATATGTACACGGTGTGTCCCAAAAATAACCGAACTTTATATTTAAATCATACAACATACAGCGCCATCTATTGAAAATTTGCAACATTAAAAAGATATACAGATAAGTCGGATGACAGATGTAAAAGTGACAGCCATTTCAATAAAACCAAAAGTGTGTTAAAAAAAAAGAGTAAATATAAAATTTTGTGCCAAACTTGAAAAAAAATTGAAATTGAAGTTTAAAAAATTAAAAAAAAATTGAAGAAAATGAAGCAGCCGTAACCGAGGTACTGAAGAACATTTCTATAAATGACATAAAAAAATCTATGCATGCGCTGGTTGATCGTTCCAAACGTTGTGTTGATTCAAATGGAATCTATTTTGAATAAATAATAACTTTCAAAGATAATATGTGTATTTTACTATTTTATATCCAAAAAGTTCGGTTATTTTTGGGACACACCGTGTATGATATAAAGAATTTGCATCGGTGGATGACTTTCAATCAAGTATTATTGAATTTCTTTTCTCGGAAATAAGTCTTTCAAACCAACCGTATTTATAGGAAGTGGTTTCGACATAGCTACATATTTTTATTTTTTCCTACAAATATTTTGTAGTTGTTTTGAAGATTTCTGGATTCAGGTTTTTATAAAAATTTATTACATCTTAAAATCACATTCTACCGAAAACACGTCATGGAAATGAAAAATATTTATTTATTGTATGTTCATCCAACCATTAAACAAATATACAAATATACATTTAAATCTTTTTAATACGTACATGAATATATCCTCGGATGCGCGTACGTAAATCCTTTAAGAAGACCATATTCATTGTAATGGACGTCATAATTCACATTTAATCACAGTATCGGACAAGATTTTTAACTTTAAATGTAATAAACACAGCACTTTTGACATAATTGTTTAAATTAATTTGAAATTTTTTAATTCTTCTTTTGTTGTTTAAGATTTTTTTGCTTTTCACTGAAAGAAATTGATTTTCGAAATACTTATTCAAAAGCACCTCGTCTTTTGTTCGCAAATCAATTAACAATTAATTGTGCATATTTAATTGTATAAACGAATATTTGCGTAGGTTGATGGCGAGTACAGCGGAGCCGGTCCAGTTTTCCAGCGCGTATCTTCACCATATACGCGCTCTACAGAACAGCAACACTTAATATCTACAGTACGCGCCGCAATAATTACAAAAATGGCTAAACTATAACAAATGACGTACTTAAGCGCTACATTATTTTGATTTAACTGTATAGTTTTTGTAACGAGAATGAACCAAAACGCAATACTAAATAGCAAATTACGCGCAACAGCAATTCCGCCAGCGTCGAAACAAATATCTAAAACGAAGTGTGAAAATTGCGCTTACGAAGTAAAGCAAAGCAAAAAAAATGCAATAAAGGCGTGGGTAGACACCGAAAATAAAACGCGAACGCACGTATGTATGTATGTATGTATGTATGAGTATGTGTATGTTATTAAAAATTCACTGGCGAAAGTAGAAAAAACACATTGGAAAGCAAAATAGAAACAAAAAATAAAATAAAAACACAAATTAATGAAAATAAAGCGTAAAAGAAATATATGCGAAAAATCCAATTGACGAATTTAACCGCGTAGAAGAGAACGAAATTAAAGCGAAACATGCTAAGAAATAAAAATATAAACAAAAATATTGACGCTCGTAAAGTGTCGATTTGGCAGAATTATTTTGGGCGACATTGAGTCTTAAAGTTTAGTACTTTGCGCTGAGAAAACAGCAAAACACGCGGAAACGTACGGAAACGTACGGAAACAAATATGGTTTGCACCATAATCTTAATACAATAATAAAAGCAACAAAATGAAGAAAATAAGTGGCAAAACAAGCAAAAAAAACAACAATAAATAAACGAACAAACGCGAGCCACACATGTGGACGTGATTAAAATAGAAAATTTTTTATGAAAAAAAATGTAAATTCAGCAAATATCGATCGCGTTAAAATATATATGTGAAGTTTTGTACATACAAAGTTACTATTTTTAAAAATCTGCATAACAACAATTTGCACCTCTGATTTTTTGTAGTAAATATTAACAATAACTCCGAAAGTTTTTCAATATATTACATAGTTGGTAATCCTTTTTTGTATATGGTAAATGATTTTGGTGCAAGAATTTAAGTTTATTTTATGTTCCCCCAAGCCCCTATTTCTACCGGTTTTTTACCGACTTTTTTTACTAATTTTTAATTATTAATAATTTTTTTTTAACTAACACATTTTATATTATATATAGTTGCAATACGTGATGCGTGGGTAACAACCGAATACAAACCTGTAAAGAAAAAGAAAAGGATAATTGTTTAGTTCAAGAATTTATAATTTAGGCAATTTCATATTATTGTATATAAATGATTTAATCCTAAAATAATAAAAAACAGAATTGCCTTCGGCAATGCCGGTCTTTAACCTTTCATAATGCTCTACTTCTTTGACAGATTTTTAATCTAAAACCCCATATCTGAATCAATCGGTTGTATGGGGGCTATATGATATAGTCGTCCGGTTTCAATAATTTTCAGAATACCAAACTACTCGCTGTTAGATGCCTTTGACAAATTTATGACCCAAAATCTGAAAAATAGATCGTTTAGATTATATATGCTATAGTGGTACCACCTGTCGATTCCGCCAAATGATCGATGAAATGTGAGAGCTCAAGAGAGAAGGTTTCAAGACCGGAGCAAATTTTTGTAGGACCAATCACTCCTCCAGCCTGCTGAATGGCAGTGAAAACGAAACACCCAGAGATGGTGAGGCCTAAGCTCCAATTGATGACGATGGAAGTTCTTCCGTTACCCGACAATGAAGATGTCCGAATAGCAATCGCCCGCTTAAAAAACAACAAAGTGGCGGGACCGATGGGTTACCGGCCGAGCTATTCAAATACGGCGGTAAAGAACTGATCAGGTGCATGCATCAGCTTCTTTGCAAAATGAAAGCATGCCTGACGATTGGAACCTAAGTGTGCTCTGCCCAATCCACAAAAAGGGCACACGCATTATATGCCATTTACCGTAGTATAAGCCTCGTTAACATAGCGTATAAGGTCATATCAAGCGTATTATGTGAAAGACTAAAGCCCACCGTCAACATGTCAGAATTTGGTATCCCCCAAAACTTATATGGCTGTGTGAACTAACTGTAGACAACACCAGAAGCGCAGTCAAACGAGGTTTCAGAGAGTGTGACTCTTCTTCGCGTGATTTCTTTAATTTAATGCTGGAGAAAGTTATAAGAGCTGCAGAGCTGATTAGAGAAGGTAGAATCTTTTACAAGAGTGTACAACTATTGGCGAATGCCGATGATATTGATATCATTGGCCTTAACAACCGCGCTGTTAGTTCTGCTTTCTCCAGAACCTTGGAACCAGTATTAACACCAACAACAATGTCAGCCTGGAAATCCAATGCAGAATCATTCTTGCCAACAGATGGAGAGTGACTTGGTTTCACTTGGTATTTCTAACTGGCGCCAACTGGGGCCAAACAGCGAAAAGAAGAGATGAGTGGCGCGCTAATATCGATTCGGCTATAACCGCATAAGCGGTAACAACGCCAATAAAGAAGAAGAAGCATATGTAAACCAAGTTCGGTTGAAATATTTCGGACAGACTGGATTCCTAAGTCAACTCAACTTGATATTCTGTCCTGATCGGAACAAATTTTCATCGATCTATCTCTTCTCCTTCTGGTATTTACATAACTTCGGATCAAAGTTCGTGTACATGAAAGGTATAAAAGTAGGTTATGTCACATACATTTTTATTATGAATTGTTCACATAAATTTATAATAATAATTATAAAAAAGCATGTTATTTAATAACCTACCGCCACACGACCCTTTTAGATCTTTGTGTAACGATTTTAATACACATTTCCCCAACATTGATTCCTCTGACTCGCTTTTCTGTATCAAAACCTACTAAACTGAGTGCTTTAAATAATTAAATAAATTCCCTCTTCTTTTCCCCATGCAATTTTATAGTAGCTGATGAACAAATCTGTAGCTGTATAGTGTAAGAAGCAAGTGTAACCGCGACCTTCCGCGATCGGTTTCGGGTTCAGGGCAGTGCGGACTGTTACTGGTTTTCGGTCACCGGTCTGTTGGATTTTTCGATTTCCCTCAGACTCGCCCCTCAGTCGGTTGGGCGGGAGGTGGGTAACGCTGGATTCGTCGTTAAATAAATAAAAAAATACAAGTAGTGCCGTCCTGTTGAAACCACTCATAATCCTTGTCAATCTCTTCAACATTTCGAAACTAACAATCTTTGAGCATGGTACGGTTTCAATCGCTATTGTTGTTTTCTGAGCTGAAAATGAACTTCAGCGGATGATTTTTCGTTAAAACCTGATCATCTTCTTTCGAAGTGATCTTCAGCCCATTAAACTGTCCATCCGATAATCATGAGAGTTCAGTTTTTAAAAAATTTGGAATTCACAAGCCTTCATACCAATGTGTTTATGGAAAATTTTAAGCAAAAAGGTACGCGAAATGTTTAATTCCAGCAAACGATATTGAATTGCTGTTGATACCTATCCGAGCATACTTTCAGCTACAGGGGCGATACATCCTCTGAACATGCTTGAGGATCACTTGCGCGAATTGTTTTCTCCGATAACGAATAGATAATAACAATGCAAGGTAATGGTCGGTTCACGCGACACATCCCGCACTGCGTCCAATATTCGGAGTCGGTATTTCAAGCATGTTTACTCTAGTGAATAATGCGCATTCTCAGAGACGCCATTCAACGCGCATCGAATACACTAATGCTAGTGTAGAGTAAAGCAAGGAAGAAGATCTGAATGAGTTGCGATTGTTGAGACACCGTAACATCATCAAAAAGACACTGTTTGGTGTCCTCTATGGGCAGAGGGAATCATTGGTCTATATTTATTCAAAAATTAAGGCAGGCATAGTGTTACAACCAATGGGGAACGCTTTAGAGCCATCATCGCTTTTCGTGCCAGAATTTGATTCCAACAAGACGGCGCTATATGTCTTATAGCCAACGAAACGATCAAGTTATTGAATTAAACTTTGGTTAAGCGCATTATCTGGATTCGCAGACCTGTGGCATGACCTACAAGATCGTCCGATTTAACACCGCTGAACTTCATCTTATGAAGTTATGTGAAGTCCGAGACAATCGAAGCCTTGGAAGGGAATATTCGACGCGTTATCGCGGATATACGGCTGCAATTTTTGCAGTAAGTGATCGAAAATTAGGTCTCTCGGCTGGAATTTATTCGAACAAGCCGCAGCGGTCAGTTGGCCGAAATTATTTTTAAATAAATATGTAGATTTTAAAACTAATCCCGCCACACATTATAACGCATTTCGATTCATCATCTTTTTCCAGCGCTTTCATTAAGCATTAACGCGCCAAAAGCTCTATCTCACGCTTATGAAATTTCCATTTTTCATTCTATTTTCTTCTTTTTTTTCTCTCTAATCATAATACAGAACGGTTTTACCCAATGGAATGAAAACAAAACGAATTAACGCCTCAAACGAAAGAAAAAAATTAACCGTGTACTATTTCATATGCAAATTCCATATCATAACAGTCCACAACCACAGTTAAATACCATTAGGGAAAAAACAAAAAGAAGTGGGAAAAATAGAAAATGACAAAAAAAAATATTACAAAAACAACAGACGAACGAGTTTTCACTTCATATATAGGTATAATATTTTTATTAACTTACATACATACATACATATGGTACATACATATATCAAGTACGTTGCAAGAGAAGCAACTGAATTATGAAAAGCTTCAAAAATTGTTGAAAATAAATTCCCAGCAACATATTAAGAATGACAAAAGCTGACTCAACAGCAACTTGTCTAAAATATTGTCCAAATCTACATATAGACACACCTATTAACTGTAACATTAAGCCAGTTAGCATGGTGTGCAGAGAACTTTAACGGTAACAGTATACAAATATAAATATATAGTGTTGCATAAATTAAGTTTTTGTTTTCAGATTTCTTGTTGTTTCTCGCTTTTACTCTTTTTTTTACTTTTTATTGTCGTGTAGTCTTCAACACAGCTGGTTATGTTGCAAGGTGTATATATGTATGTATTATATATACATATATGTGTGCATGTGATACTCGTTAGTTGAGTCGCCTGAAACGTCTGTTGTGATGAGCAGCATTGTTACAAGTGGTGGGATCTGTTATGTTGGGAATAATACTCTAAAATATACATATATATATATATAGGTACATACTTATGGTATATATGTATATATGTGTATATATGTAACTAAGTCATACGGCATATCTAATGTTGGTCAATACGTATGGGAAAAATATTGCCCAACACATTAGTAGTGCAATTGTAGTGCTATTGTTGCAAATAAGCGAAACTGTGAAAATGTACGTCATGCATACTTACAAACATACTTGTACATACATATTCGTATATTTAGCTTGTCTGAACTTCTGAACTTTTGTTGTTTGCCTTGGAAATGGCGCCCAGAGGTTTCCTATCTAGTCTTTCCAGGTTTTAACCAGTTTTCTAAAAAAAAAAATCTCAGGTGATGTTCCCAGCCTCCGAACCGTCATCTCCAGAAGTACGCCGATTGTCAGCAATCATTCCTAGACGTTTACCTATTGGAATCAGTAACTACCGAACCGTCATAGTCAGATGTCAAGCACTCGTTGCAAGTTTTCCGCAAGCTGCCCACGGAAGCTATACCTAATAACCCTTCAGCTTTAAACTTATGGAGTATTACCAAAACCCAAAGGGTGTCTCCAGTAACTACCAAACAACCCTAGTCGTGCAGAGACTGCAACACTGTTCGTAGTAGACTTACCAACACCCCCGTATCGTTCCCAAAACAACCAACATTTTTTTACTAGTGATTTTATCATATGTCTCAAGCAATACATTAGTCTCTACGAATAGGCTACCAGTGATCTCCACACGTTCGCCTCTTAGTAACCAGCTACACAACAGTCGTCAGAAAGCTACCAATCATCTCCTACCATCTACTACACTGCTGGTTACCAATCATCCGCCAGCTGGTTGTCATTTCTATTTATTTACACCTTTATTTGATTTTCACTATTGTTATTACCAATCACTGTGACTCTAGTCTTCAACAATTGTTCTTCGCGGTCATATCATCGTTACTAAAGATCTCACTAATAGAACATATAAAAAGAAACCAAATGTAGCTTTCATTTAAGCGCTTGAAGCACTGAAAAGTTTCTAGTAGATCTACAATTCTATGCCGCTTTGGGCCATTGTACTAATTTCGATTTCGTTCCAAGTGCCCGTTTCGTCATATCAGAATTCAAAGTAAAAAAAAAAATCAGGGAAAAGAAGTAGAACCCGTTCCGCACTGGGCCAGAGCCATTATCGACCAAACACTTCTTCAGCACTTGACTAAAACTAACACAAGTTTCAACCACGATGCATGTAATGCTTTTCTATATCTGAAGAACCATACAGCTTTAGTCCGAAACAGATTGACGCTTGATCGTACGATATTCTAAATCTTTGCATGACCTCATTGGTCAACTCTTTAGTTCCTCATCAACATCGTTTCAAAGTATAATAATTTTATGGTGGGCATATAAACTTATCAAGGAACTAACTGTCATCGTACGATGAAATTTCAATGAAAAAAAGATATTTATTTGAATTTGATCGAAAGACAAGGACCCTATGCTGTACTGTCGCACAAACAATGAAAATAAACCAACTTGAAATCATCGAATTTAGATAAAAAATTTTGCGTTTGAATGAGAAATGTCTGACTAAACGGCTGAAATGATTTCTGTCCTATAGAAAAAATTATTTTTTGAACCCTTCTCCCCAATTTATGTTGATGAAGTACACATTTCATTACCCGATGATTAGAACCTAAGACTACTGTTACCTGCTGACTTGAACGGGGTTAGGTCACCGAAAGGGTGAAAGCCCTTGGCCGGATAAAGTTCGGGTCAACTCCGGTGCGTAGAACCGGCTGTAGTCAAAGTCGTGAAAAAGGGAGATGTCGCCAGACCATCACTTACACAGCGAATCATCTATACTACGAGTTAAGGAGCATAATGCTTTTCTGTTAAGTAATTTCTGCAGGAATGCTACCGCAGGGAACACCCCAACAGACATTTAATAGAAGCCGAACCTCTACTCAGGCAGAGGGGGAATACTCGACTTAAAGGAGTGAATTGAGCAACATGTACAACAACCGCAGAATCACTCTGCTCAACAAGTACTACTTTGAACCCAGTATTCATTTCAAAAGTAAAGATGAAACGCTGAGCTGTCCGAAATGTACAACGATATTGGCAGCGTTATGTCGTCCGTATCGGCGACAATACTACAGTTTTTAAAGTTTTCTACACAGTTCTCGCCGGGGGAGCAGAGGAAGAAAAAACAAGATTTTGGTCTGAAGTATGTAAATGCCAGAATTTATACGATCGAGTCAGAATCACATCGAAACCGACTCTTATGCACCGATTTTTTGAGATATGAGGTTTTTGGTCAAAAATATGCAAAAAAAAAAGCTTCTCACAGCATTAAATTTTGCATTCTAAACAAATACGTGCAAATAAACGTTGTCACCGAAAATCAAAGAAATAATAATATAGAGCTACATATATCATATCCCCATACAACCCATTTGTTTCAGTTATGAATATCATCGAAAATCGGAAAACTTCATCATATACATAGCCTTAACCATCTTGGCCAGCAAGACAGCTCTTCTTTCCGGTTTTTTTTTTTTTTCAAATATCGCTCAGCTTAAGTTTAACCAAAGAGTTCTTGAACACTCCATTTATACACTAAACAGAAATTATTTTTGCATATACCAACAACAATAAAACTATTTTTTTTCGCTTTCTCCAGCGCAAATTATGTAGGCGAGTCAGCGAGAATGTATGGCAAACTCATTTGAGTGCAAACCGCAAGGCAAATTGGTGAAAAGTGCAAGACGGCAACTAAATATTTCGAGAATGTGCCCAATTCGAGTATTATACGTAACAATAATTGGTGTTGTTGCCATGTAGAATAAAATTAAGCAATTGGCAACTTTCGACGAATAGCTTGTCAGTGGCAATATAATAAATAAAATTTAAGAAATTTAATTGTAAATAATTTCAAAAACAAAACATGTTTCCACAAGCGAATAACAGCAAATCTAGGCACAATTTATATGAAGGTATGTGTACGATTGTGAATTTCAATTTTATTACAGACAGAAATCACAAATATCCATTTGGAGAAAATGCAAACACGATCAGATAGCAGACAGAAACGCACACACACAAACAAACTGACAGTACGTGGCGAATGCATGAAGAAAGGAAAACAAAATAATGAAAAATAAAAAATAAAATTATTTTTATCGACTAATTGCATATTTACTACATATTCCATTGTATTTTATTGCTGTATCTGTTTTACTTTATCAAAATGGCACTTACATTTCAACTACTTTTCCGCTTGGCAGCAATTTTCAACACACGATTTTATTGCAATTAAAAAAAAAACAGATCTTTTATTTTTAAACTAAACTCGTTGCACACCCGTCGGAGCAAAAACAAAAAAAGAAAAAAAGAAAAAAAATTGAGAAAAAGCAAAACAACGTTATGAACACGATTCTCGTCAATCACGAAATTGCACGTGTAGGCGTATACCAACAACAACAACAAGAATAAGAATATGTGGTATTGCTGTTGCAGCCTGCAGACGCATTTTGTGACAACAAAGTTGACCATGAACTTTGCGCATTTTCATTTCCAACCGATAGGAGAAGCTTTAGAGCACACATACTGTAAATGCAGTTTCGCGTACTTTTAGTGATGCATTCATTTTGATTATTTTTAACACTTTCTTCTTTCTTTTTTAATTTTTTTATTATAAATTTCTGTTTTTTCTTTTTTTTATTTTAGTTTTTTATTTTAATTCTTTAACTTTTTTATTTTATTTTTTATCTTTTATTATTTTCTTATTTTTTTATTTTAATTTCATTATTTTGACTTTTTATTTTAATTTTTTTATTTTAAGTTTTTTATTTTAATTTTTTTATTTTAATTTTTTTATTTTAATTTTTTTTATTTTAATTTTTTTATTTTACTTTTTATATGTTGTTTTGATTTATTTTTTATATTTTTTAGTTTCAAAATTCTTTTTTGTATTTTTTAGTTTCATAATTATTTTTTATATTTTTTTAGTTTCATAATTCTTCTTTAATTTTCTAACTCTTTTTCATACTTTTTATTTTTTTTTATTTCCTTTTTTATATTATTTAATTTTTTAATTCCTTTTTTTATATTTTTTAGTTTTTTATAAATTTTTTATTTTTTTATTTTTTTATTTTTTAATTCTTTTTTATATTTTTTATTTCATTAATTTTTTATTTCTTTAATTTTGTTATATTTTTTATTTCTTTAATTTTTTTATATCTTTTTTTCTTTAATTTTTCAATTTTTTATTTTATTAATTATTTTATATTTTTATTTCTTTAAATTATTTATATTTTTTATTTTTTAACATTTTAATTTTTTGTTTTAATCTTACAATTTTATCACTATATTTTTGAATTTTTTATATATGTATATTCTTTAACTTTTATTACATTAATTTTTTTTTTCATTTTGTATTATTTTTTTCTTTTATAGTTATTATTTCTTTCTTTTATATTTATCACTTCTTTCTTATATATTTATATTTTTTTAAAATATTTTTTTTTTTTATTATTATTTCTTTTATATTTATTATTTGTTTCTTTTGTATTTATTATTTATTTATTTTATATCTATTATTTGTTTCTTTTATTAATATCTTTATTTTTATTCTTATTATTTGCAGTTTATATATTTTCTTTAATTTTTATTATTTTTTTCTTATATTTTTATTGATTTTTTATATTTTTATATTTTTTTTTTAATTTTCTTTAATTTCTACTATTCCTTTCTTTCATTTCTTTTATCCTTCCTCCTTTTTATTTTTATTATTTTCTTTTTTTTTATTTTAATTTTATTATTTTCGTATTTTATTTAATTCTTTTATTTTTCTTCTCTTTTGTTTTATTATCTTTTATTTTTTTCTTTATTTTTTTATTTTTTTCATCCATTTTTTATTTTTATCCTCCATTTTTTTTTTCTTCCGTTCTTTTTTTTCCTCAGTTCCTTTTTGTTTTTTTCTTCCGTTATTTTTAATTTATTCCTTTCATTTTTTTATTTCCTTATTTTTTTCTTTCATTTTTTTATTTTCTTAATTTTTTTTAATTTTTTTTTTCTTTTTTTTTTAATTTTTTTTTCTTCTTTTTTTTAATTTTTTCTTTCCCTATTTTTCATTTTTAAATTTAATATTTACTTCCATTTTTTATCTTTTATTTTTTTTAATATTTTTTACTTTTATTTTGAATGTTTTTTATTCTTATTTTGAAATTTTTTTATTTTTATTTTGAAATTTTTTAATGTTATTTTACATACTTTTTATTTTTTTTTTTTGAATATTTTTTATTTTTAATTTAAATATTTTGTTTTACCTGATTATTTTACTTTTCTAAATTTTTATATTTTATTTTTCAACAACAACACTTTCAACGTGGGCTGCAAGCAGGAATACACACGCACTTAACATACGTACATACATATTTATTTATGGTGACTTATAGATATTTGTATAGATTTTTTTCCCGAGCCACACGTTAATACCCGCAAGTATGCGTCATCGCCACCGCAGGAGAGTTTCAGGAGACAATAATTGGTATAAACACACGCACATAGTATATACACATATATGTATGTATGTATATTTATATGGGCGTTTCACGAAATGAATTTACAAACACTTAAAAAAAAAGCACAACAAAAAAAACACGAGTGCATTTGTGTCATGTTTGTGTGAATATGCATGCAGCAACATGCAACAACAAGAAATATGTATATTTTTTTTTTTTTTTTCAAAATTGTAGACACAACTTTCACGCCGACAAGCGACGTCTGCAACGGCGATAACAACAACTAAACACCACAAAAACATTAAAAGCCAACCGAAAATGCAACTTACAATATTAAAAAAAATTCGTACTGCATGAAGGCCACAACAACAACGACAAGCAACCAGTAGAAACTAAAAAGTACGTGTACGAGAAGTTAAACAACACTACAAGTGTCGCCGTCGACAATCAAAGCCAACAAACCCGACAACCAAGCCAAACAACGACCGGCTTCGAACGCTTCACAAGACCAACTAAAAAATTCCTCCAAGTCAACAACAAAAAGTCGAGTCGAGTGAGTAATGCACTTACCAGCAACACTAATATCTTCAAGCGTGGCGCAGAGTCAAATAGACAGATATGTATCTCCAATGTATGCATGAAAGAAAATCAGAAAGAAAATAGTCGCAAAACAAACAAAAACAAATACAAAAACACAAAGACAAAACAATGCAAGCAATGAAAGCAAGAAAGAGGAAAGCAAGAAACAAGAAAGAGTATGCCAAAAAAAGAAAAATTACCAAACAACAAATTATAACTCTGAGCGGGTCTTCAAGCCAACCAAATTCAACTCAGCTCAGCTTAGTTTAGCTCTTCGAAATGGTACGTGAGACAATTGTGCGACAAAAACAGTCAACGCTCCGATAGCGAGCTCTAAAAATAAAGACGAACGGAGAGAGAGTGGAAGATGCAGCGACAGCGAGAGAGAAAGAGAGAGAGAGAGAGAGAAAATATATAAATAATATATGAAGTTAAAAGTATTTTAATCGCAGCAAGTGTGTCTCAAAATACACAATGAGCCTTGATGATAAGCCATTGTTCTTGTATTGTAACACCGCCACCGTCACCACCAGCAACTCCGCCAATAGCACTAAACGGATATTTATAGATAAAGGAAGAAAGATATAAAACTGCAATTGAGGAGTGTATGAGTTTATATTTATAACGATTGTGGTATTTAAGGAATGTATGAAAGAAGAAAGGAGTAGAAAATAAGGATCCGAAACAAGACTTAAAAATTTGTATTTATGATATTGCATAAAACAATCGAACAGCTGGAAGGAAAAGTTTCACCAAGTTCTTGCAGAGTTTACTCTTAATACAGCCCCTTAGAGTTCGGTTGGGTTTGATTACTCAGCGCATGAGTTCAAAGTTTCAGTTTTCATACATATACCGCACTCTCTCTTGTGCCTTTTTTTCGCTTTTCGCGTTTTCTTAAGCTAGAAAGAAATTATAATAGTCCGCACTCTCCTCATCTTCTTATTAGTTACATACCAGACCATTTATGAGTGATGAAGTTTCACATCGCAAAAATCAAAATATGAAAATATTATTTGGAATGAAATTCGAACCGTACATCTCATGCCAGATAACGACAAACGACCTAACCAATCGAACCAGATGAAACTAAAGCCACGAACCACTCCACATCAAAAAGTGAATCACAATCATGGCTTTACAATGTGTGATGACTTAAATTGTTATTCTTCCAGTTAAAACTATAATATCAAGCGCTCCTTCCAAGCTCCCCGAATTCTAGCTGCTACATGTGAGCCAAGAACTGTAGAAGAATATAAGCAAAAGTTTGGGCAGTTGGCTGTCAAGATTGTTAGTTTAAGACAAAAAAATATATTGTTTAATATGTCCAGAGGTGGCATACTTTCTTTCTAATATCTTATCTGTTCCTGTCGTGGAAACAATTTTTACTTGATACCGAGGACTTAAAAAATTTTCCACGAAAACATAAAACGACAATTTAAATAAAAAAAATCTACTACTTTAAACGAAAAACAATCGAAAACCTGAATGGCGAAATCGATCACTTTAAAATACAATCGCTGATTGTAGAATAGAATCAATAATTTTGAATAAAAATCAAAAAATAAACTAAAACTGATAATTTTGAAAAAAAAATCGATAATTTTGAAATAAAATCGATAATTTTGAAATAAATTCGGTAGTTTAAAAAAAAAATCCGTAATTTTGAAATAAAATAGATAGTTTTGAAATAAAATCAACAATTTTTAAATAAAATCATTAATTTTTGAAAAAAATCGGTAATTTTTAAATAAAATAGAAAATTGTGAAAAAATCGATTATTTTTAAATAAAATCGATAATTTTAAAATAAAATCTAAAATTTTGGACTTAAATCAGTTATTTTGGAGTTAAATCGAAAGTTATAGACTTGAATCAGTTATTTTGGAGCTAAATCGAAAATTATAGACTTAAATCAGTTATTTTGGAGGTTAATTGAAAATTTTAGAATAAAATTTAAATTTTCGGAATAAAATCGAAAATTTTGGAATATAATGAAATGAATGAAATCGATAATTTTGGAATAAATTAGATTGTTTTGGAATAACACCCATAATTTTGGAATATAATCGAAAATTTTGGAATCCAATGAAAAATTTTGGAATAGCATCTATAATGTTGGAATAAAATCTAAATTTTTGGAACAAAATATAAAATTTTGAAAAAGTAGTTAAATTCGGAATAACACCCATTATTTTGGAATAAAATCAAAAATTTTCGATGAAATTAGAAAATTTTGGAATAAAATCGATATTTTATAAAATGGATCATTTTGGAATAAAAATCTATAAATTTTTAATAAAATATTTAATGTTAGGAAAAAATATATTTTTAGAAAAAGTGATTACTTAAAAATAAAATAGATAAGATTTAATTAGTGTTGACAGTTTTCGAATTTAAATTTTTAACTTCAGAAGGAAAATCGATACCTTATAGGTTAAAAACGTTTAGTTTGTTTTGTAACAATAACAAATTACTTTCAGAATAAAACCTTTTTTGCATAAATCGAATATTTTTTAAATCGAAGTCGAAAAAATCGTTTATTTTAATAAAAAATCAAAGATTTTTGGGGATAAAACAAGACCACTACTACACTAGTATGTACATATACTATGAATATTTTAACAGCTTCAAAAACAGCGTATCAACAGCCTAGTATGTGTATCATATAGCAGCCTCTCCACTTGCATCATCAACACAATAAACATTTAGAATTTAGTGACAAGAATTTTTTTTTTCATATTGCCAGATATGTACTTTCTTTCACAGCTTTCTTGAAAGAATTTCAATAGAATGTTGATGAAACTGCGGACGCGTGCCACACGAGCGGTTTAACATGATTGTAGAGTGTGTTGCATTCTGACGGGACAAATAAATATATATAACTGTATGATACCAGTAGGAATAAAATTAAAATATAAACGATAAATAAAATAAAATAAATAAAAGACAAATAAAAAATAAACAAATGAAATAAAAAAATAAAAGATATTAAAAAAAATTAGAAAAAATAACAAACTATAAAACAAAAACAAAAAAATAATAAAACTAAACAAAAAGTAATATAAAAAAATTCAATCAATTAAAAAAAATAAATAAAATGGAAAAACGAAAAAAAAAAATAAAAAATATATAATTAAAATAAAGCTAAGCAATTATGTCTGAATTGAAAAATAAAAAAAAATTAAAATAATATAAACAAAATGCAATAAAAAAATAAATGAAATAAAAAGATTAATAAATATAAAAAAATATTAAATAAAATGAAACAAAAATATTAAAAATTTTGTTTAAAATTAAACAATAAAAACAAAATTAAAATAAAATAAACAATACAAAATTAAAATCAATAAAACAAAATCAATAAGATAAAATGAAAATGAACTAAAATAAATTTATTTTTATATATAAATAAAATATTTGCTAATGAAAAAATAAATAAATTGAAATAAAAATAGCAAAATAAACTAACATAAGAATAGCGACAAATAAATTTAAATTACCGACAAATTTAAATAATCTAAACCAAAATTAAATAAGATAAAAATAAATTTAAGTAAAATTAAATAAAAATAAAAGAAAATAATGTTAACGTTAGAATTTTACTTTATAATATATTGGGTGTATGGATTAATTCGTGGCGTAAAACAAAATAAACTAAAATAAGCAATAAATGAAGGCTAATATTTAAAAATTTGAGATATATTTGGAGACAAAATGTTGAAATTAACGCAAAATTAATATTTTTTCAATCCTGAGTTTTTACTATGATTTGAACGCAATGATTATATGCTGATTATTTTAATATTTTTTTTTTAATTTGTGATACATAAATATTTATAAATCACAAATTTTATTGCTTTTCTTTCTATTAATTTTTTCTTTTTGTTTAAAAAAAATTATTAAAAGCAATGCATTACACAGTAGTTTATTTTCTTACAGGGTTTGTACGAATGTTTGCTTGTGTGCATGCTGTATAATCGCCTTTATTGTAACAGTTGTCTTCGTTCATAATTTTGTTTTTTTTGTTATTATAGTTGTTGTTTTTCCTCATACCGCAACTAAAGTAATTCTCGGAAAACAACCGCTAGTTGATTGGTAGCACTGTAGTGCAGTATCCACATACATATTCTGCTTAGATATTACATATGTACTCGTATGTACGTTGGTATCTATGGATGCTTATTGGAGCCACCATTGCAGCAAAAGTGCAACTAATACTTGCATTATGCAGTACGATCAGGCGTTTGTATTCGAGTTTGTTGCACAAAGCCAACATGAACGAGTTATTGTACGAGTATAAACTTTAATCATTCATCACGCGACTGAATGGGTAATACTCAGCGTTGTTGTTGTAACAAATACTACATATATATGTATATACAGTGATGAACTAAAGTATTGGCACAGAAAGATAGTTCAACTTTAACACTTTTTTTTACGACTTATAAAGACATTTTTAATTCCAAAAAAAAAAAATGCTAGAAAGACGGACAAACTTTCAACTATTTTCACTTCAATTCAGTTGATTATCTTTTATGTTAAATTAATACTAATTACGAGTATAAATAAAAAAAAAAAGTACTAATTTTCACTAAACAAAAGTATTGGCACACTTAATTTTCACTGGGCTATTTCGCTTAAATTTAATTTATCTAGCATTTTTTTTCAAAAGTCCCGTTATGTCTACATAAGCAATAGCGTTTTTTTTTTTTTTTTTTTTTGCAAAAACCAAACAAATTTTCAGAAAAACGAGTGGCTAAAAAAGTGAAACTAAGGTATTTCAGCGGAAAATAATTTTATATTTGCATAAACAGGGCAAATCACATGCAGAAATTGGTGA
Source organism: Ceratitis rosa (assembly GCA_037013455.1). Lineage (NCBI taxonomy): Eukaryota > Metazoa > Arthropoda > Insecta > Diptera > Tephritidae > Ceratitis > Ceratitis rosa. The sequence continues at coordinate 5,614,083 of JAWMAG010000029.1, forward strand.
AATAATGGACAGAAGCCACTACACCATAAGAAGCATTGTGAAACGATTTGAGGGGGTTTCATCTTTACAAAACGCGAACGCTACCAAAACATAAGAAAGGTAAAGAGAAACCCAAAATTATCTCCCACACAAATCGCAGCGGAAGTTAAGGAAGAGTTGGGAAAGAATATTCATCCGATAACAGTCCGGGGAGCACTACTTGAAACTAACTTTCATTCTTGTGTAGGTATATGCAAAAGCGTTTGGAAACTGTCATCAAACATAAATGCTTGGCTTCAAAATATTAATTTCGTTAATATTTTATCATTTTATTACAATTTCTTTGTATTTTTATGAAGTGTGCCAATACTTTTATTTGGTGAAAATTAGTACTTTTTCATTTATAATTAATAAATTGAATTGAAGTGAAAATTGTTGAAAATGTATCCCTCTGTCTAGCATTTTTTTTTTCGGAATTAAAAATATTTTCATAAGTCGTCCAAAAAAGGTGTTAAAGTTGAACTATCTTGCTGTGCCAATACTTTAGTTAATCACTGTACATTAGTGTGAAATGGATATGAAAGTTTCATTTATATGTACATACGTGTATGTATATAAGTATGTATGTAGACAGCAAGCTATGTAGACATAGTTATTTATATTTTATTTGTCTATTTGTTGATACGCCAATTAAAAGAGCTCATAGAAAATTATAAAGATGTCATATTTGATGATATTCAAGACCCACATAAATATGTACACAGCCAGATAGACCAGATGGTGTTGGTGTTGTTCTGCTTGGTTCTTTCACTCACTGTCTCCAAACGTCAGTACGATGCAGTTGTTTTGGATTAATTAAATGCGAACTAAATACATATTTTCTAGATAAGAAATTCTTGAAAAAAAGCCGAAATTTATTTACTTAAATTTAAAAAAGTATGAAAAGGTTGGACAACCAAAACAATCATTCGAATACTTTATTGCAATATTTTCATAAAACGGTTGAGAACTACCCCCATTGAAATTAAAAAAAAAAATCAGAGAATATTTTATATTCATTCGAAAAGAAAAAGTCACAGTAAAGTCAGTCGGCAACAACAAAAAAAAATATAAGCACTGTTCTTAATGTCCTTTCAACCACAACTTCCAGGCAGTGCTCGTCCAGTGCTGTCAAAAGAAAATGTGTTCGAATAGCCATCAGCATAAGCTCGCCCTTCTTTCCGCAGATCTTTGCATAAAAACCTCGGTTGTAGGCTTATAAATTCCAATTGATCCAAGAACTGATGCCCCATAACCGTGCGATGGATTTCGGTTCGTTCAACTGGCTGAAGATCGCTTCAAAAGAAAATGAAATTTTTTACCAGCTCATTTTCACCTTGGTGGCTACGTTAACAAGGCTTAGAAAACCTATATGCAACCATAGAAGAGCCAATGCATCCTCAATAAGCGTCAGTTTGTACCGGCATATGGACCGGTCGCATCATTGGTCTGTTTCTTTTCGAAAAGGAGAAAATAGCTATACCCTCAACGCCTAATGTTAGCGATGATCAGATTATTCGTTTCCGAAATGTGACACACAGCCAACGTTACCATTGATCTTTATTTACTTTTTATGAGGAGGCGCCAACTATCCAAAGACAATTAATGACATGTCGCCATAGAGGGCCACACAATCGAAAACGTGTTGAAAAATTGAGTCCACAAAATGGGCTAAAGCGAGCTGTATGAATAAAAATCGAGAGGCACAAAGCTAAAAATATCTGAGATAAAGAAACAGATATAAAAAAATACTGAAATGATTTCCTTTTTTTTTTTTTTTTCAAAAATTAATAGCTCTTTATGGTATCTGCAAAAACAGAGGCACTAACTACACCCCGATCCTTCATTCGTTATGGTCGATTCATGGCAAGTTTGAGACTGAGTTTTTCTGTTATATTAGGTCAAGTAAAAAGGTCGTTCGGTTTTTTATTGATTTTTCAAAATATGATAACTTTATGTACATTTGTCCGATTTAAGTCAAATATGCGCCGTTTTGTTCGTAAACTTGAACGCCAACGAGATGCCAACTTCTTTATACCTCTCTCTGGAGGCCAACTTCTCACCATTAAGCGCTTTCGCCATGGACAGGAAAAGATGGTAATTACTTGGTGCCAGGTCCGAACTATAAGGTGGGTGCATTAGGACCTCCCATCCGAGTTCCTAGAGCTTCTGGCGCGTCACCGAAGACGTGTGTGGCCTGGCGTTGTCCTGATGGAACACAATTCGGTCTGTGTTGATCAAAGATGGCCTCTTCTGGATGAGTGCTGCCTTCAAGCGGTCCAGTTGTTGGCAGTAGAGGGCCGAATTGAGCGTTTGGCCATAGGGGAGCAGCTCATAGTAGTAGATGATTCCTTGCCAATCCCACCAAACACACAGCAAAACCTTCCTGGCCGTCAATCCTGGCTTGGCCACCGTTTCCGCCGGCTCACCGCGTTTCGACCACGACCGATTTCGCTTGACGTTGTCGTAAGTGATCCACTTTTCATCGCCAGTCACCAAACGCTTCAGAAACGGGTCGATTTTGTTGCGATTCAGCAGCGATTCGCAGATGGAAATTCAGTCCATCATGTTTTTTTTGCGTTAGTTGGTGTGGCACCCAAACATCGGGCTTCTTTTTGAATCCAAGGTTATGTAAATGGTTCCAAGCGGTTTTCTGGCTTATCTTTAGTTCCTCAGTAATTAAATAAGTGCTCACGTGACGGTCTATTTCCACTATTTCCATGATTTTATCGCAATTTTCGACGACAGGCCTCCCGACACGTGGTGTATCTTTGACATCGAAATTACCGGAACGGAACCTAGCAAACCACTTTTGTGCTACACGTTCGTTTACAGTATCGGGCCCATAAGCTAAATTAATTTTTTCAGCCACTTTGGCTGCTTTTTCGCCTTGATCGAAGAAAAATTGTAAAATATAGCCAATTTTCTCTTTGCTGGTGTCCATCTTTGACGAGCACTAACAACGTCCTGAGTCAATCAATCGACAAACTGTCAAAGACAAACTTTTCAAACGTTTTCAACGCCGTATAGTATGACATGATGCGACACGTAACACTAGTACAATACTATGGACAATAATGCCATCTCTTAGATGAAAACCGAACGAACCTCTTACTTGACCTAATATATTCAGCTCAGAATGGACGCGATCTCTCTGTTTCGTAAAGTGAAACGACTTTACGTAAATATAATATATATTTTTTTTTAGTTCCCTTTTGTCGTAAACACAATTCAATAATGTGAGTGCAAAGAATTCGAAAAAAGGTCTAAAGCCGATTTAAATTTGCACAACTACTGTATTTGCATCAACTGTCAAACATTTTTACTTTCATTTGTAGATTGTGGGAAAACTCGAAAAAAAGAATAAAAAAAAAAACGAAACAAGAAGTCAAGAACTTTTGACATGAAACCGACACACTCTCTACATGAAGGCCTCTCGTACTTTCGATGGTTGTGGTGCAATAGGTGCAACAACATTAAGAGGGCAGCCCATCAACCACTCATCCTATTAATTCTACCCTCATTAGCGTGAAGCCATTGGGAAGCCATACGGTGACTTAAAGAGGTGATGACTGCAGACAAAACGCACAAAAAAAAAAGCAAACACTAAAATTTGCGTACTTGCTGGCTTTTGGCTAATCGTTCGTTATAAAAAGAAAGAAAAAAAAAGGAAGGAAAACAAGTAATCAAAGAAGCCAGTTAGAAGGTGGAAAGTTAGCTAGGTATGTGTTGTTGCCAATGCAACACACCAACACCATCACCACCAGCGCTAAGCCTGTTTGAATGAGGTTAATAATGGCATTTCAGGGGAAGTTCCTTCAACTTTCGACTGTGACGCTTACTAACAGTAAATAGTAATTCTTCCTTTACTCTTTTTCATTCATTGCTTTGCAAAGTAAAAGTGAAAGAGTCGCTCACTCAAGCGACTAGATTTCGACTTGCTGCAGAAAAAAAACAGCCAAATTGTTATAACTTCATTAAATACAAATACATATTTGTTCATATGTACATAAGTATTTACCTAAGTACATAAATAAACATTTGCACCAATATTTCTCCGCAATTTGTACTGCAATAAACTTCATGGAAAATTAATTATGCTCAGAGCAGAGCATTTAAGGCGACGAAACAAACAGGAAAACACGAAAACACCAACAATGAATTGAAAACCGAGTGACAATCGCCATATTTCATGCTTATATTTCCATTTTAAATTAATTTTTTTTACAAAAAAAAATTAAATAAATTCGAATTGAAAAAAAGTTGCAAGAGTTGACGACTTTCTTCGTATTTTCGTTCAAGCAATTAAGGTATATTTATTTTGTAGCAATGTATTTAATTGAAATGAAAATGATGATGCGATGGAATGATAAGAGACAATTATTAACTACGATGGCTGCGATGTAGAAAGACTATTGCAATAAAAACAAAAACTGCAAATGTATATATGTAGGTACATACCTGCGGCGGCATGATCGGCAGCCAAGAAACCGAGCGAATGTCAACAAATGACATGAACGGCATATTTTTTGTATATGCAGCTTGTGGATGTAGATGTTAAGATAAGATAAAAGTATAAAAAAATAAAACTAAAAAAAAATTGTTTTCTTTTCAAACAAAAATGTTTTTGTGACAATAAAATAAAGATATATTAAATTAAATATAACAAAAATAAAAGAAATAAAAAAACACAAAAAAAAAACAAAAAAAACTATAAAAAAAACAAAATAACAACAAAAAAAAAACTATAAAAAAAACAAATAAAAATAAAAAATAAAAAAACTATAAAAAATTAAATGAAATCATATAAAAAATTATTTAATTAAAGATAATAATAATAATAATAATAAGAATAATATAATATAACAGTAACGATATTAAGTAAAATTAAATGAAATAAATTAAAATAAAATAATATTAAATCAAATAAAATTTATTAAACAAAATAAAATAAAACCAATTAGAAGAAACTAAAATAAATAGAACAACAAAATATAAGAAAAATCAACAATAAAAGTAAAATAATATAAAATAACTTAAAAGAAAATTTAATAAACTAAACTAAAATAAATAAAATTAGATAAAACAAAATATATAAAAAGGGAAAAACAAAATAAAATGCAAATATAATATAGGTATTAAAAGAAAAGAGAATAAAACAAAATAAAGTGATATAAAATAAAACAAAATATATATATAAAAATAACACACAAAAATTAAACAAAGTGGAAGAAATTATATATGATAAAATAATTATAAATAAATAAAAAAGTAATATAAAAGAAATTAAAAGGAAATAAACAAAAAATATAGTTTATTTATTTTTATATACATAATATAATATATTAAAAAATAATATAAAACAAAAATGAAAGGAAACTGAAATCAAACTAAAAAACAAAAATAAATTCAAACGAAATTTAAAAGAAAAGAAAATAATATATTTATTAAAAATATAAAGGGTTATCTACATTGCGGTTTCGAAAATAAACGTAAACAAACAGGAAATTCCTTTTTTACTATAACATCATTCATATGATGAACTTCAGCAATAACTTGACGAATGTTGGTTTTCAAGTCCTCATGCATAAAACGGTCTTTCGCGTAGTCCTAAAAACAAAAAAAGGTCAAAGGTATCAAATCGTGTTGCGAGGCTTGTGGCACCATGGTGTTCAAACCATATATTGTCCAATGTTCTTCAACTGCAGGCTAAAAAAAGAAGTGGGTTATCATATAAACATAAGGCTCCGAATAGACAGTTACCGACTCGCTGTTGTCGTTTTCAAAGAAGTAAGGTCCAATCACACATCAGACAGAAAGTTTTTTGTTTGGATGTAATGGTCTCTCCAATTTTTTGAGAATTCTCAGAGCCCCAAATGCGGCAATTTTGCTTATTTACGTACCCCTCGAGTGGGTAATGTGCCTTATCGCTGAAGAAAGCGACCGTACGTGTATGTACATAGGTATGTGAGAGTTCGAAGCCTGACTAAATGTTTGAACACAATCGAGTATGTAATTCAAAATACTCATTCAATATAACTAATATTAAGATATATGCAGTCTATACCATGTTACCAATTTAGTAGCAATGACCAAAGCAAAAGAAAAAAGTATATAAATAAATGCACGATAACAAATAGCAAAACAACGACAGAAGTTGATTGAAGATACGTATGTACCACCACTTGCACTAACAACAATAATGCAAAAAAAAAAAAGCTACAACATAGCAAAATTGGCGTGAATTTGATGAAACCGGTGCAACAGTTGCACATTAATATTATTTTTATGCTCAGAAATGCCATGCAATCAAACCGCTACAACGCGGCGGATCATTGCAACGGCAACTACAACAGCTACAACACATTTCCGCGGTCAATAACATACATACATGCCAGCCATGGCTACTCATTGAAAATCGCGGGAAATGCATACTTAGAAGAAGCATAGGCACTAGTATGTACATAAATACATACATACATACGAGGGAATTAGCAAAAGTTCGGTCAGTTGGTGACTTTCAATTTGTTTTTGTTAAATCTGAAAACACCAAATCCTTTGCAAATAATTTATTAATCTTCCTTTCAAATTTTAGAACGATCGGCTGAAATGGAGACGAGAAAATGCAAGATAGCTGAGGATAGGTCAGACGAAATTCCACCACCAACGCAAACAGAAATCCGCCGTGTGATTCTCTTCGGGTTTCGGCGTAATTTACAGCCTATACAAATATTCTGTGAATGCCCAATTTCATATGGAACGATTGCACCGTCTTTAAAGACTATCTCTAAGTGGTTCCGAAGATTCCAGACCGGACATTTTTCCATAGAGGGCAAACCCCGAGAAGGTCGACCAAAATCTTCCAATGATGACTTCAATGTAGCTCTGGTAAAGTCCAAAACTGACGAAGACCCACAATTGACACAAGATATGATTGCTAATGAATTGGACTTAGACGCCATGGCTGCATTTTAGTAAAGTCGTTACTGGTGACGAATCGTGGTTCTATAAGTAGGATCCAGAAACCAAACAGCAGTCCATGGTATGGGGCCCAACAAAACCAAACTCACCCGTAAAATCTAAGCAATAAAAATCAGCAGCAAAAGTAATGATGTCAGTTTACTTCACCCGATCTAAAATCGTAGCTGCTATTCCACTGGAAAAGGGACAGACGGTAACTGCAAAATGGTACACCGACGTGTGCTTACCAAAAGTTTCCAAAAATTTGTTGAAAAACCGGAAGAAAGAGGATTTGCGGTGCTACTTTTTTCATCATGACAAGGCGTCATCCCACACTGTTGGAATAACGAGTGATTTTATTTTGATCTCTGGGATCGAAGAAATACGTCCAGCACCATATTCCTCGGATATAGCACCTTATGTTTTCTCATAAAAAAAATTTAAAAGGAAAGGTCTTTAATAGCAACGAGGAGATAATTAATGCGGTTAATGCTAAACTTGATAAGCTTAAAAAGCAAGATTTTGACGACTGTTTTCAGAAGTGGATCTATAGGCTTAAGAAGTATGTAGAGAAGATAAAATAGGACGACAAAGAATAAACGAATAAATACAAGAATTTTATTTTTTTCTGGTCAACTTACCGAACTTTTGTTAATCCCCTAATACACACATACATACATAAGTATATGTGTATAAATCATTTTAAGAAAATATGTTTTTTTATAAATACTGTTACATTTGTGTGCTTACGATTATTTAGTATTCGCATTCGATGATATTTTGCATAGAGTGTAGACAGAGTCAGTTCGATCGGCGAAAGATGAGGTGCAATGAAATTTTTGAACTCTTCGCCTTTATTGAAAAACAAAGTAAAGTAAATCCAATATTTGCTTGGTTGCACACTTTCGTTGCATTTCTAGTGCATTTCAATTTTCCAAACGTATATATGTAAATATGTTTAATGGTATAGGCGCCGCAATGTAATGCCACAGCAATAATAAGAAAAGAGCATAAGAGGCTAATTGCTTGACGCTTTTCAACATTTCAACGAAGCCTTCAATTGAGAATAGTTGCGATGATTAGCTATCCAGCAAAGCCAGGCAGTCAGTGCTGGCGCTTTCAACTCAACAGCTCCTCCACTGTGCATACCTACGTTGCAACAGCTGCTGCATCGTTGGCTGTGCTATTGACTCTTTTTGCTCCTTGTCGTAGTGCTGCCTGTTGGCCTTGTCGTGGCTGCACTTAAATTCTGCAATTTTCCAAAGCAAGTTCAAAAAACGGAGCAACAGCTGAGCCACAGTAATTTTGTTGTGCTGCTTAGTTTGTGCAAACAGATAGTGTAACGTAATGACACACACACACATACACGCACACATACACATACTCGGACAAACAGTGTAATTAGTGTGAGGCAGAGAGTGCAGCAAAGGGGGAAATGTTCGAATCTTACAATTTTACACAGACATATGTATACATATCTACCCCAACAACATATAAAGCAACTGTTTGAAATTTTGGCATGCACATACATACGTGTACGTACATATGTTCGTATGCATATTTACGGCATACAGTAGCCTAAAAAATTTCCTTAAACAAATTTAATAATTCGAAAATGGCTTAAAATACCTTCCGTTATATAAAGTTGCGCCTAAATGTAGACCAGGATTTTTTATATTTTATTCTGAATGTGTTTTATATTAAAAATATTGTTGCCTACATTTGATATGCTATGCAATTATTTAATTTCGCATGAAAAGAACATATGGAAATGTCAAAATGGATACTGTTATATAGCTCTTAAATTCTTATATAAATTTCTAACCATTGTTATCTACATATGTATTACAATATTACCTGTTGACCTAAATGAGGTTAGGTCGCCAAAAGGGTGACGGCCCTTGGCCGGATAAAATCCGAGTCAACTCCGGTCGTAGAACCGGCTGTCGTGAGAGTTACTGGCGCAACTTAGGTCTGTATACTGTAGCAGATTAAACTCCTACCTATCCAGACTCAACACCAACATACCCAGCGTATTTCCAGCGTGTAACGAAACCCCGCGCGACACTAACCCCTCTTTTGCATGCCCTTTGAAATGCACTCATCTAAACCCTCTTCTCCTCTGGTCCGAGACCGTCGAAACAGCTCGTTTTCTAGATCCCCCGTTAGATGACCTCCACTACAACAACAACGGTTATGAAACATTAAAATTTATCTTATACAGTAAGCCTAAATGTAGACAACGTTTCAGTCATATTTTATAGACGCTGTTCATATCGATGTTAAGTTGTTGTTGTAAACATCGAGAGTTCGCCGCTTTAAGCGAGTGGGTAGAAGTGTGTGCTACCAAGCGGATAGATAGATAGGTTCGAAACCTGAGCAGCTCAACGTAATATGTTCCCGACAGGAAATAAAAACTCCGCATCGGATAACCTGTAGTTCTCTCGTTTGGAAAAACTTGAAGAAACACAACACAATTTAAACGAGGAGCACGGCCGAAAATCGTTATAGCGGATGTAATTTTGGAGAAGGTTATGTGGGAAGAGTGAGTACTAAAAGCGATTTCTAAGTCCGGCATATCGGTGTTGATCGTCCGGTCCACCCCAATGAGCAGAACCGGCTGTGATGACAGTTCATTGGCAAAAGTCAATATAAACTTCTGCTGTCTGTAAAAAGAGATGCATTTTAGGTGTTATAATCTCTCCTCTATTACAACAAAGCTTTGAGTCACTGATAAATCTCTGTCTAACCCAGCGATACCAAATTACAGAGCGAAAATTTCATTACAAGATCTTCACGACTTGCCGGGATATTGATTTTATGCGAAACTGAACGATAAAGTCTCCAAAATTTTCATGATTCTTCTCTGCCAAACCCTTAATGCTCACACCCGCAAAATGCACAGCTATTCTTTCTACCAGCTGAAGGAGGAAGTAAGGACTAGACCTGGATTTTCAAAGTCAATAACATGAAAATTTTGATGGTTAATAAACCAAAGATATTGGAAGTGACATTCGACAGGTGTAGAGCCGCAACAAAATGTTCAAGTCGCTAACCAGCACCAAATAAACACAGATTGCTGGCTACATACATGGAAACCGGTTACTTGATCAATTGGACCGCACCAGACCGAACGGCATTAGCTAGTAAGACACAGCATATAAAGCTATATAGTCCTATCAAAACACCGCATTGAGTATCACAAAAGGACACCACAGAATGAATCACGCCTGCGGATACCTGCAAATGGTCCTTCTACGGAATTTATAGAGTCAATGAATAACTCAACTATGAAAATATACTAGCATGGTTTATTCCTTCACAAGATTAGCGAGCCGCTACAACAACAATGGTTTATGCAAACTTTTGAGCCACACTGTGTGAAACTCTTATCACTTTAATTTGTAGCCACGGAAATGTGACGTTTTCATTATGCCAGCTGTTGTCTCACGGCATTCCGATACAATGTTTGCTCTCCAGCATTAATTCCAAGTGGATACGAAATCATAAATTTCACGCATAACACTGGTAAACAGTAAATTACTCAATAATCAGCTGGTGTGGTGAAAGTTAAGTTCGATTAAATATTTTGTAATTGTAAAATTACGAGCCGGAAGCGAAGTTAATGGGTCTGGCAGTGTACAAGGACGGGAAGAAGAATATCTCCTGTCATAAAACAAACAGTCGGCGCGTTCGCGACTACACGGCCCCACGTCGCTGGTGGCTGGTGACAGAATCACCACTCAGACCTTTGCGAATTGGCAACGGCGATTACCGCAGATGATGGAACGATGAGCTGTACGAGATATACGACGAAATTGTCATATTAGCGAATAAAGAGGCAGCGGTTTCTGATGACTTGCTAGGTCAAAACGCCCCGATGACGGAAAACACTTCAGCTTTGAAAGTATTAGGTGTAGTAAAAAGAAATCCACGGGTTCCGCTAGATGGCTTTAGAAAGATGATATTTCGTATTAAAAAATGCTTTTCTGACAGTTTTGTGATTGGTTGATTCAGTTTTATTGAGCGTGCGTCAAAGATGGACACTAACAAAATAGAAAATTCGCTATATTTTAAAGTTTTTTTCGATAAGGTCGAAAACGCAAGCCAGGCGGCTGAAAATATGAATAGCGTTTATGGACCTGATACTGTTATAGTCAATCATGCACAATTTCGGTTTCATTCCGGTAATTTTGATGTAAATGATGGAAAGCCAATTGTCGAAAACGTCGATAAAATCATGGAAATCGTCGAGTCCAACCGTCATGTAAGCGCTGTTTCAATTATCCAACAGCTAAAGATTGCCAAAAAAAACCGTTTGGAACCATTTGAATAAGGCTGGATACGAAAAAAAATTAAACCATTCAATTCTATGCAAAAATATCGGTTATTCCTACACGTACATCAAATATATATTTTTGTTTAAAGTGTCCACAGCAATATTGAAATTCAACTTTCTTACGCAGAACTTCTCAATCTCTTTGCTTTCTTCTACATCAGTCACCCTGTATAATTTTGTGGCACAACGAAATAGTAGTTTACAACTTGTCGTTCGTTAAGAGCCCCGCAACATTTATTGCTTTGTCCTAATTTTCAATGTTGCAAGAACGCACATTTGCATGTAATGAGACCGGAATACCGGGAATTTAAACGCAACAAAGACAAACAGACAGCAAACGATTGTGCTAAATATTTTTTTACGTTTTGCATTTATGTTTGTATGTACAGTTTGAATGCCAGTATAGCAGCAGGTAGTGGTGGAAAACCCGTAAACATAAGCAGCGGAAAAGAATTTTGTGCTAATCCAAATATGGATGAGCGTACATGACGCTAACCAGCAAACCAGTCTGTGGGACAGAGCATTTATTTTAATTTAAAGAAAATACAAAAAAAAATTAAAAAAAAAAAAACAATTACAACACTAAATACTGAAGCTTGCGCATGCGTACAGGGTATAAAATAAACACACACACACTCGGCACTCCTACGGCCATGACAATTGGATATTTGCGATTTGCACGAATGAAAATAAATACAAAAACACAGTCATATATACATATGTGCATATTTGCAAACTTGAAAACCGAAAATCGTAAAAGCGAGGTAAACCAGCCGGTCAAGCCAGGGCCAGACCACTAACAGTCGCAGCGACGCTGCAGGCATTGACCGCTGAAAGAATATCGGTTTTTGATCGCAATTTTGTGAAGCAAAAAAAAAAAACAAAATAAATAAAAAAAAAAATTAAAATAAAAAACTGTGTAGAATAAAAATAAAAAATAACACCAACAGCAGCAAATCTTTAAAATGTCGCTTATTGCCTTTAAGACGTACAGCATGCAATAAACTGAAACACAAAAGAAAATCAAGCAACAACTCCTCTCCTACTCAACAATCAAGTAACCCACTCTCGGCCATTATCACTGCTGATAAACGAAAAAAAGAAATAAAAATAATGGAGAAAACTGGTTTCGCCGCTCACCAAATCAACGTTAAAGAGAACTTTTTGCTGTCATTTGCGAAAATATTTATATATTTTTTTTTAATTTTAATACGCGTTAGCAAAGCTAATTTAAGCGTTATATATACAGACATATACATGTAAATAGGTGTAGCAATAATGTCATCAAACAGCTTAAATTGAACTAGAAGGATCCAAAACTTATTTTTTTTTCTTTTTTCGGAGTCCTTAGCTTTGAAAGTAAAGCCTTAATAGTACGATTATCTATGTCTATAGCATATAGGTATGTATCCTTTACCACAAGCAACGAAATGCCGGAATACAAAATAAATTTCATGTGAATTTGAAATATCAGCAATCGAGACAGTGGCATTCGAACTACTAAATCAATCAGTGATTTTGTTTAGGATTCTTAGAAAAAATTTTATATAGACTGTAAATATTTAATCCATTCTCTAAACAAAATTTGCGCTTTCCAAAACAAAATTACAAGCAATTACTAAATAATGGAATGTCATAACATCGGGGCTAATCTGTAGTAAAAGGCGAAAGCAAAATATTAAAAAATACACAAAAACTTCAAAATAAATTTAAATAAATAGGTAAAATAAAATTTAAAATAAATAAACAAAAATAAATATTAAAATAAAAATGAACAAAAAATAAAAATAAAAAAAAATTAAAAATAAATAAATAAAAATAAGTAAATAAAACATATAACAAAAGAAATTAAATAAATAAAACAATAAAAATAAAATTAAAATAAAATTAAATAAAAAATATAAAATAAATAAAAAATTAAAATAAGAAAATAAAAATAAATAAACAAAACAATAAAAACAAGTAAAAAATTAAGTAAAATAATATTAAATAAAAAATATAAAATAAATAAAAAATTAAAATAAATAATAAAATAAAGAAATAAAGGAACAAAAATAAATAAAAAAATAAAAATAAATAAAAAAATAAAAATAAATAAAAAAATAAAAATAAATAAATAAAACAAATAATAAATGAAAATAAATAAATTAAATTAAATAAATATATAATAAAAAATAAATAAGTAAAAAATAAATAAATAAATAAAAAACATTTAAAAAATAAAAAATAATAAAAAATATAATAAAAATAAAATAAATAGTAAAATTTATAAAAATAAAATTAAAAAACTTAAAAATTAAATTTATTAAAACCAGTCATAATTAAAAAGTAAATATAAGACAACAGGAATTTTAAAAATATCAATAATAACTCTTGACAATTAATGATACTTTTGCATTGTAAATATAGAAGTAACCCATAATAACCAATAATAGGTATAATACTATATTTACTTATCAAATTCAGCTGTAAACGTTCAAATTGCAAGAAAAAAAAAACAAAATTCAAATGTAAGTTGCAGGAAATACATACATACAGTTACGAGCATTGAAATAGTAATGCCTATTTGCAGAGTGAGTTTTGCGTTATATTTTGATCCTTTATAATATTACCGTCGATTATTCCTTAAGTTATATTATTTGAAGTGTAAGGACCCTGTTATGCACAACATTCAACTGCCTTTATTTTTTAAAGCTAATTATATTTCGTCGTCAGTTTAAACAGTTTAAATAAGCAAGCAATAGAATAGTAGCGAACAGTGAGCTGTTGTAAAAGTCATTTTCACGTTAAAATTTTTATTTGTAAAATACAAAAAGTAAGTTTCTGGATATTTTATTTGTTATTCAATAAAAAAAAAGACAAAATATGACTGTGTATCTTTTAGTGGGCCGCTGGAGGCACTGAAGTGAAGAAAAACGGGAATGGATCCGGTCTCTAATAAACACCGGGAAAATCTACGAGGAATTGAAAAACTTGTCGGGTGCTCAGCCAAAAAATAAAAGACTCTTTCAGAGTTTTGAACGAAAAGTGGTGAGATGCGCTAGGACACGACCGACAATGTCTGCTGTGAAGATTAGCAGCGAATAGAACCTGCTCTGCGGTGTTCATACAGTAAGAAGATTTCTGTGTTAACATGAGTTATATGCCCGAAGTCCTCGAAAAGTACAGCTTAAAAAAACATTTAGCACTTAAGACGTCGTGCCAAAGAACACCTTAATTGGCCGATTGAGAAATGGCACAACATTTTGTGGACAGACTAGTCAAAAATAGTTCTATATGATGATAGTTCTATATGGAGATTCACCACAAAAATTGAAACACGGCGGTTCGAGTATTATGGTTACCTGTTGTTGTTGTTCGCTGGCTGTTTTTCGTACTGAGGCATGGGTCCAACTCACAAAATTAATAATATTATGGACCAACACGCATACTGAAAACGCTATAATGAAAAATATTATGCTACCATTTCCCGAAGAAGATATACCGCTGAAGTGGATTATGGATATTTCAGCAGGATAATGGCCCGAAACACACCAGTAGGGTGGCAAAGGAGTGGTTTCGAGTAAATGGGCAGGCGTTAAGAAAGCCATATGGAGTGCTAAACCGAAAAACAACAACGAACTCTGGACCGTAGTGCAGGAAGCATTGCAAAGCATATCCTTCAAAAGATGCGAGATGTTATAAAACATGGTCGTACTACCAAGTACTAGGTTTAAGCACAGATGAAATTTCAAAAAATCCTTTATTTTTCCTTTAAAAAGTTTTTTATTACTTTACTATTATTTTACTGCTCGCTAAAATTTTCCCATATAAAGAAATCTTTGTAAATAAACATATCGTCGACATATGTAAATCAAAATATTTTTGTTAATAAATATAGCTTGGAAAATATGATCCACTTTTGCATTTCAATAGATGTTAAAATTGTTTGGAATTTTGCATAACTCGAAGATATCTAAAATTCTAGTACCCACTACTATTTCACTGCTCGCAGCTGTATAGATATGTACAAATGTACACACGAGTATATTCATATGTATAAAAGTAATTTAAAGCAATAAAAACGTAATAAAATTTATTTCTATACATGTAGACACAAAAAAGAATAACAAATACAAAAATAGATGCGATTACTAATACTGATTTTCATACATATTATGGATTTCATAAAAATTACAGAATCGCAAAAAAAAATCAGCACTTTTGTACGTGAAGAGGACAACATAAAGGAGTAGGGAGTTTTAAAACGTAGCAAACTGGTTCTAAATGCCACAAAATACAAATAGGCACCATTTGTAGCCGAGGAAATGCAGGAATACATGTACATACACAGAATTGAAGCACGAGATTATCAACTTAGTTACACCATATATAAATATACCCTTTGGCAGTTGTATTATCCATTGTTGGCTTAAGAGGCTAGTAGAACACGCTGATATGCTTATATGTATGTATATAGGTGCATATGTATTTGTTGAAACTGTAAGCGTAATGCTCGAAAGTTTATTGAGTGCAAAGCAGAAGAGCAACGGAGAGTGTGTAAGATCTACAAGTTCTTTTATTTACTACATTTTCTTAATCTCAAAGATAATCAAATTACCTAAATTTGCTTACGTAAATTAACATGCTTACCTGATAATATGAATCCGCCATGTTTACGGTATTATAGACCAAAAAATACGTTTCGTGGTTTGTTTCGTTATATGTAATTCACGTCGTAATTAGTTCTTATTTACTTTATCTTTATCTAATAAATTCACACAAAAATGTTCGCTAAATAAAAAAAATCAAAACAATTAAAAATCTGTGTGCGTGTGTTATTTTCACTTTTATATATATTTTATTGTTAGTATTCTTGCGACATGAGTTTTGCGAACGGTTTTAAACACTTAGTATTTTATTATATTTCATATTATGTCAATTACCACACATAAATAGTGTTTTTGTATTGAACCCAAGCAGTTATTAAAACACAAAAATGTTATGATTGTACTTTTTCTTCAACACAAATGATAAAATTTAATCGTTGCACGCACGTTGAGAATACGGCTACAATCTGAAATTTGACAAAAAAAAAGTTTTCTGGTAAATTATTTCATTATATTGCAATAATAAAAAACTAAATTGTAGGTTGGTAAATAAAATAAAAACCGCATAACAAATCAACAATTACTTCGTATGCCCAACACATGGGACGTAAAGATAATTTACTCAGACTGTCCCCTATCGTGGTCGCATACTACAGCACAGAATCTACATACAACTATCTAAGCATCCTACAGACAGACACACATTGCAATTTCGCGATTCGATAATTGCTGTCAATTACATTTTCCTAGGGCTTTAATTGGAACGCAGTGAAGCGCTGGTTCGGTATGCCACCAAAAATTATAGTTGCAAGGAGAGAATTACTTGAACGGTGTGTAATCAAAACACAGCAGGCAGCGCCGGGATTTGGGACGGGCGGTGTAATACCATATATATATATGTATATATATAAAAGAAATGATTGAAATAAGCATAGACAATTCGTGATTGTACACTATTTTATTGATAATTTGCTCCGTATGTAAGAGATTATGACTAAATTGTTTATGTTGTTGTGTTGTTGTTGTTGTAGCGGTTCGCACTAAAGAGATAAAAGATTCAAAATTACTTGGTGTGCTTAAGAAACTGGATTAGATAAATATGTCTTATGACGAAATGAGGCGTATACTTTATATGATTGTGTATGTTTGCGAAATTTCCTAAATTGGTCAGGAAGTAGTAAACATACAGTATACTTCTCATGGAAATTAGAAAAATAACATTATTACTATTTATTGAAATTTGTTTTCTTGCAAACTCTAAAAAAATTGTATTATCATATCGGCATATAATTATTTGTTTATTGCTACACATACTGTTTATGGTAAACACATTTCTTAGTTGTGGTCAAACTATGTATGGACGAATGGACGATCTTGAACACTCTTCCTACAGACGGTCAGAATATAATATTCTTACACACAAATGTTTATTTAAATAGATTCATACGTATTTCATTATTACCTATTAATTATTTCACTATAGCGAGTGAAGAGCGGTGTGGAGATCCTTCCAAAGTATATAGTAAATCAACTTTTCAACACAAATTGAAATTTAGTTATTGGAACAGCTGAAGGGGCATGCATATAATGGAATATGTATGTATGTATAAGTATGTTGCAAAATTTACTAAAAAAAAAAAATTCCAAAAGCCAGACATGCACTTTAGCCTTCATAAAGATCCAATCTACAAAATTCTGTGCATGAAACTAGTTGTTGATTTAGTTTGTCTGTAATATTTGCCGCACAGCAATTGGTGATCCAAGGCATGGAGATTTTTTCTACTTGCTCACATTAATAGCCCCTGTTCAAAACCCGTAATATCAAGTTCTTTTCACTTCGCAATTATTTCACAAAATATTTTTACCGAACTGTATTATGTTAGATTTTAAATGCAAATTGCCTCGCGGTAACAAATTACGACACACGAGCAGCCGTGTTGATTCGTTTATAAAGTAACCCGAAATTTTTAGCAAAGTTAATCAAAAATAATAAGTTTTAAATGGAAAAGAAAATATTAAGCACAACAGCTCAACAACCGACAACCAAATTCTTGTCGCTTGTTTTCGCCGCAAACGAAGACAAGCAGTACTACCAACAAAAGCATGACAAATTAGTGCCACCACATCTATCAAATATTAGCGATAACAACCAAGTTTGATTTGATTATTGTCAATCGCCGTGCAAGATACTGCAGAATAATGCTGCAACTACCCATATTACATTGCTAACGTCCATAACAGCCGACTGGAAGAGCGATGTAAATACACGAATTATCGACGCTGCGAACGGCATAGAAATGTTGCCAGCAGCCAGTGTGTTTGCATACTTTTAAACAGATTTATAATTTTCGTCAACAAATTTCATAATTTATATGTTCGAATATAAACACCAATCAAATATACATAATCCATATGGTAATAAATCATTAATTATGAATTTAGTTTTCATTTCATTTTGAAAAAACTGTTCATTTCCATATTAATAGTTATTAATTTATTTCATATTAGTTTACAAAGTCTATACTGGCAGCCTTGTACAAGAGCGAGAAATGAGCTGAGCCGGTTTTACGGAAAAAATCAAATCGCCGCTGGTTTCTCTGGGACAACCGTCAGTAACGGTATGGGCGAGCGGTGACAACTTTTCATTTACATGGCGCTCTTATAAAATAGGTTGCTATGGACGGAAGGTACGTGATATGGGTAGTTGCAGCATTAGACCTCAATTTAATTAGGCTGGGGCCATGTGCAGAACTTCACGCAAGTGAGGAAATTTTTGACTGCCATTCACCTGGGAGTGGCCAGAAGCGATTCTTTTGCATATGGTTCAAGCAGCTCACGACTCCGGTAGTCAACAAAGCTAAAGTGAGAAGGCGAATCCCATGCGGCTGTGAGAAGGGTTGGGGACCCACCACATGATAAACTAAATCCAATGAAAACTCAACTTCAGCCTCGGATGAGAGACCCCCCTTTTGATGATGACCCCCGCAATTATTTTAAGGATTACGATTTGAGGGCATGCAGCTGGAATGTCCGGTCCCTTAATTGGGAAGGTGCCGCTGCCCAGCTGGTTGATGTCCTCAGAAAATTAAAGGCTGACATCACCGCCGGGTCCTTGTGAAATTTACTACAGCGGCCATATAAAGGAGCGCAAATTTTGTGTCGGATTCGTGATGAGAGAGAGACTCCGTCACCGAGTACTGGCTTTCACTCCTGGGGATGAACGTCTCGCCACAATCCGCATCAAAACGAAATTTTTCAACACCACACTAATTCGCGCCCACGCCCCGACAGAAGAGAAGGACGATATGACCAAGGATGCCTTTTATGAGCGCCTCAAACGCACTTATAAGCACTACCCGCACCACGACGTCAAAATTGTGCTTGGCGACTTTAACGCCATGGTGGGTAAAGAAGATATATTTGGAACAAGAGTCGGAAAATTCAGCCTCCACGACGAAACATGCACAAATGGGCTGAGGCTGATCGACTTCGCCGGGGCCCGAAATATTGTTGTCTGTAGCACTAGGTTCCAGCACAAAAATATTCACCAAGCTGCTTGGCTGTCTCCAGATCGAAAAACTCTCAACCAAATCGATCATGTTGTGATTGACGGAAGACACGTGTCCAGTGTTTTAGACGTGCGTACGTTCCGAGGTCCTAATCGACTCGGATCACTATATTGTCGCAGCGAAGATACGCACCCGCCTCTGTGTATCGAAGAACGCCCGTCAACAAACACAAGGAAGGTTCGACGTTGAAAAGCTGCAAACACAAGAGACTGTTGAGCGATTTTCTACTCGACTTGCCCACTTGCTCTCTGAGGGCACTCATCAACAACCCGGTATAAGGGAACTGTGGGACGGCATTTCAAACTCCCTACGTACAGCTGCAATCAAAACTATTGGGATGATGGGGACTGCCGTTTCGCTGTGGAGAGAAAACAGACTGCCTACGTCGCAACCTTGCGATCGGCCACAACACGTGCGGGGTGGGATAGATACCGAGAACTGAAGAGGGAAGCTAGACGCATCTGCAGGCAAAAAAAGAAAGAGGCCGAGATGCGTGAGTATGAAGAGCTTGAGAAGCTGGCCGAAAAGGGAACCGCTCGAAAATTCTACGAAAAGATACGGCGACTTACAGAAGGTTTCAAGACCGGAGCAAACTCTTTTATGACCCAGGAAGGTGAGCTAGTGACAGATGCCCAGAGTATACTGGATTTATGGAGGAGGGAGCACTTCTCCAGCCTGCTGAATGGTAGTGAAGAAGAAACACCTGGAGATGGTGAACCCGAAACTCCAATTGATGACGATGAAAAAGTTATTCCGTTACCCGACTATGAATAAGTCCGAATAGCAATCGCCCGCCTAAAAAACAACAAAGCGGCAGGGACCGATGGATTACTGACCGAGCTATTAAAATACGGCGGTGAAGAACTGATTAGATGCATGCATCAGTTACTTTGCAAAAAAAGCCGGATGAAAGCATACCCGCCGATTGGAACCTAAGTGTGCTGTGCCCAATCCACAAAAAGGCGATCCCACAGTCTGCGCCAATTGCCGTGGAATAAGCCTCCTTAATATCGAATATAAGGTCTTGTCGAGCGTATTGTGTGAAAGACTGAAGCCCATCGTCAACAAACTGATTAGACCTTATCAGTGTGGCTTCAGACCTGATAAGTCAACCATTGACCAGATATTCACCATGCGCCAAATCTTGGAATAGACCCGTGAAAAGAGAATCGACTCACACCATCTTTTCGTCGATTTTAAAGCAGCCTCTGATAGCACGAAAAGAAGCTGCCTCTATGCCGCTATGTCTGAATTTGATATCCCCCCAAAACTTATACGGCTGTGTAAACTGACCTTAAGCAGCACTAAAAGCTCCGTCAGGATCGGGAAGGACCTCTTCGAGACGTTCGATACCAAAGGAGGTTTCAGACAAGGTGATTCCTTATCGTATAACTTTTTTAATTTAATGCTGGAGAAAATAATACGAGCTGCATAGCTAAGTTATACTTTACCAGCGGAGTAAAATTAAATAGTAAGCTTGTGGTGAGCTGATTCTCGAAAACATACTGCCAATTGAGAGGCGAAATCATGTTAACCCTAAAACGTTAATCAGAAATACACTGCTAATGAAGTTCTTTTTTATTTAGTTACTTTTTAACATATTAGTAAGATTCTTTATTATTCATTTATGCTATTACAAGTTTCTTTTTTAAACAACGGGCTTTTTTGGTAACGAACCAAATGCCGATATTACTGTGCCTTTTGTACCGGTAACGGTAGTAGTTAATGTTGGCGGTATAGATTTAACTGCAGCGGCTGGTTGATCCCATTTCGATTTCCTAAAATAAAAAATTTACTTGTATTCCAAAACATTTAATAGCAAAGTGAATCATTTACCTTTTCTTTGCTTCCTCTTCAACTTTGCGGGCCAAAGCTGTCGCTTGCTCTATTTTATCTGTATCCTTGCGTTCCTTTTGACGTTTAAGCATTTCATTCTTTTGAATACGTGCCAATTCTTCATAATAGCTTTCCGGACCCCATTGTAGCGGATCATAAATCTCAGGCGGATAATTAGTGCCAAACTCATTTATGTCACAATATTGAATTAATTTTTCGTAAATGCTTGGATTACGAAATTCCTTACGTCCTTGTATAACACGATTCATATCCATGTTAGTGGTTTCCATTTTATCATAGAGATGTTTAATTTTTTCAATCAATTCAGCTGACGGTTTGCCTTTCGGCTCTGGTGGTAACGAGAAGCCATAATGCGCATATTTACTAAATTTATCCACTTTCTTTGGTGATTTGGCATCATTAGCCAATTCAGGTTTCTCATCTACTTCCATCGGCAAACTGATACTGTTATCTCTTGATGTTTGCGCGTTACTATTTGCGCTTGTCTCCCCTTTTTCCTCTTCGATCTCAGATTGGCTACTTGATTCAGAAGCATTACTTTCATCTTCATCCTCATCATCGGAAATCACGGTATCGTCTTGATAGCTAACCAAACGTCGCACCGACTTTCTACGTTTCCTTCGTTTCTTTTCCTTTTCATTCGGTGATTTTGCTACTTTTTCTTCTTTTGGACTTGGTAATTTTGGTATGATTACCTACAATTGCATAAAGAGACGAAAGTTATCTCAGTTAAATAAATGTAAAATTCGACTTCTCAATACCTGTGAAGCTTGTGAATTCGAGGAATCCGGGCTTTGATCTTCTATTTCCGCTTCATTCTCAGAATCTGTGTATTGTGCAGTTAGACTTTGCAAAGCTTTGCTCATTTTTAACTATGAAATAATATAATGTTTGACTTTTCTTCACAAATTCTACAAAAACATGTATTTATCTGAAAACGCTAAACAAAACATCAGCTGTGCGAACTACTCGCACGTCTATTTATCACTGAACGTACTCAAACGATTTGGATGTAGAGCTACCATATCGGGATTTCTGCTTTAAAAAATTTCAACAAATAATCTTTTACATTTGTTTACATTTGCAAATTGCAAAATTTGTCACAAGTATTAAAATCATGAATTCAAGAGACCGCATTCATTTCATTTTGCTATTTATACAATATTATGATATGCAAGTGCAAATTATTGCTGCACGGACAGACGCTGCTGAAAGGAAAAGGATTTTTTGCATGCTTACAATTAATATACGTTCTTTGACTTAACAGAGGCCTTAAATGCATTTAACGTCTGGTGGAGATAGGCTATTACATTCTAGTACGGTAGCTACATAACGAACAGCTGATAACCAACAACAACACTTTCTGAATTTCAATTTATTGACGTTGACATTTTCTTTAATTGCACTAATTATTTGTGTTTACCTTTTCAAGAAAAAATATTAGCATCGCAAAATGAGTATATGTAATGAGGATTCGAAAAATGAGGACCGAATACAGAAACGAGTCAATAAAATACTCGAAACGAGATTGGAAGCTGATAAAGTAAGTAGCCAACTAGGCAGGTCTCTTGTGCAAAACTTTTCACATTTCGCTCATAGGACACATTAGACGCTCTAGGTAATCTCTCCAACTTCTTTACGGAAAACACTTTACAAAATCGACGTAACCTACGCAGCCAAATCGAACGCCGAACGGTCGGTATAAATGATAATTTCCTCGAAGCATTTCGTACAGTGAAAAATACACTCGATGCTGTATGTGAAGACTTAGATACCATGGCTAAATCGGTACAGACAATGAAATCAAATTTGGAATCTTCGAAAGCTTTAACCCATGACTTAATTACACAAACCAATTCTTTGGAAACTGAACGTGAACGTCTTGAAGTGGACCAACAAATAGCCGAAGCTTTTCTAGCACGCTTCCAGCTTACCATACCAGAACATCAAATTTTATATGGGACCACAAAAGATGCTCAAATTGTGCCCGAGTTCTTCACTGTACTTAATCGTGTACAGAGTATTCACGCGGATTGTCGTGTTTTAATGCAATGTGGATATCAAACTGTCGCCTTAGAAATAATGGAAGAAATGACACTACATCAGGAAGGCGCATTCGAACGACTCTATCGTTGGACACAAAATCATTGTCGAAATTTGGAAAATAACGAAATTGGGGCGTTGGTCATTGAAGCAATGAGTAGGCTGCAAGATCGGCCGGTGTTATTTAAGTATGAGTTGGATGTAAACTTTAATTAGTTAAATTAGATAATGTTTAAAAAATCATTTGCTTTGTAGGTATGTAATTGATGAGTACGCCATAGTGCGGCGTGGCGTATTGGTGCGTCTTTTTATTGAAGCACTCACAGAAGGTGGTGCTAATGGCAACCCAAAACCTATTGAAATGCATGCACATGATCCGAAACGTTATATTGGTGATATGTTTGCCTGGTTGCATCAAGCGATACCGAGTGAAAAGGAAAATTTATCTATGCTACTAAAGAAGTGCGATAAAAATGGTAAGCGGTCATATTTTTTATAAATCTCAGATTACGAGTAAATATATTTTTTACCGTAAACTTTAGATTTGTCAGATCAAACGCAGACTGCACTTGCCTATATAGCCGATGGTGTTTGTCATCCTTTAAAAGTGCGTGTGGAAACCATATTGACTTCGGAAAAGGACACCATCGTTTTATTTGCAATATCAAATTTACTACGATTTTACCAGCAAATTATAAAACAGGTAACTAACACTATATAAATTGTAAGCACTGGTGACAAAATTATATTCTCTCAGGTCGTCAAAGGTGGCACACTTGAACAGACTCTTATTGATTTGCAAAGGACCAGTGAAGAGATTTACTTGAATTCACTTTCCAATCAAGTACGCAGTATATTGCAACGCCCAGCCAGCGCTAGCTTAGGCATCGAACCGCCGCAACGTGATCTGGTGCCACCAACGAGCGTAGGACGACTTTTAAATATGCTCAAAGAAATACTATCAGTGGCAACAATGGTTGATGGTCGACAAGCGGATATTACAAAGATTGTCTCCTGCGTAATCGATCCCCTATTGCAATCCGTACAAGAGTCGGCCTCACATTTACCCACTATCGATATGGCAGTATATCTACTAAATTGTTTCTATCATATGCAGAGCTCCCTGGCAGTCTACGAATATATGGACGAACGAGTTGAACGCCTACAGGCACAATCTGATGCACAAATCGACACACTAATATCGGAGCAAGCATCATCGTTGGTGGCTAATCTTAATTTGGGGCCCATCTATACTATATTACAAAATAATCAAACAAAAATTGAGGCAAATCTGTTGAAAATATTCATGAATAAAATGGAAGCATTTTTGGAAATGCCAGAGATTTTGCTACTACCACAAGTACAATTGCTAATGTCCAGCGCACATCGGAATGCTGTGCAGAAACGTGCTTTCAATGTTATCGTTGCTATATACAAACAAATATACGAACGTGTACATGATCCAGCGAATGGTTTTGAGCAACCAGAGGCGGTATTTAGCAAAACACCAGAGCAAGTTAGCAAAATATTGGCTGTTTAAGTGCAGATATCTATGGTATTTTAACGTTATTATATTTACTGTCTAAAAAGTTATACATTAACATACATATATTCATACATAAATGGTAAATAATTTGTAAAGTGGAATTTTTCACGTTTTACATTCCGTAATCTGCGATTTTTGATTTTTACTTTTACAGTTAGTCATTCAAAGTTAAACAAAAGCGACTTTTCGCTTTCAATTACTTGCAATCGCGCATGAGTTTGTACAAACATACACACTATATGTATGTATATGTGGATAACTACAATAACAATGCATAAATATGCCAACTGTAAATACTACACGCCTTCATATCACTCACATTAAGATTGAGTCAAACGTTCACTAATTTCTTATTCAAATCTTTTTTTTTACTATATAAAACCACTGTTATTGTGTTTACTTTATGGTTGATGTGCACAATAATAGTGCAAATGAGAATTGAATGACGAAACGAAAGAATTGAAAGGCGAACGCAAAAGAGCTGGCGTGAACTAAGGAGGCTGTGTACATTAGACGGATACTATACTGTTAGTATGTTTGGCACTTTGTCAGCTGTTGTCGGTTTATAGAGCGCTCCACAAATTATTCAAATTCTCGAAGTGTTCTTATCACACGCAAAGGAAAAGTTGATAAAAAAAAAAAATAGTATAGTAACTGAGGGGAAGGATTTTTTTTTATTTGTAATCCCTTGCCGAAAAAATATACATTTGTATGTACTCGTACACCTAGTGAACGAACGATTGCGCAAATTTAATTGAGTTTTAATGATTTTGTGTAAGTCAATAACGAATAGTCACTAAGCAGACAAAACTTTTTTGTGTTTGCTTGTTTTTGACGAGTTCTTTGTTAAAGTACACACAGCTTCATGATTTTTTTTTTTTTTTTTTTTGGCTGTTTGTGACGTGCGAATATCTATTTTTAAATCGTTTTTATTCTTTTGATATTTTACCTATCTCTTAACGGATATCTTGTTTTGCGCGATAAAAGAGGAAATGTGTTTATGAAGATTGTTTATACACGAATAAAAATCAGATTGCGTATGAGGCATGTGTGAGTGTATAATAGAGCAATGTGTCTGCTTAAAAAGGGGTAGCGCTTAAACTGAACGTTTCAGTTTACTTTGTTGTCACTATCGTAAAAGTATTATAAGGCAAACAATTTTTTTTTAAATCGTGCACCAATTACTTAACATTTCATGTTCAACTACAAAGCGAGGTAAATTGTGTATACATATTGTAAGCGTTAACTAGCTTGTTTCCTTTAACAACAATGTTGTTACTACAAAATAATAGTAACAGTGAAAGAAATATCAAAGTTGTACACTATTTAGCTTAGCCTTTGCCAAACAACTTATTATTATTATTAATATTATGAGATACATTTAATATACGCTGCATTACATGGCAAAAAAGAAATTGCAGAATAAATCTATGTATGTATATTTAGTTGTATATGTAGAGGCGTATCGAACCTAGAAATGTGAAAACCAAAATATTCAGTGTCCAATTGTTATTCTGAATTGAGACACGTTTTAATTGTATGTAGTTCAACCCCCTTGTTTAATCGTATACTCTAAATAAGCATTTTTACGACATTGTAACGGTAGATCGTTGGAAAAGTTCAAGCGTTAAAGCGCTCAAAAATGCCGGTAAAGACTTATTTCCCACCAGCTGACTCTCTATAAGCGGTTTCAATGTTACCGAATAGGGTGTCTCCAGCATATCCAGTGCATGGTTTGACTCATTCAAACGGAAGTTAAGGTAATCATCAGGACTTTCTGCATACATACTGGATAGTCTAAAGAAGAAAAAAGTAATAATTAAAAATAGCTAGTATTAAATTTTTTACGCTTAAATAACAACAAATTCACGCACTTGTAATTTGTATTCAATCCCAAACGATCGATTCGATAGCCAAACAACAAATAGCAGACCTCACGAAATTCCATGCTGGCTGACTTGTAACATTCCTTCATCTTCTTCATTTTCGAATTGGTGGCATCAAGTTCAGCACGCAACTGATTCATCTCTTTGATATTTATAGTCATATTTGTTGTTTCATTAAGACGTGCTTGCGTGACTTCATTGTCTTCTTCTAATTTTTTATTGCGTCGCTTCAGACGTTCAATCTGCGGGTAGGAAAAAATTTTTAAAAATATTTTTCTATTTTATTATCTAATTTCGTTCGCGCCAACATACCTCTGCTTGTAATTTTTCAATTAAATTATTGGAATTTTCGTAGGCCTCAGAGGCGGGATTTTGTGCAAAATGTACTACTTTAAATTTACCCACATTAAAGTCACCCTTCAAGCAACGATGCTCCAATTCCAATTCTAGCTCTTCCTTGCGTCGGCGCAAACGTTCATTTTCTAGACGAATTGTATCTAATTCTTTTTTAGTATGCTCATATACTTCGGTGCTGACGACATTTTCAATGGTTTGATCGGCCACTGGCAATTGTTTGGCGTTAGTCAATTCTTTCTCCAAATTACTGCACATATCTTTATAGCCTACTAAAGTCTTTTCCAACATGTCGAGGCGCGTACGTAATTGCACATCGCCAGCGGCGCCATCAGCTGCGTTATTTGCGGCGGAGACTGTAGGAAAATAAAATTAAATTTCAATATAGCGATAATATATTATATTTATTTAATGGTTTGCTTACATGTTAGATCTTTTTCGAAATTCTCCAAGAGCTGTTTGTAACAATCTCGTTCTTTAGAGACGAAAAACAATTTGCGTTGTATGCGGTCTTTGAAGTTTTTATGTTTCTTCAAAGCCACATTGAGTTCCTCTATGTTTTTAACATAAATTTCGCATTTCTAAGGAGACAATTTTTTTTTACATATTAGTAATTATTTTGTTATATCTTGCTTATGTTAAATTCTAATTTTTTATATTTCAAATTTTACCTGCTTATAATCCAACAATTCCGATTTCACAGACTTGGTTTCGGACTGCGTATTGCGTTTCTCACTTATCATAATAATATCATTTTGTAGCAGCTGTTCAATGCGAGAGCGCAACGCCATTGGACTCACCAACATATTAGGCAAACAATGATCCTGTGCTACTTTTATCCACTCCTTCAACTCTTGTTCCATATGTGAGAGCTTCACTTGCAAAGCTACTGCTTCATTGCGTCCACCCTCCTCACGTGCCAAACGTTTCTTCAAATCATGCACTTGTTCCTCTAGTAATAACTTGTTCCCCAGTAATTCTTGTAAATTTTTGTTATTTGTGCGCAAACGCTCTAGCTCTTTATCCATATCGGGTATGCTGAGCAAGCGAGTTTGTGATTTCTAAAATAAAATAAAAAATTGATTAAGAATTCAAAGATATGTACATATCTATGTATATATGTTTTATTAAAATTCCAATTATATTTACCTTAGTAATTTCTTTCCAGTCTTCATAAGATGCAATTTGATACTCGAGTTCTTTAATTCGTGAATTAGCCACCTCTAATTCTTGTTGTTCTTTTTCATGTTCGATTTTCAGTGCTTCATACGATGATGTATGGGTTTTATACTCATTCAGTAAGCTTTTTAAATTAGCCATTTCGTCAGTTACTAATTCCAGTTCCTAGAACAAAAACATACAACTATTAGTATATATTTTTTACATTAAATCATACAACTTTACCATTTCTAGTTTGTCTGTGTGACGACGATATTCACTCAGCTCGTTTTCCATACTATTTTGCACTTGACGTGAATGATCCTCTATTTCGAGTTTTGCGCGTTGCAATTTATGCAACTCCTCTTCATAATGATGTTTTTGTTGAGTTAATTCACGTTGTGTGCGTAACAACTCTTGCTTGGCACCTTGTTCACGTTTACGCACAACTTGCAAATGCTTTTCGACATCTTGTACTTTATTTGACGAAAATTCACACTGTTTCTTTAGCTCACTTACCTTGCTCTCATAGAGCGTTTCTACTTCAGCACGTAGCTTGTGTTGGCGTTCAATTTCGATCTTTAATTTTGAAATCTAAAATGAAAGGAAAAATGTATATTTATATTTACTGCATTATTTCAATTGATATTTACCCGTGATTTGGCTTCGATTAAATCAGCTTTTATGCGACGCGTTTCCCAAGGACTAGATGGAATGCTGCTGACAGAAGCGTTGCTTTCGTTGTCACAGCTGAGATGAGAATTATCGTGGCGGCGTTTCTTAGGCACTGCAGTGTTTTTTAATATAGTACTTGTATTGTACACGCATATAATTACTTTTACTTACAAGTTCCAGAATCATTGTAGGAATCATTTAGGTATTCGAAATTAAGCTTTTTTGGGGCCGAGTGTGTTAAACTATCGTTGAATTTTTCCATTATTTTGTCGAAATTTGATTTTATATTCTCCATTTCTTCCAGAGCGTGAAATATTCTTCTATGTGCGACTAATTGTAAAATTACCCTTTCAGCGGTTATAATATACTTTAATTGAGTGAAATAACCTAAATAATTTAATTTTATGGTATAATTTCTGAAAAATAAATATGGGCAATTTTAATCAAGACTAAACAATACCAAAAAATTAAAGAAGCTTCCAAGCTGCTTTCCCGATGTCAAACGCTAAATTCAGTGTTGTGACGTTCCTCTTTACGCTGATATTCGCATTTTGTGTCTCT
Source organism: Ceratitis rosa (assembly GCA_037013455.1). Lineage (NCBI taxonomy): Eukaryota > Metazoa > Arthropoda > Insecta > Diptera > Tephritidae > Ceratitis > Ceratitis rosa. The sequence goes on from JAWMAG010000029.1 coordinate 5,643,638, forward strand.
GGCGTTTTCCTTTCCTTACATTGCGTTCTGGCTGTTAATTAAAAAAAAAATAAACCCTTTTTCAGTAATACGGCAACCACAGTTTTAAGTAAGTGGTATGAGTGTTTTTTTCGAAACTTATCTTTTTATTTTTTTTTATTGTTATTAATTTAGAACATGTGTATATAACAAAAAAAAAAAAATAGATAAAAAACGTTTTATTATTAAATACAAGACACAAAAATCAGCAAGAAATGTTTAGCAGAAATAAAGAAATTTATGATTTCCCAAATCCTTCCAATTCGATCATACGATTGTTAAATATAAGTCCTAGAATTTCTTTTTCAGCTTCTTTATTGTACATAAATACTCAGTTAACTAACTATGCAACTCTCTATAGACACATACTCCGCTTTACTCCAAACCGAAGCTGTCACTACCGAGTTCTAAATTCAACTGAATACGCTGAAGTGTTGGTTGCATCTCTAGCAGGCTCCTCTTTGTTTGTCCTCGATAATGAATATTCGTAACACGTTCTCTGGAACAGAATTTAGTTCTCGGCCTCTCCTTTTACCTCACATTTGTATTTGGCATTTACATTTATTTTAAAGAAGTATAATAATGTGGCAATATGCATTTGATAGTAAATACAGATGTTTGTTTTGATGTTTTCGTTTTACGAATAAAGTCTATGGCTAATCAAGTACCTGTGCATGGTGATAAGGTCTGAAGATCCGAGTACTAATCAATATGTCTACTGAACCGGAAAATCACACAAAAGAACTGGCCACGTTAAGAGAGGAGATACAGACACTTCGTCAAAATTTAGCTGACAAAAACCAACAACTACAGGATTTGCAAGCAGCTCAACGTGCAACTGCAGCTGCCAATAATAGTGCTGGCAATGGAGTCCCAGTTAACTTTTCTACACCGCATGTTAACGATTTAACAAAAGATGAAATTGAACGTTACAGCCGACAACTCATACTTCCTGGGTTCGGTGTTACTGCACAAACAAAACTAAGAAACTCTTCATTCCTTATTGTAGGTATGGGTGGTCTGGGTTGTCCATCATCTCAATATCTAGTTGCAGCAGGCAGTGGTCGCCTAGGCTTGGTGGATTATGATTTAGTTGATCGAAGCAATTTACATCGTCAAACATTACATACAGAATGTACCATTGGCCTGCCCAAAGTGGAATCAGCCAAAAGTGCTTTGTTGCAAATAAATCCAAATTGTGAAATTATTACCTACAAAACTCTAATGAATAGTGGTAACGCGATGGATATTATAAAACAGTATGATGTTATACTGGATTGCACAGATAATGTTGTTACACGTTATATGCTCAACGATGCTTGTGTACTACTACATAAACCCTTGGTATCGGGCAGCGCTCTTCAGTTCGATGGTCAATTGACAGTCTATCATTATGGCGAGACATGTCCTTGCTACAGATGTCTATTTCCAGTGCCGCCTCCACCCCAAGCAGTAACAAATTGTGGCGATGGCGGCGTAATGGGTGCTATTACCGGAGTTATTGGTTCCATGCAGGCGCTAGAGGCAATTAAAGTTGCTACAGATGTGGGTGAAACTTTAGCCGGTAGATTACTTATCTTCGATGGTGCAAATGGCATATTTAGAAATATTAAATTACGTGGCCGACGTAGCGATTGCAAAGTATGCTCAACAAATCCAATGATTACTCAACTAATTGACTATGAGTTTTTCTGCAGTATGCATGCTTCTGACGATAATCAAGCGCTACAATTACTCTCACCAGAGGAACGTATAGATGTGCGTCAATATATTGACATGCGTGCAGAGCCTCATTTATTAATAGATGTGCGACCACTGAATGAATTCGAAATTTGTCGTCTTCCCTCATCTGTTAATATGCCACTGAAGGATGTATTAGACAATAAATTCGTAGACCAATTTCAAAACGAACTAGATGATAAGAAACTACCCATCATTTTAGTTTGCCGTCGTGGTAATGATTCACAAATAGCGGTACAGCACATGTGTAACAAGTATCCCTCACACACGATACGTGATATTGTTGGTGGCCTTTATGCTTGGCATTACCAGATAGATAACGAGTTTCCAATCTATTGATGCTGTCAATAAATGTAATTTATATACGTACATATGTACATATGTGTAAAGTGTAAATATATGTATGTAGTTATTTATTAAATAATTAAAATTTTAATGTCAAGTCCCAATTAATTCTTATTATGGGGATAATTTGTGAGAAACTCCATGTTTAGACAAGAAAAATGTTTCCAAATCAAATATTGAAACTGTTATGACTAAAATAATTAAAATATTTTCATTTCTGTCCTCTTTTGGCAAACTAATTGGTTTGAAAAGTCCGAATTCCACGGGTAACAAACCAGTGTTAGAAAATAGTCATGTACGGAATGAAGTGGAGATGTAATTTTATCGAGCGTAATGAAGAAAAGTGCCAACATATGTATATAGTAAACCAATTTTCTTTGCTCAGTTAGTGCTCAAGGAATTCCGCTTAATGAAGATTAATATCTGCGGATCGATAGCATTCAATGTAAGTAAATGTCCTATATCACTACTAGAAGCTTACTACATCCACTACAAAATGTTATAGAACAAACGGTAAATAGATTTTTCGAGAAAAAACACCTTGGAAACAAATACAGAAGAATATTGTAATTATAACACACACACACACATGCCTTGTAAATAGATGGCTACAAATGCAATGACGGGGTGTGTATGGCTTACTCTAGAGCCAAGTGTGTGTGGGATTTCTACCTAAACCGGCCTAACAAAGATAACAAAGTTTAGATATTATGGGTCCCAAGTCACATAGGCATACATGAAATGTTCTAATAGACAAGTTAGCTAAAGAAACGGCAACAACCATGTATATAGGGTATGAACTCCTCTTTGCTGGTTTCTGTTCTTGTGAATTGTCACCAGTCAAACCAAATCCTTTCCAACCAAGAGAATGCCTTTCTATCACAAGCGGGTACTTACAAATATCGAGCGTTTGGGATTAAAGTGGACTAAAACCTCGTTTAGTACGGAGTATGGTCCAGGTTGAGAATCCCCTATCACATATCCTGTTTAATATATCTTTATCAGCCACGGCGTATACGTAATATAAACAAATGTATGTAATGTACATATGTAATTCAATTTAACTTTCATTAGCAAATTTTCTGCCATGATTTAGTTGTCTGAGTCTACTTTGCCTGCCCAATAAGAGAAAATGTTATATTATTGCCATATACGAGTAAATACATACATATATGAATTTATGTACATTTTTTTATTGCTTCATATTATTTTCAGGAAATCCCCATTAAGTCATTACCAAGTGTTGGCATGCCGCAATCTACTTTGAGTTGAGTGTTCACGCTATTTGTGCTGTTGAACGCATATGTATGTACGTATTGTTGCATGTTGAAACTAGGAAGAATTGTTAATTGCAGTAATTCAATTGCTTCGTGAGTGGGCATATGTTTGTTGTGAAATTCTAACAAATAAAATGAAATCCTTTTTTCCTTTTATTTAATACAAATATACATACATATGAATATGTGACATACACACATACATACCTACATGCAAAAGTGCTACTATGGTCACCACATTATGTCCCTCGAGTGTTGAATAATGAACTTCAAGACCAACAAATATGATTTAATCATCAACTGTTGAGCGAAGTTTAATAGCAGAAATATTTTTGAGAGCAAAACAGTTAAGCTAATTTAATGAGTGTGCTTTGCTATGTGTTTGGGTATGTGTGAAACATACATATAGATGAGCAATTCATGCTTAATTGTTTTTGTTGCATTTTTGTTGGTTGATTTTTTTTAGCCGATTATAAGCTTTTGTTGACTTGCAAAAACTAATCGTAATTTCCCAGATTCACCCATGTAACGGCATTTTTATTGCTCAACTTAACTGTTCACATCAAATGTGCGCCACTTTAGCACAGTTAAGCACAAAATAACAACAGCAGCAATGGCGGCAATAAAATGTAACAAAGTCTGTGAATATTTGTGAATAACGGTGAAGTGACTTTTGTTAATTTTCACCAAAAAGAAAAACAGAAAAAAACAAAAACATAAACGAAAATTTCTGCGGGAGTTGATATTTGTGTTTACATTTTCACTATACTCGTATACGTATACTTACGTATATATGTACATATGTTTTATATATATGTACATATGTATGTGCTTGTGTGCTTCTATGTTTATATTAACCAACCGTACTTGCCATGACTAGCGCTGTTTAATCAGCCACGTTTCTACTTTCATTATCCATTTGGCAAGCCGAGTGAATTATTGTCTCATTGAAGTCAAGTAGTGAAAATTTAATTTCATCAATTAACAGTTGAAGTGTAAAGTTCATTTCACTTTCTGCAATAATATATATTTACATATCTATATAGAGTAAGTGGTTTGTGAAGTGAAATTGTTAGTGGCTGAATTTTCAATATAAAAATTTTAAAATTGGAAAAATGTTCTTTAAAGGCATATTCAAAAAATTTTTGCTTTATTTTATTATATTTGATTTTAATTTCAATTTATTTTGCTTTTATTTTAATTCATTTTATTTTGATTATTTTTTTCTGTTCTCTTATTTTGTCTTAAAATTTTAAAAGTGTGTTCGAAAAACATTTAATTTTTTGCTTTAAATTATTTTAATTTAATTATTATGTTTAATCTAATTTAAGTTAATTTTTTTATTCCATTTTTTCTATTTTAATTTATTTCATTAATTTTATTTTAATTGTTTTAAATTACCCTATTTTTTAATTTAATTCAATTTAATTTCTTTTAATTTAATAAATATTTAATTTTTTTTTACATTATTTTATTTGACTTATTTTAATTAACATCTTTTAGTTTATAATCTTTGATTTTATTTTATTTTTTTAATTTTCGTTTTTTTTGGATTTTATTAATATATTTAGTTTTATTTTTTCAATCTTATTTTATTTATTGTTTTTACTGTTTTTATTACTTTATTTAAATTTATTTTTTTTAATATTTTTTAATTTTTATTATTATTTTTTTAAGTTGTTTTTATCAGTTTATTTTATCTTTCTTTTTCTAATTATTTTATTTTTTTACTTTATTTTGTAATTTTTTTTTATTTCGTATGAATTATTCTAATTTAATTTATATAATTTTTAATCTGCTGTTTTTAGTATATTTTATTTAGTTTTATTTAAATTTACATTATTAATTCATTATATCAATTTATTTTTACTTGTTGTATTTAATAGTTTTGTTTTATTTTATTTTTTTTTTTGTGTTAATTTTCTTAATTCACTTTTATATATTTGATGTTATTTATATAATTTTTTTAAATATTTTATTTTGCTTTATTTCAATTTATTTTGTTAAATTTTATTTAAATTTACACTATAAATTCTTTTTAATTTTTTATACAACTTCGTTATATCAATTTTATTTAGCCTTGTATTATTTAATATGTTTTTATTTAATTTCATGTACTTTTATTAATTAAGTAATAATGCAATATTTCATTTTATTTTATTTCTTTTTTGCCTTTTTATATTACTTTATTTTATTTTATTTTATTCGTTGTGTTTCATTTTTTCTTGATATATTTAATATTTTTGTTTGAATTTTATTAATTTCTTTTTTCTTAATTCACATTTTTATATTCGATTTTATTTATATCATATTTTTTTAATTTGTTATTTTGCTTTGTTTCAATTTATTTTGTTAAATTTTATTTAAATTTACAATATTAGTTTTTTTGAATCTTTTACCATATATGACTTATTCACTGAAGCGATATTCGGTCGAGCTCCTCATCCAATTTGTGGGTTTGCATCTTGATGTTTTTCCAACGAACGGAGGGACCTACAGCTTATACTAAGCCTACCCCAAACGGCTGATGGTTTTTTTACGAACAGCCTTTATTTCATGTCCGAAATACACTCGGAGGGGCGGACATTCCCTGTCGAGGGGCGACCGCAATTAGAAAATTTAAATTTAATTTTTTTTATATTAGTTTATTTTATTTTATGTTACTCATTTGGTTTTTTTAATTGGCTTTATTTCATCTTATTTAATTTAATTTATTTTATACTGTTATATTTATTTATATTTTTGTTATTTTACTATATTATATATTATTATTTGGTTTTTATTTAAATACTATGTTTGATATTATTTCATCTGATATGATTTTAATGTATTAACTTATTATACGTTCTTTTATTTATTTATTTAATATTTATTTTATTAATTTTGTTTGATTTTTTTATTTTATCTTATCTTATTTACTTTTAATCTAATTATTATTGTTATATTTTACTTAATTTTTATGGGTTTTATTAATTTTTTTGATAATATTGTTTTTTTTTTTAACTATTTATTTAAATTTAGAAAGAGTGCACTGGCGCTGTCCCTCCCATTGACAGAGTATTCTGCAACTAATGATGTTTAATTAAGATTTACTTCAGTTGCAATTGTATTATATAGTAATTGCGAAAATATGATAGACATAAGGACACAAAGCAACATTACGATGTACAGTCTATGTTGGTGACTCAGTGCTGTGCCCTGCATGAGTCCATCATGTTGCTTCTTTTATCTGCTCCAGCATTCGCATGCAGTTTGCATCCATGATGGCTTACGATAAATAGCCCTTTCACTTATACTATTTTTATCTCGATCAACACGAGCTAAGGTCTGGGACCATCGATGTACCTAAAATTACAAATAAGATCAAACGACATAATGTAAATTTTGATATCACATGCACACTCCCGAAATTTACCATATTGGTAGGCGTAGCTCCGCGATTAAAACTACACACCAGCGCCGACAAAGGTTAAATACTTCGGTTATCCTAAAGGGTTCCAACATTTGTAATCAATTCTATGAAGGACTCGTTTTATTTTTACGTAAAATATTTTTTATGATCACTTGTTTTTTCACTGTTAACTGAGACAAACAAATATTACCGATTTATTATCCAGGCAACAAATTGTCAACAATTCAGTATACGAACGTGAACAGAAAACACATGCTGTCGATTTTTATCACTACGGCAATAAATCGGCGAGCTGCCTATTTCTCATGTTTTGTATGATGGGGTATTTCAAACTTTGATTATATTGAAAAAAATAAGCAAATAAAAAAAATTAAAAAATAAAAATTTATAAAAAAATATATATGTATATATATAAAGAATCAATTTTCGACGTTACATTATATCGGTCATTTAATCAAGTTTAGTCTGTATCAACATATACAAAAAAATTTATCTTCGTTCCTTCCGAGCTACTGAAGCATAAGAATTTGAAAATTACACTTTAATATGAATATACATTACGATATTAAGCTGTATTTAATCAATTTCAGAGAATTTCTCTTCGATTCCGTTCTTTCGTTGCATGCACTATCTTATACTGATATTTTTAAAATAATTTTTTTAGTGGAGAAAATGTTGATTTTATAGAAAAAATTCAATTTTTTTGATAAATTTGGCTTCCAATTCTTCGACTTTTTTGTACTTTTTCGAATGTATCACAATTCTGGGATTTTTGGTGCATTTTCACCTTTTTTTTAGCATTTTTTCTTGCGGAATTTTTTGACGATTTTTCTGCTGTGTGGAAATCTTTACACCTCATACGACTTCGACGATTTTAAAAATATTTAGGTGCTGCTAATTGGTTTTTATGTTAAAAATATGTATTATCAAACGAAACAGCAAGCGTGCGCTTTATGGCTGAAATGTCGTATAAGTAACATAGACACTTTTAAATTTTTGTTACTCATACGCAACGTGTGACCAATGTTAATTCTACTTTTTTTCTTAAAAAATAATAAAATATCTAAAATATGTTTAGAGTTGCTTAGATTTTTCTACGGCTAAAAGTCCAACTTTATATTAGAGCTCAAGAGTATGTTCGAACATTTTCGAACTGCTCGATCATTTAAGCAACGAGTACTCGCACACTCGTTCATTACTCATTGCTCGAAAATTTTCGAGTTTGGGCTCGAGCCCGAATTTTTCGAGCAATTTGATTTAAAAATTTGAGTTTTTTCCTAGAACTTTCTTCTATAGTTTTAATTTTACCTATGCAAAGTGAAAAACTCATTGAAATACTGAAGAAATTTTGACAAACAAAATTGAAATTTGAAAAATTTCAAACTATCCTTTGAGCAGTTGAGCAACGAACGAGTATCTAGCGCTCTACTTTATATACAACTTTTTTTTTATAAATTTATTTAAATTCAAATGATCGTAAAAAGAGTCTTAAAATTTCTGAAAGTAAAAAATTTTTTTTTGAAATATGTTAAGTATTTTTAAGGAGTAAATACAATGCGACTTTTAAGCCACCACATTATATATAAAATACATATATACAAATATGTATGCTCATATATACTACTTGAGAGACCTTAAACACTCATTTTCCCTAATGTATCCCTGGAGTTGATTTCGAAATTCAACGAATAAATCAGTATTTATCTTGGATTTTCACATTTAATAAAAATGTATGTATCTGTACATACATTTTGTATAAAAATATTATATTTTCATATATTATAAAATGCCTGCAAATTTTTACAGCTTATATAGATATGTATATGTATGCATTATGCAATGTGATGTGCGCCTTAAAAGTGTTGAAAGCAAATCAAGAGATAAAATGTAAAAAAAAAAAAAACAAAAAAATAACAATTTAGAATCTACATGAGAAGGAATAAAGGAAATGCTATGCTTGTTCATAGCCCAGAAAAAGCAACAATAATAAAGCAAAGTAGCGAAAGCCTGGAGTCTAGGAGCAATCACAACTACTACTGCAGCAACAGCATCAGCAGCAACAACAACGACAAGTACTTGCTGGTAAAACAAGCGCGTACATTATGACCAGCGCCTGGCTAAAGACGAGGTTATTGTTATTGCCATTGTTGTAGCTGTGTCTGCAGTTGTCGTTATGGCTCACACACACCCCCACACACACCCCCACACACACACACCCACACAAACACAGCTGCTACTAAGCCTTTTGGGTAAGTTTGTAATGTGGAAATGCTGTAAAAGTGTTGCTTTTCGCCGTTAGCCCCACAAACTTACTTCAAACATACATACCTACATATAGATACATACATACATACATACATACATACATAGTGTTCATACATACGTACACAAACATATTTATTTATGTCTATAAGTTTATATTGTCGCAACTTGGCAATAAACTTGCAACTTGTAGCTGCCTCTGGCCATCGCGTTGCTAATCGGGCCGACATTTACATACATGTTTGCATAAATATACTCGTAATATAGTGTAAATATATACACGTACGAGGAAGCGCTTAGTTTCGGGCCTATTCGGTATATTTGCCATCGATTCGGCTCAGTTGCCGTGCGTTACCAACAACAACAACAACAACAACAACAACGAAAACAGTACCAATACCACCACAAGACAAGCAGTAAAGCAGCCAGGCAGCCAAGCAGCCAGGCAACCAGGCAACCAGTCGGCTATTAAGTACTCATACATATATAGTTGCTGTTATTGAGCATTGTGATAGCATAAGCAGCTGTAAATGTAACGGCATTTAATGGCACCTGGCTGGCGTACGCGCACTTATACAAACACATACATACATATGTTTGTGCATACGCATACATAAGTAAAATATTCAAAACAAACAACCACGCACACATTGGCGAGCGAATTGAGCCCGTAAACCTTTCGCTTTCATTTCGCGAGAGAGAGAAGGAGAGAGAGCGTTGTTGGTGAGTATAGAAAACTCAAAATTATTTCTCTTTAACATTCACCTTCGCTGTGGAGTTCATTACAATTGATTTTTTTTTTTTGCTAGAATTACAATTTGATATGTGTGCATATACTCGTATGTATTTAAATATTTGTTTTTGGTTTTGGTGCAACGATTGCCACTTTTGGATATTCTTTGTTTACTACTTTTGTTATTTCATAATTCACTACTTTGTGGGCTGAATGGAACTTTATTTATTATTAAAAATTTAAGAAACTAAACTTTTTTTGTTTTGTGCAGAAGTGCTAACCGAAATTTTTAAAATATTTTCTTGCGAAAAATCCTTATTTTATAGATAAATACATTATATATATTTCGTATAAATAGTCATATTAGGTCAGTAAAAGGCCATCCATTATTTTTGCAATAGACGGAATTAGTGATCCGTATCTCCCGTTCTATAAGTGGTGTTGAATTACACTAAATGGCGTTAGAAAAGTGATATTTTGTACTAAAAAGGTAATGGGAGAAGTGTTGATTCCTTTACTACATGTCCAAGATGGACACCAGCAAAGAAAAAATATGCTATATTCTACAATTTTTCCACTTCAAGTAATGGAAATCATCGAGTCTAACCATCATGCGAGCATTGCTTCGATCGCACAGGAGCTAAGCATTGCACGAAAAACAGCTTGAGACCATTTGAAAAAGTTTGGACCCACAAAGAAGCTCGACGTATGAGTGCTACACATGATTTAACGAGAAAAAATTTCATGGATCGAATTTCCATTTTCGTACCGCAGCTGAATCGTAACAAAGTCGTTCCATTTTTGAAGTGGATGGTGACTGGAGATAAAAAAGCGGATCACTTACAGCAACGTCAAATGAAAACGGTTGTGGAGGAAGGGCAGTGAGCCGGCATGAACGGTCTCCAAGGCGGGATTGGCCAACAGGAATGTTTTATTGTGTGTTTGGTAAAGATATTTCCACTATGAGCTGCTGCCCTACGGTCGAACTCTTAACTCGGACCTTTACTGTCAGCCATTGGACGATTGAAGGAAGCAATAGCCCGGTAGCGGTTAGCTCTGTCCACCAGGAGGGGAATAGTGTTTCATCATAACGATGCCAGACCACTCGAGTCGATAGTGATTCGTCAGAAGCTCTGAGAGTTTGGTTGGAAAGTTTTGAAGCAATCACCTTATAATCTATCTACTATCTATGGCAAAAGATTTGGAAGGGAGAAGCCTGTGAAAATCCATTTTCCAAATTTTTTGCCAATAGAAACAACGGTTGCTACGACAGAGGCTCAATGATATTATCGAATAATTCTAACTGTGGTAAATAAAGCCTTTGATTTAATGCAAAAATAATGAATGACTTTTGCCTTGACTTGATAATTGGCATTCTATACACGTAATACGCTTCTTAAACCCCACAATATGGGATCAGAAGTAGTAGTTTTCCAAAAATTTTGACGTGGGCGCTATCTAGTGGCTCCCAATGTAGCCTATGCTCTTGAAAAATGTCTGAGGAATACCCTCTCCAAACCTTAAGTTAACTTATACAAGGTAAATTTAAAAATGGGTTTGTCAGAACTTCTTCAAGCCCTCATCGTACCTTTCTTTATATTGTATTTCTCGATACTATTAAAGTGCATTTCGCCTCTCGGAGAGCGAGAGAGAGTAAGAGAGATATCATCAGTGATTAACTTCTGACTGAATATCTGCTGCTGATAACTGCTAATGATAGTGAAGCTTGCGAATGGTAGTATGTGCCGCCGAAATGGCCTTTTTGGGCTACCCTCTTCACTTAAAAAAAAAATCTACTATTATTAAATTAAAATTTTTTTTGAAGAAATCTTATTTTTTTTTAATGTTTGAACGTTCAGAAATATTGTATTTTCTAACCCCTGATAGCGGACTTCATCGCGTACATGCCTTTCATGGTAGTTGCATTACAACTTTAGTAAATTTTAAGAAAGTATCAGAAAGGAAAGAGACTCGCCCAGCAAAATTTCAATCGAATTCAAGAAGATGAGGAGCTGATTGGATTTGCTATATCTACGTGTCACCGTTTTAGAGGTGACGTAATCCTGATCTCCTGACTACTATTGTTGGTTTTGTGAAGAATATTCCTCTCACCATTACATATGTCAAACCAATTGGTGTATTTTATGAAGCTCAGAAATGAAAACTCCGCTTAAATTTCCGTGAAATCGATAACGGACTGCACTGAGAGCTGGACAGTAGCAGAAAAGTTGTTTGAGAAACAGCCAATCCTTCTACCATAAGTCCATACAACATATTGCCCGGTTAATACGTTGGTTATTGTGCTTATGGAGGTCCTGCTTAAAAGGTGGAAAGACTTAAGTCTGTGCACTTCAATTGCACGTGGTTTCACTCTGTCATCTCCTCTTGGCCCTTCTGGTGAAGGCTTAACAAATTCTAGCCGATGAAAGAGGTATGTCTACGACATATTCAGAGCTTACCAAACTTATCTAGCAAATCTTTTTCTTACATCTGCCGCCTAAAAAAATGGTTAGAAACAAATATTTTAATAGATCCATACGTGTATTCAATATTATAGCATCTGCTTAGAAAATAACCCCAAAAGTAATTAAAAAATATCCAAGTGGATAATTTTATAAGTGGCAAGATTAAATATTTTTGAGCAAAAAAGCAAAAAAATTTCGAAGCGAAACTACCTAATAGATTTTTGTATCATGACTTAGGCTACTCTTCTACTGGATTCTCTGTGGTGGAGTTACATTTAGCGTAAGTTGAATTTGAAGCTTACAACACAGATCCAACGGATGAAGGTTTTGAGTTATTGCTTAAGGTAACGTTCTTGTAATGGTGGTGAAGCCCGGCAGAAGAACTTTTTCCGGTAGCCAAAATGTGGCTCCGTAGAACACGATAGCTTTTTTATTGTTTTCTACAGAAATTATGCAGTATTTACCAATCGCCCTTTTGCAAGCACAGAGTTCCATCATAGCTTTCCTACTACTTACTATCATATTACGCTTTCGATTCTAAGCTTTCCGTAAGCGTTTTAACTAACCTAATATTATTATTGCTTCTGTCACAAAAGTCACTATTAACAGGTTTCACTGTACTTCGCTTAACACCTGAGCAAGTAAGAGCGCACGTAGATATGAATAAGAGAGCGCCAACTACTCAAAGAGCTAACAGCTGTGGCGAAATTCACCACAGCACTCGTAATATTATACCAAAGTGTTGAAAACAACTGATAGCTGCAGGATAAATGAGCAACGGTTCACACGGCAATATACACTACATATGGACTCGTACTATCTAGGCAAATGTTAAATGGTAAAAACTAACATGACAACGTAAAAACAGTTGCAGTGCGTAGGCGGTTGTCGTAGATGTCGTAGCCAAAACACGTGCACGGCTCTCGTTCGTACACGTTCTAAAGCAGCATCTACATATAGCTATTTTATAGTAGCTTCACTACTTTTGGCAAACTTTTTTTATTGGATTCTTCTCTTTTTCACATACGGTGTAGTACTACTAACTACTACTGCGTATACAATTTACTACTCAATACTATATACAATAATTAGTGCAATAACATTGCAGAAGATAACAAAAAAAATCGAAATGAAATTAAAAAACAGTTGTAGAATTGTGTGAAGTATAGTGTTTTGGAAATTTTAAAATTAAACTTGTAAAAAATTCCATACAATTCAATTATGTGAAGGCTTTTTCGTGAAAAGGGTGTGCAAAATAAAATACCGTTATATGTGCGTGCGTATGCCTATGTATAAGATAAATCACGGTAGCAGCTGTGGAAAGTTTCAAAATATTACCAGGGTTCTGGTAAATTGGCGGCAATGGTTTGTGGAAAATGTGCAAAGGGTTGGAAATAAAAGTGTGATAATTTTTTAAAGTGAAAAAAAAAATGAAAAGAAAAATGGAAAACTGCAAATATTGCTCATTGAAAATGCGATTTATATCTGCGGCTGACTTTGAGTGAAAGTTAAAAATATAAAAATAAGAATACAAATTTGAAAATAAAATATTTGATTTAAATATTTGGCTAAAACTAGAAGCAAATGACCGAAAATAAAAAATTAAAAAATAAAGGAAGAACAAAGTAAAAAAAAAATATGATATAGAAAATACAAAAATCTTATACTGTAACGACGACAATAATTGCATGGAGTTTTTACGAAAAAATGTAAAAAAAATGACGAGAAACTCAAATTTGAATAAAGAATAACTTATTAAAATATTATATATGCAAAATATACAAACAATTTGTGCTGTAATCACGACAATAACTGCTTGGTGTAATAAACAAATTAAAAACAAGCAGCAACAAACGCAATTTAATAATAAAAAATTTAATACTGAAAAGATTTTCATAAAAATAAGAAAGCATTAATATTAAAGAAAAAAATATTTTAATTAAAACAATTCAATAATAAAGAAATATTTAAAATTAAAAAAAAGCTCATAATATAAAATAAATAAATAAATAATAATAAAGTAATAACAAAAAAGGAAATACATATGTTAATACAAAAGTATTAAAATATTTAAAAAAAAGTATTTATTTTAATAATGAAAATAATTTAAAAAAAAATAATAATAAAACAAGAACACTTAAAAAATAAAAAGAATTTTATAATAAAAATATATTCAAAAATAAAAAAATTAATAAACAAAAAGTACTTTAATAATAAAAAAAATATTCAATAATAAATTAAAAAACAAAATATTTTTTAATAATAAAAAGTATTTAAAAATAAATAAGATTAATGGACAAAAAATGTGTCAAATAATAAAATTAATTTAATAATAAAAAAACATTTGAAATCAAAAAAAATTTAATAAACAAAATATATTTTAATAAGAGAAAGAATTTAATAGAAAAAAACATTTATTTTACAACAAAAAATTGGTAAATAAAATATATTTTAATAATAAAAATAACACTTTTTATTATTTAAAAATAAATAAAATTAATAAACAATAAATATTTTAATAATAAAAAGAAGCAAATAGTTTATAAATAAATAATTTAAAAATAAAAATAAAATCGTTTAAAAATTATTTTTGGTATAATAAAAGAGAAAAGTGCGCCGCATTGCAATAATAATGGCAATAATTGTTTGGACATCATTATATCAAATAAAAATTTTATTAAGTTAAACCTAATTCTTTTGAAAACTATTCTTATAAACCAATAAACGCAACTAAGTATGTTGTAACGACGACAATAATTTTCTAAAACTAATATAAAAGTATAACCACTAAATTTATACACCATTTACAAAAATATTGATGTACATATACATATGTATTTATATATATATAGAAAAAAAAAGTATTACAAAAAATATTTGCTAAAAGCTGCAGAAATTATACTGGAACTATAATTAGAAATTAAATACTAAATAATTGAAAACAAAAATATAGCAAAGACTAAATGAAATTCTAACCTAAAAGTAAAATAAAAAATAAACCTAAAATAAAAACAGAAAATTAAGATACCTAACCTAAAATTAAAACGAATCATATATAAACGCAAAGTATGTGCATGCATACCATGTCGTAAAGTCCTTAAGGGCATGCGTTCCAATGAATTTCCAACACATTTTTTAAGCTAAAAATAACTTTTTGGGCGAATTAAAACAAACAAGCAACCAAAATCAACAAAACTTCCCAAGCGCACCGCAGTGCTACCGCAAAGCAGCATGCAAGCGATCCGAAAAAAAATTTCAAAACCCAAAAGCAACTTTGATAAGTAAAGTAAGCAAAAAAAAAAAATCGAATAATACAGAGAACAGAAAAATTTAATTAACAATTTCCAAGTAAAAAATTATAAAATTTTTTGAACCCATGTCGTGGCAAAGTTGCCATAAAAGCTGGTTGTATTAATTAAAACTCAGTTTGAAAATTAATATTTTGTAAAACAAAAAATGCAAAATAATTTGCAAATTCAATAAAGAATTAATCTTAAATAAATAATATACAAATTAAGTAATTTTTTTCAACTAAAAAACGCCCGGCAGTAAAGAAAATACACACCCTGGTGCACCACAAGCAAACAAAATACCAGATAGCTTGCTGAAAATCCATACCAAAAACCCATAAGCAGCGTGTATACATAGCCTCGCATAATTCAAACTGTGTAGAGCCACCCAACAATACCTGCATACCATACCATACCATACCATACTACCAGCGCAGCACACAACGTACCGGCATTAATACTTAAGCGCGAGCTCAACAACACGTACAGCGGACGCACGCACAGACACAACAACACAGCACTGAAGCAGCAGCAGCGCCAAAAATTTTATAAAATAAATATTTTTTATACTGCTGTGAACCTGCTGTGTGGTGTAGCGTCTAAGTCCCGCACATACACACACACACATAAATTTACAAACTCGCACACAGATGCAGAGTACTATAAAAGCAGTAGCAACTGACAACCGCCAGTAACGACGACGACGACCCCTTCGAAGCTGCAGCAAAGAGAAATAACAACAGCAGCAGCATCAACAGCAGGAGCTCCAACCAGCCGCTAATATCATTAGAAACGAAGATAAAGTACGAAGAAAAAGGCGAACGGCACAAATAGAGCAGCGGGAGTCACAGTAGGGAGTCGCACTGACGGTGCCGAATTAAAATACGAAGAAAGTACGTATGTGTGGATGTACCGTGAGAAGAAAATATATGTATATGTATATTTGCTGTTGTGAAAAATCTCTAACTGCATTTGGAATGTATTTATGTATGTATATGCGTGTGTGTGTGCGTATGAGTGTACATTGAGATGTCTACTACCTACTCACCTTGAAAGTGGCTGGGAAGTGGACTAAAAGCCTAAACTGGCCGCACAATAACAATAACAATATTTTCTTCTCTCTTTTTTTTTTTTTGTAAACCTGCGTACCTACCTTATGCCCTACACATGTATGTACGTACCCGTTACAAGCACAGTTACTCTTAGCACGATTTCACATTTTTCGCGCGTCTCCTTTTGTTGACGCAAAGCGTAGTTTAGTTTCTTTTACGCATTTTGCTTTAGCTTGAGAACACAATATATTCTCTCTTTGTTTTTTCCTCTTTTTTTGTGTGTCTAAATCTTTCACACAAATTCACATTTGTTTACACACAAACATATACGAAGTATAGCAAAATTTCAGCGCATAACTGCAGATCGTAAGGCAGCAATGATAACAGGAAAATGTAGTAATGAAAAGGAAATAACAACAACTTGAAAATATGGTGAAAAATATTTGTATATATAGTTATACTGCGGCGCAAAAATATATTATTTTTAATATTTTTTTTTTTTAACATTTTTTGAAAGTATAAATTTTTCTTAGGCGTGGGAAGAGAAGTCCGATTGGTGGTGACGTGCGTTAGTTGAGAGGAGATACATCATTGCACATGTTTCATAGTATTCATAGTATTCATAGTAGTATGACGAGAAACTTTAGTGGAGGTATTCGGACATATTTTGTTAAAGAACTCGCTAAAGTCTAATAGCAGCGTCTGCTCACCAGAGGTGCAGGTGAGAGCGGTCGTCGGTCTGTTCCATCTAATACCCTTCTCGCCTGAGCGCGGTTATGCGTTGAGTTTGGCACTCGCCACGAACACATCAGCTTTTGTAGTAGTTGGCATCACCGTCATCTAGAAAATGCAAAGGACTGGACGGGGATAGAAGAATATAGCTGATTTTATTGTATTAAAGTTAACATGTAAAAGAGTTCCAATTGGTTGTTCACCTCATTGGACCAACGTTTCGCCACCATCCGCATCCACAACGAAGCGATTGATTTTGGCCCACATAACGGCGAAAGAGAAAGATAATATTTAATGCGACTTCATCCCAACCCGATACATGGTTATCTGTAATATCATATTTCGACACAAAAAAAAAGCATTAGTTGGCAGTCACCGGATCGAAAGACACAAAACCAGATCGGTCATGTTGAGTAGAGTAATTGTATGTCAGCAGAGTCTTAAATGGATCACTATCTTATTGCAACCAAGATACATATCCGATTATTTGGAGCTAAGAATGCGCGTCAATAAACACAAGGAACGCACGATGTTAAAAAGCTGAGAACACAAAAGATAGAAAAAGAAGTTTTCTACTCGACTTGAACTCCTGCTCTCTAAAAATGAAAGGGTATCTAGAGATGTTCAGAGTATATTAATACTTTTCCGTTCCAACATCTGATTAGGATGAAGTTCGAATAGCGATTGCCACTTAAAGAATAGCTAGCATGGTGCTTGCATCAGCTTCTTTGCAGAATATAACCGGACCAAATCATGCCCGAAAAATGGTACTTGAAGGTACCCTGTCCAATTCAAAGGGGGACAACGCAACCTGCTGTATCTGAGTTTGATATCGCCACAAATCTTATTCGGCTATGCAAACTAGCACTCAGCAATAACAAAAACTCCTTTAGATTTATGGAAGGACCTCTTCGAGCCGAGGTTTAAGGCAAGGTGACTGTCTTTCGTGTTACTTCTTTGATCTCAATGTAGAAGATACTATAATATATATATGAGCTGACGTATGGCGATGATATTGATATCAGCAGAAGCGTGGAAGTTGACAACCTCCAATGAGTTGGCTTTGAGTTTTAAAGTGAAAGGTTTTTAGAACGATTTATGGACCTTTAGACCGCTGACACGGTTTACCGAATAAAGAGATAGCTGTTACGCTGGCAAGATCATCTCGTCCGAATTGATGAGAGCACTGCAACTTTGCAAGGTTTCGATTCAATTAACGCTTGTGAAGTCAGAGGGAACAGGAAGACTTACTCCGGTGAAAGGTTCAGGACTTTCTTGGTATTTAACGTACCTACGTCAAAGAAGAATTTTTATTGAGTATGAACCTTATTAAAAGAACAACATTGAAAAAAAAATTATCTTGAAAAACCTCGACGATGTGTACTCATTTTGCACCTCACTGTATATTTGTATGTTTTCAAGTCGTAAGTCGATAAAATGTCTTAGTTGAAGAGAAAATATATTTAGTTCTATATGAAATCAGTGCAATCAAAGTAACCATAGAAAACTCATAAACCAGAAAATAATATATTTTGAACATTGTGAAATTTTGTTTGTATGTATATTGAATTAAAACTTCCGTGGGATTATGGCCACTCTCAAGAGTATGACATTTTTTCTTTAATTTCCTTTATTAAGTTAAAAATGTCTACTTTACCGTATCTTTGATGTGCTTTATGTATTTATACATATATACATATATGTACATATGTATGTATATATCATTTTACAAAAATAAATATTTACATATCATCCATAATATGCTGTAAAGACATATGTACGTACATGCGTGTAAAAAAATTCATAAACAATTCTTGGAAATAATAAATAAATATATTTAAGCAAAGACTCGGTTATTTTTTGAGGCATACCTCAAGGGGGTAAGCATTCAATTGCCAAGTAGATGGAATTTATCTAAATACTTGCACGCTCCTGGGGAAAAAATCGAAAATATATTACATTTTAAAAATTCATAAATATATTAGCTGCTGAAATCAGTATAGATGTCTGCTTGAAGTTACAATAAAAGCAGTTCGGCATGGCGTATGATTGACATTGCTCACATGAATATTAAGGGTTGTTCCTGAATTAATATTGCAATACTGGCGCTTTTGCCAAAGCCATTCGCGCAAAATAAATTTCAAACTGAAAAACAAATTTCTTTCGTTACAACATTTTGACTGTCTTGAATTTTGAGTGATCTTAAATGTTATTGGATTACACTAAATGGCGTTAGACAGATGATATTTTGTAGTAACAAAGGTAACTGTAGAAGTGTTCATCGTTTTACTCCGTAGTGTTTGAGCGCTTACCAAAGATGGACACCAGTAAGGGGAATATATACTATATTCTTCCATTTTTTCTTCGATAAAGGCGAAAACGCAAGTCAGGCAGTTTAAAATGTGAATAGTTTTTATTTGTCCTTATACTATAACAGTCAATCATGCACAATTTAGGGTTCGTCGATTTCGTTCCGATGTTTTTGATGTAAAAGATGCTCCACTGGAGATAAGGCCAATTGTCAAAAGAACCGAAAAAATAAAGCAAATCGTTAAGTCTGACCGCCATGTGAGCAGTGTTTCTCAGGAGCTATACAATGCATAAGAAAACAATTTGGAATCCCTTGAAAAGGTGGTATACACAAAGAAGCTCGCTGCTGAATCGTAAAAAAATCGACCCATTTCTGAAGCGGGACTGGTGACTGGTAATGAAAAAGAATCCCTAACAAGTCGAAGAATATTCAGCGGCACAAATGGTCTTCAAGCCAGGATTGACGGCCAGGAAGGTTTTATTGTGTGTTTGGTGGGATTGGCAAGGAATCATCAACTTCGACCTACTCCCCCACGTCCAAATCCTTAATTCGACTTGTACTGTCAACAATTGGGCTGTTTAAAGGAAGCAATGGCACAGCAGCGCCCAGCTTTGGGCAACAGGAGGGGAATTGTGTTTCATCAGTACAACGCCAGACCACACATCACACATAACACCTCTCCAGAGGCTCCGAAAGCTTAGTTAGGAGATTCTTATGCATCCATATTATATTCCAGACCTCGGACCAAGTGGAAAACTACTGGAAAATTAGCCTCAAGAGAAGCCTGTGAAAATCGAATTTCCCAATTTTTGCCAATGGAGCCAAGAATTTCTATGAGAGAAACACTACCTCCAAAATGGTAAATAGTTATCGAATAAAATGATGCATATTTGACAATAATAGGATAATTCTAACATTTGTAAATAAAGTCTTCAACTTAATGCAAAAATAATGGATTATTTTTTATTTGAGCTTATATGCAATCATTTGAGTATAGAGAGATTAGATAGTTAAAAAAATAGGTTTGTGATATAAAGCTGAGAGTCCGAGAAATACTTAGTTTTTGATATATGATTGAAGATATAGGTATTCTCTGTGAAATATTTTCAATACCTCCTCCATTTTAATTGCTCGTATAATTATAAGTGTAACGTAATTATACGTGTATACCCTCCCACAGCTCCTCATTACTCATTGTAATGCTTTACAGAAGTTGAAGCAAAGCTTAATTGTTATCCATAAATTACAAATAATTTCATTTTATTTAAGCCCATGGTGACATTTACACCAAAATTCTTTGGTTGTGTTTATGGATCAATATGCAAGATTTTCATGATAAATTCACAAACGAGTACAGGGCAAATGACACACAACGTCATTTATAGAACGAGAAGAGTCATATATATACATATGTATATTTTGACATACGATACATACAGCGTTATCCATTTCGTGGTATTTTTACATCTGTAAAACTTAACTGTCAAACCAAATATGTTTTGTTTTAATACAAAGTCAGACGTTTAAAAAAATTGAACGCTTAATAACCGCACAACGCATAAAAATTGTTAATAATTGCATTTTGTAACCGTTGAAGCGATTTTCCAACAAATGGAGGGACCTACAGTTTACACTTAGCCACCTCCGAACCGCCGATGGATTTTTATGTCAGAAATAAGCTCGAAATGAATTTTCTATAATTTGGATGTTGGTCGAACGAGGACTCGAACCCTGGCTTTAAGAATTGCACTACGCAATGCAAACCACTCGGCTACAGCCGCAAGTAGGTAAATACTAAATATAAAAATTGTGACTTTAAGAGGAGATTATAATGCACATAATCGTCCAACTACTCAAGAAATAGGTAAAATTTTCAAGAAATTTGAAGAGACTGTATCGATTACGGATATTGAAAGGTCTGTGCATCATCGTTTTGCTCGTGTCGCCCCAAGCATCGCCATTGTAAGGGAAAGTATAGCCAAAGGGCTGAATGTGTATATTTCTCGGTATTCTCAAGAGCTAGGAGTTTCTTACGGCTGATTATAGCGTATTTTGCACTTGGACTTACACCGACATCTATATAAAGTAAAGCTCTTATAACAACTGAAGCTAGCTGACCATTCACAACGCCGTACTTACGTCGATTGAGGACTTGAACGTCAAGCAGTGGACGGCGATTCTTGGAACAAAATTGACTTTAGCTACGAAGCACAGTTCTCATTCGAGGGTATACTTTTTTTGGACTGCAGTTGAAGAACATGACTTGGGAAATATGGGATTTCAACAAGATGGCGTCAAATACCACATAACACGAGCGAATACGGGTTTATTGCGTAATCTCTCGTCTCGGCGATGTCAATCGGCCACCGAGATCGTGCGATTTGACACCTTTGGATTTTTTTGTGGGTTACGCGAAAGGCCGTGTTTATGCTGATGAACTTTTAGCTATTGAGCACTTGCAAACCATTGTAATAAAAAGGGAATTTTATGAAAAAAAAATTATTTTAAATATATGCTATTTACGTTTATTTTCGAAGCCGCAAAATTGATAACTCTGTATATGTTGATATGCGATACATATATGTAATATGTATGAAATAAAATTTCTATAGAAATATTCATGGGAAAACAGCGTTCTATCAATTAGTATTTTTCGAGCAGTTAATTGGAACATTTGCGCTCGAAATGATTGCAAAGTGATTTCAAAAAATTTGCTTTCATTCAGAAAATTATATTGAGCAGAATGACGGAATGTATGCAGCAAAAAATATATTTATTTTAAAATCGTGGTCAATTTGTTGACAGCGATAAAATAAAGACTCATTAGTTTTTGTTATTTTTTTTTTGTTTTTACTTTCGCTTTCAAATGATATACATTTTTTATGCTTAATTATTTATATTTTTTTATAAATTTTTATTATTTATACATAAGTTTGTTTTGTGCTTTTTCGTGTTTTCCTTTGCTGCCTTTTAAAGCTTTTTTGTTCAATTAATTTTCGCATGGAATACTTGAAACAATTAAGTACTTATATGTATATATGGGTATAGGTGTACACGTATGTATGCATGCCCATTATTACAAGTATTACAATTAAATAAATAGTTTGTGGTCTATAAAACCACAACTAAATTATGAATATTTCACATTCACACAAACACTACGTATGTATACGTGTATGCATATGCAGTTTGTCAAGAATGAACTTTCATATTGCAAAAAAACACACTTTTTCAACTTAAATTGCATGTATAACTCATTTTATTCGCTTTTTTAAATTTGGTTATCAAATACTGTTATTTACAATATTTACAACGGATTCATAAAGAAAAAAAATCAGTTGAGTGCAAAAGTTGTGATAAACATAACGAAAACAAAAACTACCTACTTCAATTTGTGAGTGTCAAACAACTCTTTTCCCAAATAATGAAATGTATTTGCGTAGTAATTTTATTAATCTAAAATCTATTCATATGGAATATTTAGTACTTGGTATGGCTGCGTCTAGCATTTACCATGCATTGCAGCCGTTTCTTCATAGAATATATCAACTTTTTCATGTGGTACACGTGACACGTATTTGTCATTCTTCTACTATAGCACTTTTGAGTTGTGTGAGGTTTTTTGGTTGCCTTTTAGCCACTTTTTTCAAAAAAGTCCACGAATTCTAAGTAGGATTTAAGTCCGGACTTTGGACCGGAGTATTTATAACTTTCCCGCAGTTGTACAGAGGCCATATACGCACCATATTCGCCTTATGCTTAGGGTCGTTATCTTGATAAAATTTGAAATGCGGTTTCATACTCCTAATAAATCCAAATTTATCTGCACTGCTTAGCAAGTGACTTCTTAAAATATTCAGATATTGTTTTGTATCCATTATATCAGGTGTACAACTTTGCTTCCGCCGTTTTCCGATAGGTGGCTGTACCGGCTGAGGCTGGTTGAACTACATAGATGATAATGCCTTTAAAGTGAGTGTGGACAGTGCCTAACGAATAGTCATCGCCGTTTCAGTGACAGTTGTTCTTGTTTTTGTATTATTCACGCTCGAAAATGTCCGTTTATGTGCCCAATTCTCGCCATTTGCGGGAAGTTTTACTTTTCTGTTACAATTCGAAAAAAAATGCAGCTGAAGCGCATCGAATGCTCTCAGAAACTTACGGCGATGCTGCTCTGAGTGAAAGAACGGGTCGGGAGTGGTTTCAAGGTTTTAAAAATGGTGATTTCGATGTCGAAGACAAACATGGTGGTGGAGGAGAAAAAACCTTCAAAGATGAACAACTAGAAGCATTGCTTGATGAAGATTCGTGCCAATCCCAAGAACAGCTTGCCGAATCGTTGGGAGTGAGTCAGCAAGCCATTTCAAAACGTCTCAAGGCCCTGGGCATGATTCAGAAAGAAGGAAACTGGGTGCCGTACGAGTTGAAACCGAGGGACATCGAGCGCCGTCTATGTTTATGTGAGCAACTGCTTCAAAGACAAAATCGTAAGGGGTTTTTACATCGAATCGTAACCGGTGATGAAAAGTGGGTTCGATACGATAATCCTAAACGCAGAAAATCATGGGGAAAGCCCTGGCATGTTTCTTCGTCGAAGGCAAAACCGAATATTCACGGCGCCAAGGTTATGATTTGTATTTGGTGGGATCAGCTCGGTGTGATTTACTACGAGCTCTTAAAACCGGGTGAAACCATCACAGGAGATCGCTACCGCACGCAACTGATGCGCCTTAGTCGCGCGCTAAAAGAAAAGCGGCCATAATGGTCAAAAAGTACCTGGAAACGCTGAAATGGGAAGTCTTGCCCCACCCGCCGTATTCCCCAGATGTTGCTCCTTCTGACTTTCACCTATTCCGTTCGATGGCACATGGCCTGGCAGATCAACATTTTCAATCCTTCGAAGAATTGGAAAAATGGATTGCTTCATGGATAGCGTCAAAAGAGGACTCCTTTTTTCGAGCCGGGATCCGGAAAGATGGGAGAAAGTTGTCGCTAGCGAAGGACAATACTTTGAATAATATATCTGTAAGCACTTTTTCGCAATAAAGCTTTTAATTTTGGAAAAAAACGGCAGAAGCAAAGTTGTACACCTGATATTTTCTATGAAAGCCACTTCGCCTACTCCTGTGGCTTAAATACACCCCCAAAACATAACAGACATTTTTCCAAATTTGACCGTTGGTATGATGTTCCAGTTTTCTTGTGATGTAAGTGCCTTTAGCTATACTCTAGTGGGCCCGTCATTGTAATACAGCATAATTTTCGTCTCATTAATTGGTTAATTGGTTAATTAATTGATTCATCAACCAGCTTAGTCGCGAAGAATAAACGCTTTTCTATATTTTGCTGAGAAAACAGGGTTTTTTTACGCGCAGATTTTGATGCGTATTTGTTTTTCAGTTTAGCCTAACGTACTGTTTCGTGGGAAACAACAACAGCATTCTCTTCCCTAAGTTCCTCTGCGAGCTGTCTCGTCGAAATTCGCGGATTTTGGTTAAATTTTCTCATTATAACGCGCCCTAAACGCTGTGCTACTTTAGATTTGGGGCCGCCACCATACCTTGGTTCTAATCTGCCTTCACACTGCACTCGTTTTAGAATATTATAAATGGTTCTTTTCGTGACCGAATACATTTCCACGAACCAATTGAACCATATCAAACGATAACCTTTTTCCAGACATTTTTTCAAACCAAATATTTTTATTTTTGATATGTATTGTACATACGAAAAATTATTCATAAATTGACAGATACATTCATAGATAACAAAATTGTAGCATCTACGATGCATTGATAACGGTAAAAGTACCGTTAACCATTACATTCGTATTAAATGCAAACGTGAATAGAGTTGTTTGACACGCACAAATTGGATTAGTTTTTGTTTTTGTTATGTCTTTCGCATGTTTTGCACTCAACTGATTTTTTTTCTTTATGAATCCGTTGCAAATAATGTAAACAACTGTACTTGATAACCAAATATTTTAAAAAGCAAATAAAAGGGAGTAAATGTGCAATTGAAGTTGAAAAAGTGTGTTTATTTTCAATGTGAAAACTCATTCTTGACAGATATGTGCATACAACTGTTTTTCATATATGGACACATGCATATACATAGGTATATGAACGTGCTTGCATATACCTATGTACATATGAAACTATGCGATGTCAATTACGAGTGTGGTGAAATGACAAATTGTTTGAATTATTTCATAAATTCAAACGCGTAAAGTGGTAGAGTTATGCGTGTGTATGTTCATGTAATATGTATATATAATATCTGTGTGTATATATGTGTATATATAATATGTACCATTTATGTGTACTTATGTATATGTGAAGTCAAATACTAATAGGAAAAATTTATGGTAAGGAGACTAATTAGTCAATTATACCTGTGAATAAAGAAATCATATGTACTATGTTAGGTAAGGTTGGATTGAAGGGGCTGACGGGCATTAGCACACCTAGGCCACCAAACGGGCACATTTTGATATCCCACCCGCTGGCCAAACTAATATGTGGAGTTAGCAAAACGGAACAGTCGACGTATCATTTGCTTAATTCACCGAAAGTTGTCGCCCTTAGGACTTCAACGGCGCATTCGCAAAGCAAGTGCCTTAGGATTTCAGTTTATTCCTTCCTAATGGAAGCTGTCCCGTGAGAAAATCCATCATTGTAGATATCACCTTTCTTTTTGGAGAGATAAACTGTTTTGATCTTAGCTTAGTCCATGTGGGCCACATTTATTCTAGTCATATTGTAGCAATTGAAATTTTTCAATCTTCAGTTAGAATCTGCGATGAACTCCCCTCTCATAGTGAGCCTTCAAGTGGAGAGCGGTATGTCCAGACACTTCCGTGATGGTGATATTGAAAGAGTAGTGCCCTTCCTAACCCGTTCGTTGCCTGGTATGTTACTACAATATGTCTTGGCACCTTTACTAGTGTTTACGCAATGAGCGTAAATCCTTGCATAACTTTGGGCGCTGGCTAATTGCTTCCTGTTATTTGAGATTTTGCTTTCTGGCATATATGTATGAATTGTTTTGCATTCATGTACCTATGTATGCAAGAATGCAATTCTCAAATGATGAGCGAAGTGATACGGCTAAAGTGTTTATTGTTTGCAATGGAATTGACCTTCGTAAGGTCCAGATCAAATATCTAATTATCTGATCTGTTTGCGTCTTCCCATCCATGCTCCTTGAGTATGCGATTGGTATCTGCGCAGCGTGAAGTGCCTCCTACGGTATTGGGTAAAGACCACAACTTTTTGCAAAGAGCCTAGTGCTCAACTTGAATACATTTCACTTTCTCCCACACCCGCTTGGACAACTAGGTTCAAAAAGAAATATTAAGCCATCATGTTTAGTGATTTGTGACAGTTCTCTACGGCTTCTCTTTTTTTGTGACAGAATCCAAGACTTTAATTGCTGCCTGGCTATGCGAGGTAATATGGATATAACTAGTTCACCCTTTCTGCTAAACTAAATCTTCTTAATATATTGGTCAGCTACAATTCAGACACCTTCTGTATTCTGTATTATACATCCTCATAAGGTCAATGAAGAGTAGATCCAAGGGAATTTTCATAGCCTCAGTAGAAGTGTTCCACAATGCTACACTAATCAGTGTTGGCAGATTTTTTTCTTTAACGTAGCCTGCACGCAGTGCGTATGTAGTACCCGTTCTCCAACCTATTTAATGTGCTCTACTGTTGTCTTAATTTTAGTAATTCTTATATGACAATGTCACAGCGATCTGAGAGCTTGAGACGGTAGTTCGATCTTCTGGAGAAATCATTTACTGGTGATCGCTTCCAGCCAGAAAACTTTTATAAAATTTCGACTTTTTTCTCAGAATAGATTTCTATAACTTGAAATTCATTTATGCAAAGTGAAAAATTCATTGAAATGCCAAAGAAATTTTGACAAACAAAATGGAAAATTGAAAAAGTTAAAATTTTCAAAAAAAACATTTCCGCAGTCGAGCGACGTACGATACCCTGGTATTTAGAGCTCTACTCGCTACATCCTCACGATAACCTAGTTAAAGGTTATCGCTGTAGCGTTCAGGTTCACGTTTCCATTCTCCCAGCGGACAAATTTATCCTATGTTGTTGATATTTTTAGTAAGCCACGGTTAAGTTTCATTCCCTAAAAAGGGTAAAGCAACACCAAAAGCTCCGTCAGGATCGGGAAGAACCTCTCCGAGCCGTTTGATACCAAAAGAGGTTTCAGACAAGGTGATTCCTTATCGTGTGATTTCTTTAATTTATTGTTGGAGAAAATAATACGAGCTACAGAGCTGAATAGAGAAGGTACAATCTTCTATAAGAGTGTACAGCTGCTGGCGTACCCCGATGATATTGGCCTCAACAACCGCACCGTGAGTTCTGCTTTCTCCAAGCTAGATGAGGAAGCGAAAGATATGGATATGGTAGTGTACGAGGGCGATGTATCTCCTGTCATTAAACAATTAGCCTTCGCATTTACGAATCGGCTCCCACGTCACTATTGATAGACAAAACTCTGAGGTCGTAGATAACTTCCTCTAGCTTGGAACCAGTATTAACACTAACCACAATGTCAGCCTGGAAATACAACGCATCACTCTTGCCAAAAGGTGGTACTTTGGACTATGTAGGTAATTGAAATGTAAAGTGCTCTCTCGACGAACTAAAACCAAACTCTAAGTCACTCATCGTTTCCGTCCTGCTATATGGTATGGAGGAATGGGCGATGACAACATCTGATAAGTCGGCGTTAGGATATGTTTCTTTACGAGTTGGGAATGGCGAATACCGCAGCCGATGGAACGATGAAATATACATCGGCTGCGCTGGCTAGGATGGATAAGAGTATTCCAACTTTGAAAGTTTTTAATGAGAAGAATCTGGATGTACTTGGATGTACTTGGTATCTCCAATTACCGCTCGCCCAGCTGCGAAAAGAAGATAAGAATGGGGCAATGTTGTTAATATGGTAAGCGGTGTCTACGCCAGTAAAGAAGAAGATGAAGAAGAAGTGCAAAGTTCTCGTTGCCCTCTACATTGTAACAATAGCCTAACGGTTAGAGGCTATCACAGTCATTCGGAATACAACGGTTCGAGTACTGGTTAGACCAACATCCAAAATTATGTAAAATTAATTTTTGAATGGGAATACATTAAGATGCATACCGAAAATTAGTTACAAAACGCCAATTATAGAGAAATTCTACATGCCTAAATTCGCTAGTATACAACTAGTCTGAAGCTGATACAGGCGGAAGATGAAGTAGTATGTGGAAAAATGCTTACTAGTTGGATTCTGCAATAGTTAGGTATTTCCGCCTGCAGGGAATTTACAGAATGTACGCAAAGACTCCGAAGGAAATTTTTTAGACTGAAATGAATATTAGAACTCAAAAAGCCTTTTCAGGAGATTAACATGCATGACTGAAAGGATGAGAATTCAAATTTTCTGCAAAAAATATTTTTTTCCGTGGAGAAGCACCTTACTGCATACAATTCATACTTAAAAAAAAAAAAAACAATTAGCATGCATTGTGGAGTTGCCAATATAAATTAGTTTCCCCTCTTTTATTGTTGTTGCTAATATAAATGTCCACAATTTCAATCTGTATGTCTTTTCACTCATTAAATACACTACTTTATGTTGTACACGTGTTATTGGTTTTTGTATGTCTTTCTATGTATCTATGACTGTTATCACGCAATAAAAGTGCATAGATACATAGCTATGTGTGTAGATATGCTTGTATAGACACACAATGTTTTGCAATAGTTGTAGCAAAAGTAGGTCACTCCTGTTGGTTTTACTCTCACCCCTTGGCTGAGGCAAAAAATAATAAGAAAAAAATAATGTAGCAAAAACCAAAAAAGAAGAAGCTGAAGTTGAAGAGTAAAACCAGAAGTAAACGAGCGTGAAAATCCCGGTAAATAAATAAAATTGGTTAAACGGACGCTTGCAAAATATTGTCGAACAGCACGTGGCATGTGCATCTTTGGCACACGGCATAGCTTCATACGTGCATACATACATACATATATATTTAAAAAATTCATATGAAGCATTGGTGAAGCTCTTCATATTTTCGATGCGATATTTTTGCATTATAGATACATACATATACAGTATATTCACATGTATATACGAGTATGTACATACATAAATATTTCTTCCTGTCTTACCAAGTGTGCTGCATTGTTATGAATAGTGGTTGGGTAAATATTTATCGATTTTCATTCAGCGAGATTTTAATTATTTCAGCATCAAAGCATTGCACAGCTGCGCAATTGATTGATAAATCTTAGATCGTGAATGCTAAGCTATTGTGGGTGAAATGAAAACTCGATTAATAATTAACTTCTAGTGTTGGGTTTACATATTTATTGAACAGTTTGAAAAACTCATTTTCGTGCAAGGAACTTCGGAGAATGGGAAGGATTTCGTTTAAGTATTCAACACTTAAGGTGGAAATAACTTCTTTCTCCTGCCTTCACGCAATTTTGAAAGACTTGACTTCGAGCTCGAGAGATATCTAAGGGAAAATCATCTTACTGAAGGCATTAGAGAGGGCTTAGAAAAAGCTTTCTCTTCCTCTTCCTCTTATTCTACTGACGGGTACTGCTCCTAATATTTTCAAAGTTTCATTCGGACGACATGACCTAGCTCAACCGTATATCTGGTACAACTCATCGTTCCATCCACTATGGTATTCGACGTTCTCAACGCGCCGCGGACTATAAATTTTACGCAAAACCTTTCTCTCCTGCCTCCGCACTTTATAGCAGGACGATAATGATGACCAATTTCAAAGTTATGATTGTCAACTGTGACGTAGGAGCCGAGACACGAAAGCGATGGCTGTTTGTTTGATGGCAGAAAATATTTTGTCTGGGCCTCATTCACTTATCAAAACTGGAGAACGGGTCGGAGAGGTCCTTCCCGATGCTGATAAAGCTTTTGGTGTTACTTAAGGTCACTTTACACCCCCGTATAAGTATGATGGGGACACAAAATGCCGGCATTTAGATTCCAATCGTCGGGCATGCTTTCGTCTGACTATATTTTGCAAAGAAGCTGGTGCGGCTCCTAAGCTACGAAAGCAATCCATCGCCTCTGCCGCTTAGCTGTTGTCAAACATGCAATTGCTTTTCGAACTTATTCAGGGCAATGAAATAACTCTTCCATCGTCCTTAATTGGGGAATCGGGCTCGTCATCTCCTGGTATTTTATTTTCATTGCCATTCAGCGGACTGGAGAAGTGTTCCATCCGGTCTTGAAACCTTTTGAAAGTCGCCGTATCTTTTCGCAGAAACTTCGAGCACTACCCTTTTCGGCCAACTAGTCAAGATTTTCATACTCACGCATCTCTGCATCTTTTTTTTACCTAAATATGCGTCTTGCTTTCCTCTTCAATTCTCGATATCTATCCCAGCCCGTGTTTGTAGTGGTCGATCAAACGTAGCGAAGTAGGCAGCCTGTTTTATCTCCACTGTGACACGGCAATCCTCAGCTGGTACGCCCATTCCGAAAACGAATAGTTTCGTTTGAAGCTGTATGTAAGGAGCTAGAATTCCATCCTACAGGTCCGGTTGTCGGTTGTCTGTTGTAATTGCAGCTTTTGGATGTCGACCCTTCTTTGTGTTTGTTGACAGGCGTTCTTTGCCGCACTGAGGCGGATGTATATTTTTGCTGCTATAAGATATTGGTCATGGTTGATGTTGCATCCCCGGAGCGTATTCAAGTTAATAACAGAGGAGACATGTTATCTGTCAATCACAACATTACCGATATGGTTGTGACTTTTTCGACCCGGAGATAACCAAACAAGATGAATTTTTTGTACGAAAATGTGGTACCACAGACAACCACATTTCCGTCTCTGGCGAGCTCGATCAGCTTCAACCCATTTGGGGTTGTTTCGTCGCAGGGGATGATTTTACCGACATTTGTGCCGAAGATACCTTTTTTACCCACTTTGATGTTAAAGTTTCCAAGTATAATTTTGATATCATGGCGCTGATGTGTACGCCTCGGGCGCTCATAAATGGCGTTCTTCGCTCCAGAGAACTTTTCTTCTGTCATGACGTGGGCGCAAATCACTGATGTGCGGAAAAATTTTGTTTTGGTGCTGATTCTGGAAAGACGTTCATCCACCGAATTGAATAACAAGACTTGTCGACAAATGTGCGCTCCTTTAAATAACCGCAATAATATATGTAACAAGGACTTAGACGTTTCCATCCTTGTCCCGTCTAATGTGCTTCAAACAGCTTGGCAGTGGCACTCTTTCAGTGAAGGGGTCGGAGGTCCATGCGCTGAAATCATAGTCCTGAATACGTTTGCAGTGGTCGTCATCAACAATGGGGTTATTGCTCACTTTTTTATTGGAGATGGGGAGCACGACGTGTACGCAAGAGTAGGGATTGAGTATAGTCCAGCGACTGTAACTGTATACCTTGAAGCTTGACTACGCCCCATTCACTACCAATTGCATGTATATATATACCATATATATATAAATATATATGTGTGTTATTATAACCTCTTGCATTTTACCTTTATTTACATTTTCCCCGCGCACACGCTGCAATTTCATTGTAAAACTTCAACGGTACATTTACGAGTCCACTTAGCCAGCAAAGCCGACTTTATTGCAATGTATGCATTCCTCAAAAGTTTAATTTTCCCCAGAAAAATGTTGTGATGCATTCTTTTTGCCCAACATTTGACATAAAAAGGATGGGCTTGTTACTATTTGCTATTATTGATTTCAGCGGACGAGTAGGAGGATGGTTGTGGCAGTGGGAAAATATCAACAATCAGCAAAATATTTCAACTGTAATAGAAAATGTTTAGCATTCATGGATTTAACCAATGAAGCATTCAACGGTAGATATCCATCGATGCTTTTCGATGGCGCGAAATTTATGCCACAGATTTTACTGTGCAGTGCAGTGTAATGTTGCATGCGCCAAATATATACATACTTGTGTATATAAATAAATATACAATATTATATATACATACTCGTACATGCATAATTCTCTCAAGTTCTTATGAAGTTGAAAACACGTGCAGCCCTCCAGACTTTATAGTGCTGAGACCCGTAACCACTTATCATAGAACGAACGAGAGTTAGTGAGTATCACAATTTAAATACAAACGTACATACATACATACAGACTTACTATAGAATAAATAAATAGATTTAAAGGATTTGAAGCAATGCAATGAGTTACTCGTGTTTATTTGCACTGGAAACCAATTCAACCGCAGACTTTCTCGAGTACCAACTAACTAAAGGCAGCGCATTTCCACAGCTTCATACTTACTACACAAGTAATGTGAGTGAGGGGGTGATTACCCTGCGAGTACGGGTTTACGCCATGCACGCAAACATTGAGTAATCTAAAACTAACCACAAAACACATAGAAAATATGGTCTTATTAACGTTGCGATGTCTTAGCACTGGACCATATACTCTATATAATGGGACAATAGTTTTGATACTACTTCATAAAGATACTCCATAGAGTATCTATAGTGGGGTACATTATGAAGTATCAACGAATTGCGAGACCCCATAAAAAATTGTCGAGCCGTGTTAAAACAACAAGACTTTCCTTCAATAAATTGACTGTTTCGTTGGCTGTATCGCCGTCTTGTCGGAACCAAAGATCGTCCACATCAACATCCTTTAACTCAGGCACAAAATAGTCATTAATCATGGCTCTATAGCTTTGACTGTAACATTATGGCCGGCTTCATCTTTCAAGAAATATGGACCAATGATTCAGCAGTCACCGGCTGATTTCCTCCACCGTGTTTTGTAGTTTAATCTAGCATGCCACGGCTGAGCAGTTGCACACTCTTTAACTGCGCAGATCTTGCATGAGATTCATGGCGAATTTTTTGTTTTCTTTGGTGAAGTAGAAATTCAGCATGTCTAAATGAACTAGTATACAACTAGTATAAAGCTAATGCATAGTCCGATATTTGACAGTTCGTAGGACATCATCGTATTAAAAATACCAGTTCTTTACATGGGAAATAGACGGAAGATGAAAAGTTAATGCAAACTAGTTGGATTCTACATTAGTAAACAACAGCTAGTATTTTTGTCTGCAGGGTTGGTATGAATGCTCAGCAATTTGTTACCACAAATGCAACAATGCAAATATGGTATATAAACCGCAACGGATTTATTGCGCTTTGCTCATTTATTGTTAAACGTTACTATTCTCAAGGCAGGCGGTTTTGCGCCACTACAAATTGAATGGGAGTGCGCGCACGGATTTTCCAATTTTATCAAGCTTCCTGTTTTCCATAGTCATATACATTTATGTAGACTATGTTATTTGAAAGCGAGTATTTAATATTAAGCCACACTAAAAGTATTTTATTTAATTTTGGTTTTGACGCGACATTTTCTCCCCTTTTATGTTGCAATTTAAAGAACTTATTTCGATAAATAAAAAAATATTATATTAAAACTTCAGATTAATAGCAGAAAAGTGGGAAGCAGAAGAAAGCTCAATATTAATTTCAATTTGAATTTGTTTGTTTTTTATTTGAGTGCCCTTTAACTATTCTTGGTTTTCAAATCACCTTCATTTAAATATAATATGATAAATAAATGGAACCACTGATTTACAGTTCGGGTTTTCGGGCTTATATTATGAGACCTTTGTATAAAATATTATGATAAGCTTAAATTGAGCTAATAGAAATCAGCCTAACTGAAATATATTTACGAGTATATTTGCTCTGAACAATAAGTTGGGACCAAATACTTGCCAGACCAAGATATAATCACAGAAAAAAGTATTTCCTAAATACGGCCACCCTTCGATAGAGAATTGTCAGGCCCCTGATTGTATTTATGACATAAAATAAAATGCTCCCTATAAAAGCTCACGAATTGTCAGATGCGGCTTAAAACTCCGTCCCATTATTTAAAAAAAATAAAGAAACATGTACATTACCAAGAGGCACTCCGCAAATTGAAAGCATAATTCTTATAAAATAAAATCATCTGTTGTCTTGTTGGCAAGTTAACTTTTTCCATATTTAAATTAACAACATAATATTTGTAACCACTGAAGCGTGGTATGCGTGTTGATGTTTTCCCAACTAATGGAGGGTTCTACAGTTTATTCTAAGTCGCCTCTGAACGGCAATAGCCGAGTAACTAGCAATGCCTACTGTCATTCAGATAGCCAGGGATTGATTTCTGGTCTCACCAACATCCAAAATCATAAAAAATTAATTTTTCAAATTGTGGTCGTCTCTCGGCAGGGAATTTAGAAAGAATTGCAGTAATACATTACCGTACTGCGTTTCAGCATTCTTGTTATCTTCATTTTGTTTTCGCTTCAAATTCAAAATTTTGAAGGAAAGTTTGGAGCCACGTGTTTCATACCCAAAACATTGAAATGAATGTAATGGCATGACCCAATCGACTTCAACATCATCAACAACTTCACTTTATGATTTGGCGATCGTTGTCAAAGTATTCGGTTGGCGATGTGCTGGGACATCCAGGGCAGTCGTTATTTTTACCATCTTCACGACCTTTGTGGGAACACTAATAGAACTCGTAAACTCTTGCTTTAGTCATATCAAACTCACGATAGACCTTTGTTAATATTTCACCCACTTTATTATACTTCATTCCATCTCAGTAGATAATCAAGGAGCGAAATTCTTTCTCGAAGAATAAAATCAAAACTCATCTTGTTACTCATCTAACCCTTTTTGGTTTAGTTAAGTAAGTACCTATCGACCAAGCACGGGATTTTAGATCCACTCCGATCGAGCGACCACCGCACTTTTCTTAAATAAATCAATTATGATGCCAGATTAGACTACCCATGAAAGAATTAGTCATTGCTGGTATTCAAGAAATTCTTTAAGTTAGGTTGGACGGTTGACATGCGTTAGATAGAGCAGTTGGTTCTTTGTAGATACGCTTTAGTAGCTGTTGCATAGGGGGTCAGCGTCCTTCGCGAAGTTCAAGAGAGCCTTAATATCCAATTTTGAAGATTTGTCTAGTTCTTTGAACTATGAAGCTGCAACACATCTAGGACGTGTCTTATCTTTCACTCATACCTTCCTCCCTGTTTCACTGCTACTAATGCAGATGACACTTTTGGTATTCTGTTCAACATAATGCCCTTGTGGCTTGGAATCTGGTTTATATATGCAGCCGTTTGCTTTTGTCCGTTTTGTCTATTGCTTCTTTGCTCCTAAGGACATTTTTTGACGCAAATGATATCAGATTATTGCTTTAATTATCATCTGGCTGTCGACAAATATGTATACAATTTCTTGTCTATAGTGATGACCTTCGCCAGGAAAATACTGCAGTATTCTGGAACCATGATGACCTGCCGGAGGTCTAGTATAATACAATATTCTTCGGAGCCGACTATATCAGCCATTTCTGATCCATCCGTGTAGATGTTATACATTCCACTGGCAGGTCACATGTTCTTGCGCCATCGGCCCTCCTTAAACGTAGGCTCAAACCCTCTATCCCAGATAAAGCACGGAGGTATACAGTATATTTTATCCTACATCTCCCTGCATATCGAGCTGTGCTCAAAGTTTGGCTATTTCACTACTTAACTTTTCAAGTGCCGCCGTTGGAGTGGTGTTTAACGCCCTGTTAAGCACAGTGCAGTGGCCGCTCTTATGACTAAAATGGTTTATATACGAGTTAGTCACATCAGAGTACCTTAGAGTTGCGTAAAACATCTTTTTACACGCATAAAGGACACGACTGGCTATTTTTCACCCTCAATAAAGTTTTTAGTCTCGATGGCTAAACCCTACCTTTTTACCATCAAGAAATAAACGTAAGCGCTCAGTTGACTTCATTTGGTCCATCTTTAGGAGGAAAGTGGCGTAAAAAGAGTTTTCTGCTTTTTAAGAGATACTTTCTAAGAAATCGACTCTGCCTCTCGACTTTCTAGGAGACCGCAGAGTACTGCTAAATATGCCCACTCAAGGCGACTTATGTTGGAAACTTTTAATTTTGGTACTTATAAATTATTACTTTTATGAAAGTGCGCTTTTTTGCCAAAACTTTTATAAAAGTATGTGAAGTGGTAGATTTGCGATAGTTTTAAAAACTCTTATTACGTATACGAGTGTGTTGGTACTTTTTAAAATTTGCTTGTGTATGCAAAGTTTGAAGCACGCTTATGTATGTATGCCCTCACATATGTGTGTATTTGTATGTATATGCCAAAGCTTGCCCATATTTACACATACAGGTACATTATGGTGATAGCTGAAAATTTATTTTTTATTTATTTTATGTTTCATGCGAGAATAATGGATTCTTTTTGTTTTTAATAAAAGACTGGAGTTCATTTTTTAACCGACGAAAAAGACGGTTCTCAATTAATCGCGAGTATATGTTTTTTACGTATGACCATGCATTGGCCGTCGCACAAGCCGAGTGATTAGCATTTTGCGCTACCATTCGGAAAGCCAGAGTTTGAGCCATGGTTCGATCAACTTTTAAAAATCATAGAAATTCCTTTTACTAAGTGCGATCGCGTCAAGCCTTCAGAGTGTATATCTGATATGAAATGAAAGCTCATCATAAAAATCCATCTGCCATTCAGAGGCAGCTAAGGATGCACTGTAGGTAAAATTTTTAATAAGTTCATAAAGTGATAAGGTTAAAGTTCCTGAGCTCTAGGTATTAAAAAAAACTTTGCTGAAAGCCAAAGAAATACTTTCAAGATTTCTCTTTCCCACAGAAAACAATTTTTGGAGGTAGTAGGAGTTAGTTGGTTAGGATCGTTGATAATTTGAAATTTTTCAAAATTCCATTTTGTTTGTCAAAATTTCTTTAGTATTTCAATGAGTTCTACACTTTAAGTAATATTAAAATTATAGAAGAAAGTTCTGGGAAAAAGTAAAATTTTTATTCAAATTGCTCGAAAAAGCTCGAATTGCCCGAGCTCAAGTTCGGGAATTTTCGAGCAATGAGCAATGAACGAGTGTGCTAGTACTCGTTGCTTGAATGCTCGAACAGCTTGAAAATCTCCGAAAAAAATCTTGAGCTCTAATCGAAACACTACTCCATGCAGTGACAAAGAAAAAAAAAAACAAAACATCTACCAAGAAGTTTAAGATGCCACAGTCATCTGGTCTTTATGGTCTTTAGGACTCAGAAAGAACATTATAGATCGATTATTCAGATAAAGGTGTTTCTACATATTACTGGAGAATATTAAGCTTCAATTTTAGAGCGACTAAAAGAAGCCAGTAAAGAGCAAGGACGGGGAAAATGATAAAGTGGACTTCGATACAACCCAGACCTGGCCCCGAGTGATTATTACGTGTCTCTAAAAATAAAAGAAAACAGCTGAGGGTAAAAAATGTATCATCGATAATGAAAACAAGACGGCAATTGCGGCGTATTTTGAAGATATAGAAATATATACATACATATATTTTATGAGGGTATAAATAAATTAATTGAAAGAGATGAATATATTGCAAATGAGATATAATTTTTTTTTTTATTTCCATCACCTAAAACCCATTTCGCAAACATAAAATCGCTCCCTAATACATATGCAAGCTTGCTTATGTATGTACTATATATGTGGACAATTTGTATTATTAACTTACAAGAGTATACCTTACATACCCAAATATGCTTGTAATAATATATATCCTCGTATGTACATACAATCTTCATCTTTACTCCGGTATGATGAGAGCATTTTCATTTTCATTTTCCATTTCAATTTCAGTAAATTCTTCTTCTTCTTCACTACATTCTTCTTATTCTTCTTCACTCCATTCTTCCGCCCATCAGTTTTGTACGAGTATCTCGTTTCCGGTTTGATATATTTCGCGTCATTTTCATTTTCAGTGCACTTCAACAGCTTGCAACGCATTTATTTCCCATTCTCTGGCTCTGTATGTACGTGTGCACATGTGTGTGCATGTGTGTGTTTTTTGCGCTTACGAACGTGTGCTGTCAACGCACTTCCTTTTTTACTTGTGGAAAAGTGTAGTGGCACTTAGGCATTGTTGAGTCGTTCAATATGTTTGTGGAAAATATAAACAGTGTCTGTATGTATGTATGTATGTATGTACGCACATACATATATGTTGATAGATACACAACCCACTCATATAGAAAGATATATCAAATGAAAAACCCAATAAACATTTGTAATTAAGTTATTGTCTCGTGGCTAGCTGGAATAAATTCCATCCGAGAGGCACACTTTTTGCAGCTTTTGGGGCCATATACGCGCCGAATAATCTCTTTGTCAATTGTCTCGGGTTTTTCTTCTCATAATCCCACAAATAATAGTCTAGCGACGTTAAATCACAAGACCTTGGAGCTCACGCCTCTGGCCCATGATGCTAGGTAATGCGCTCACCAAAGGTTTCTTCAACAAATTGGTCTTATCGTTAGCTCTATGACATGTAGCACCGTCTTGTTGGAACCAAAGGTCATCCACATCAACTTCCTTCAATTCAGGCTTTAAAAAGTCATTAATCATGGCTCTATATGCTTCATTTTCGAAGAAATATAAAACACTGATTTCCTCTGCCCACAGATCATCATCAAACAATTACTTCTTCAGGATGTAACGGTGTTTCAAGAATGGCTTGTAGATTATTATCACTTCATTGCTGAAAAAGTGATTTCTGAAAATCGGTATCGTTGGCCATCTCGCTTTGGGCCCATCCGCCCACCTAACATGATATGCGCTTGATAATTGTTCGGCTTCAATTTTTGCACGAGTTGTAAGACGTCACCGAAGCTTGGAGGCTCGAGTCATCAACTCTGCTGTACTATTATGTCAATCGAATATTAGACGCACATATTTTGGTAATAAATTTGGACGATTTGCATACCTTGTTCCCGAGTAAGTGTCTTTATTATGAATAGACAAAACAAAAATGAGTATAAAACAAGTAACAGCTGGCAAAAAAACCAACTTCGAAAAAATATTGCCTCATAGAAAACCACACGTCTAATGAAAGTCTCCTTCATATTGTGGTTGTGGTAGAAGACGTCTCAAAAGTGAAGTAAATGATGAATGAAAATCGTAATTTAAGTTTGCGAGAGCGCACGAACGAACCAATTCGTAAATTGTAAATGATCGGCTGCCTGATAGACAAAAATTTTCCATGACACAATAATTTAAAGGTAGTTTCATTCTCTCTTTGCAGTCGGCTTCATAGCTATCTGACAATAAACGTGTTTCGTCTTTTCTTTTTTTTTTAAATAAAAAATATGTGCAGAATTTTGATATTTTTTAAATATTTAAACGTTTAAAAATCACATACTATATTATATTTTCCAATCCTTGATAGTGGAATTTATCGAGTGTATGCCTTTCATGATTGTTTATTACAACTTTAAAAAAGTTATTTGAGAAACAGCCCATCCTTCTACCAGGAGTAAAAACTTAGATCTGTTCACTTCGATCAATTGCACGTGGTTTCACTCAATCGTCTGCTGTTGTGTCAAAAATTTCGAAGTGGAACTATCTTCTAGAATTTGTATATAATTGAATTTTCTACCAAATCTAAACTTCATCTCGTAATGTTCGCTGAAGATTTGCTATAAAAGATATACATATTTCTGATTTAGATATGACATTGTTAAAATGACCTCAATGGCATATTCTTGGAGTACGATGTAGCAAAGATGGATGTCATCAGGTTCAATGAACACTTTCACCTTAACAAAGAGGCCTTTCAACAATTTCCACTGAAATTCCATTATAAATATTAAGTGACGTTTCGCTCTTCTGAGATCATGGAGCAGTTTCATTTTGTCTGCTGATGCCCATTCTGATCGCTAATTTCTGTAATATCTGAAATTTAAGTAAATACAATAATAATAACAGTAATTCAAATTTGCCACTTGAAATGTTTAGTTGCAGCTTTTCAATTTATTTATATTTTTATTTCATTCAAAACAACTGTCCAAATTGGTTATTTTCTATTCAAAATAAAATACAGCTGTCAATCTTCAAGAATTGTCTATCACTATGAAATTTAAATGCTACTCAATGCATTTTTTTTTAAATAAGCTGAATAAGACTTTCGTGAAAATTTGAAATCTACATACATACATACATACTTACTTACTTTACGCGATTATAGCCGAGTTAACAACATTGCGCCATTCAGGCAAAGCGGCGTAAATGCAGCTCCTATTCGTGCTGTCGAAGGCGGCTTTAAAATCGACGAAGAGATGGAAGGTGTCGCTCCCCTTTTCACGGGCCATTTCTAAGACTTGGCGCATGGTGAATATCTGGTCAATGGTTGACTTATCAGGTCTAAAGCCACACTGATAAGGTCCAATCAGTTTCTTGACGGTGAACCTTAGTCTTTCACACAATACGCTCGACAGGACCGTATCGCAAGCGATATTTAGGAGGGTTATACCACGATAATTGGCGCATACTGTAAGGTCCCCTTTTTATGGATTGGGCAGAGCACACTTAAATTCCAATCGTCGGGCATGCTTTCGACCGACCATAGTCTGCAAAGTAGCTGATGCATGCAGACGAAATATCTCCTGCCATCACACAAACAGTCATCGCATTCGATTATGGTCGATTGCGCATTGGTAACGGCGAATATCGCAGATGATGGAACGATGAGCTGTACGAGTTATACGTCGACATTGAGATAGTTCAGCGAATCAAGAAGCAGCGGCTACGCTGACGAGGTCATGTGATCTGGATGGATACGAATACTCCAGCTTTGAAAGCTTTCGATGCAGTACCCGCCGGTGGAAGCATAGGAAGAGGAAGGCCTCCAACCCGTTGGGAGCACCAGGTAGAGAAGGACCAAGCTGTACTTGGTGTTTCCAGTTGGCGCCAAACAGCAAAAAGAAGAAACGAAACGTAAGCGGTGTCTACGTCAGTAAAGTAAGTAAATAAGCTGACGCATGCACTTCACCGTCATGTTTGAATAGTTCTGCCGGTATGCAGTCATCTCCAGCCACTTTGTTGTTTTTTAAGCGGGCGATTGTTATTCGAATTTCTCCATGGCCAGGTAATGGAACGTCTCTTTCAACGTCGTCGATTGGTGTTTCGGGTTCACCATCTCCGGATATTCCATTTTCAGCAGGTTGGAGAAGTATTACCTCCATAAATACAATATGCTCTGGGCATCAGTGGCTAGATCACCTCTTTATGTCCTACAGGAGTCATAGAATTTTCGATCATTACCCGATCAAGCTTTTCGGTTTTGTTCGCAGATGCGTCTTGCTTCCCTTTTCAGCTCTCGAAATCTAACCCACACGGCAGTCCTCGTCATACCAGCTGTTTTTGCGACCTTAACGAAAGAGAGCAGGAGTGCAAGTCGAGTAGAAAACCGTTCGGCGGTCTGTTGTGATTGCAGCTTTTCGGCGTCGAACTTTCCTTGTGTTTGTTGACGGGCGTTCTTCGATACACATAGGCGCATGTGCACAAGATAATGGTCAGAGTCGATGTTGGGTCTTCGGAGTATACGCACTTCAAGAACACTGGAGACATGTCTTCCATCTATCATAACATGATCGATCTGGTTTTGTGTTTTTCAATCAGTGGACAGCCATGTAGCTTGATGAATTTTTTTGTGCTGGAATATAGTCAACCATATTTCGGCCCCATTAGGGAATGTTTCGTTGTGAAACCTGAATTTTCCAACAGTTGCACCAAAGATAATTTCTGTGTCCACCATGGCATTAAAATCGCCAAGCACGATTTTCACATCGTGCCGGAGACAGCGCTCGTAAGTGTGCTCTAGGCGTTCATAAAAGGCATATTTGGCCAAATCTATCCCACCACAAATCCGACACCAAATTCGTTTGCGTGGGTCGTCAACAGAAAGGTGGTATCTTATCATTTCATTAGCTTTTCATTGGAGCTGGTTTCTACGTGGCAGGTCCCAAACCCAGCGCACAACCTCGCTAGCC
Organism: Ceratitis rosa; assembly: GCA_037013455.1. Classification (NCBI taxonomy): domain Eukaryota; kingdom Metazoa; phylum Arthropoda; class Insecta; order Diptera; family Tephritidae; genus Ceratitis; species Ceratitis rosa. The sequence continues at coordinate 5,686,260 of JAWMAG010000029.1, forward strand.
GAGTAAGTTTAAAGTTTTTACACATTTATATAGCGAGCCGCTTACTTCAAGGCCGACGCCCACCTCTTGACCAAATGCTACAATTAGACTTCAGCGGGCCCTTAAACCGAATATCCTTAAATAAAAAAATTTCGAAGAATTCTGACATTACACGTAGATGCACGTATTTTTTAAATTATTATACATGAATATATATACATACGAGTATTGCTATATATACATATGTATGTACATATATAAATAGTTCAATCAGAGATTAAAAATGAAAGCCGAGAAAAATGTATCGTTATCTCTATTTAAACAGAAGGATTATTTATAAAAAAAAAATTTATAAAAACTATTGTAACAAAATCCTAAAAAAAATGTTGTTCACCAGATTTTATTTTTAAAATGCGCTGGATATCAAAATAAATCGTTGCTTTTAAATCTGTTTAGTTAAAAAAGTAATGGTAAAACCTTTTCTATTTTAAATTTTCATTTATTTATCTAAAAGTGGAAAATCGGTAGACCCAGCTTTACATATTGTCATTACATATTGTGGTGCGGAAGATAGAATCAGCTATCGAAAATGGAGTATATGCTGTGGGCATCTTCTCGAAGTACTTGTATATTAAATGTTCACCAATGGTGTTTTAAAAATTCCTTAATGGATGGGTTGGAATCAGCAGGAGTCAACCTTGGCCTTAGCGACTGTATACATGTTTTGCTAAGTTGGAGTAATATCCAAGTGTTATAGGGATTAGACGTGGCGACGCGGGATGTGCACAGAAGGACTCCACAGGGTCTGCTAGTGGTTAACGGGTTGTTGGAGAAGATGGAAGGGAGAGCTGTCAAGCCTCTCAGTTATCGATCTCTGACGAGCCAAAAAAACATTGGGCTATTTCAGCAGGAAATAAGGTTAATACTTGGTTTAGACAATCAGCTATGATATATTCTGACAGTCAACTACAGGAGCCTGCGAGAGAAAGAATCCTCCTGTCCACAATAAATCATGCCCACGACGCAGGTGTATCTCTGTCCACAGAAAAGTGTTTGTTAAACTGGGAAACTGGCGTTGGCCGAAGAAGAAAAGACAGCTATTCCCATTGGGAACTTGCTTCTAGACCGGTTCTTCATTACCATAACGACAGTTGTAATAACACGTCTTCGTCTGGTCTTCACGGGTAAATAATGGCCTATCACTTTAATAATTACGAAGAAGAGGATGAGTCTATTGAGCACTAGCTCTGTCATTGTCTATTGAAAGCTGTGTGATACAAGTTCCTTGGAAAACACGTCTTGAAGTGTCGGTAAGGTAGTTGCACAAAAAACTGGTAATCTCTTTGGTTTTACCTATAAGAGACACGCAATAGTTCGAACCTTTGAAAAAGTGGAAATAGGAGCCTCAGAGTATTGACCAAAGTGGTTTGGTCACTAACCAACAGCCGTATCAACTCAAGTCAACTCGTATATAACTCATTGGAATGGTACATTTTTTGAGTTTCAGAAACGTTTCACTGTTGGTAATTCAATAATTATTATCTTGCGTTAATTCATGTGACACCTCTTTAAATAGTCAGCCTTTTTCAAATGATTCCAAACTGTCATATGAGTGATGCCTCAGCTATATTCTAGCAGGTTACGAGTATATGACATTCTAGCTTCACCAGTTGCAGAAATTTATCGGCTTTCTGGTTGACTGACCGAGTAGAACAATGCGCATATTTAAAATAATAATTCCCGGAACAGAGTAAAGCAAATCACCGCTGGCTCTGGCGTCCATTTACAACAGTTTCAGCGTAAACTACAACTCATATTTGCCACGTTTTTGCAGCGATTACGATTGATGTTTCACTGATCTGACTACGCTAGAAACTATTTCTCCCTCAAAGTGTCAGCTTGACACAATCGGTTTAATGTTGCCCACAAAAAAGGGTAACAACACCATCAAGTGCCAAAAGCCGCAGAATTTTTTTCTATTATCAATTATATATTACATTCGGACTAAAAGCCTATGCATAAGTGAAGCGTAAACCTACACCTTTTGAAATACTTATTTAAGTATTATTTAAGAAAAAAAATCATTTGCGCACAATTTCAAAGTCGTACATAACCTCTCTGAAGCATGTGAGCACAATGACATAATTTAATTGTCACAATTTGTCAATTATTACATAAAGCACTTGCAAGCATGTGCAATTCCTCTACGTCATTATACCTTTAATTCACATACATACCTCTTGTAACTTTGCACATCTGCAACAACTATAACATATAAAGGGTGTTCTTTTGGACATGTTAGGTTAGGCAATAATTTTCTCGGAGTTGGTCTTTCTGACAGCTGTTACTTGATTTATACTCAGTTTTGTTTGCCATTTCATAATGAACAGACTTACTCCGGAACAACGTTGCCAAATCATGCAAATTTATTGCCAAAATAATAGTCCGGTTCACTTGACGCAGCGCGAGCTGAAACACTGCGCTGCGTCCAATATTCGGTCGACATAATTACCCAGCATAGTCGGTAATAAGAGCAACTATGAATCAGTTTCGTACCATGTCTACTTTAGTGTATAATACGTACCGTGAAGAAACATCAAATAAGTCCATCCGCCATCGCGCGCAACAATTGGAGCTGTGCCGAACCACTTTATGGAAGATTTTACGGAAGGATCTAAGTTTGGCTGGCTTACACAATTCAGTACAAGAATGACAGGTGAATGACCATCAAGTGCGACGCACGTTTGGTGAATGGACCGAAAACAATCGGTCCCGATTTTTACAAAAAAATTTTAATTAGCGATGAAACTCACTTACGTTTGAACATGTACATTGTTAAACAAAATTGTCGCATTTGGAGTGATTATAATCCACAAGCTATTGTTGCGACTCTGTTACATCCTCAAAAAAGTTACTATTTGGTATGCTCTATGCACAGAGGGAATCATCAAAAAGAAAGCGGCCATAATGTTATAGTCAATGGCGAACACTATAGAGACATGATTAGTGCCTGAGTTGGAGGATATTGATGTGGATGAGTTTTAGTTCCAATAAGAAAATGTCATACAGTTACCGAAACAATGAATTTATTGAAAGAAACTTTTCCATTTTCATCACCAAGATCGTGCGATTTAACACCGCTGGACTATTTTTGATGGGGTTATGTCAAGTCATTTGCCTACGCAGAAAAGGCCGAGATGTTTAGTGGTATACGGTCCCAATCGCAACTAAATGTTGTCGAAAATGAGCTTCTCGGATGGAATTTGTTCCACCCAGCCGGCGCAAACGCTTATTTTTATAGTATACTCGTATAATAAAGCTAAATAGTCGACCATAACATTAAATTATGTGCGGTTAATTTATTCTCAAAAACCACATGTCTAAAAAAACACTCTTTATATATATCAGTACAAAGTGTAATACTTCATTTCCTCTGACACATGTCAATAGTTTGTTTGACTTAAGTCACTTTTTCATCTCATTTCATCTCAATGCAAAGCAGCAATTTAAAATACAAAAATTCTACAACCGAAGAATCATAATATGCTTCTTAGTATACCTCAGGCTTTAGTATGTATATATGTAGATGTATAAATGTATGTATATATTGTATATGTGTATGGGTGCTTACAAGTACATAACTTTGTGTGCATTTATACCTGTTGTTGTTGTTGTCTGCTTCTTTACAAATTATAACAATGCCATTGCCGTAATGGTAATTCGTATTGTGCTTGGTGTTTTTAAGTACAAAATGGTTATATGCTGTTTTTTTTTAATTTTTCCCATCATTACTTTTACACCTTAGTTACCGTTGTAATGAGAGGCAATCCTATCAACTGGTAGAATGCCGTAAAGTAGACTATACAAATTAGCAGACAAAAAAAATCTATAAATGGGTGTATGTACAATGTGCGTGAGTCTCTTATATCCCAGTTAGCAAGGCTTGGGATTTATCTAGTCTACAACTCTAAGATTATTTTTTTAAGTTTATTTCAAGAACAGAATTTTTCCCATTATCAGTGGATTTCTGAAAGCAATTTGGTTTTCTATAATAATCATTCATGAGTTATCTTGTCAATTATCGGCGACAGAGGCAGCTAATGTTAATTTGTATATATAATATTTTTTAACACCTGATATATGTATCGACGACTGCAGTAGCCGATTGGTTAGCTTTGGGTATTAACATTCGGATGGCCAGAGTTCGTGTCCTAGTTAAACCAATATCCACGCGCTTACGTCCCTACGGAAGAGAAAGTTGATGTGACTAAAGATACCTTTTATGAGCGACTGGAACATACCTATTAGTGGTACCCCTGCCATGAAGTCAAAATTATCATTGGCGACTTTAATGCCAGGGTGGTCGAAACATACATCTTCATGCGCACAACTATCTCGAATTTCTGCCTTCACGACGAAACAGTCCCAAATGAGTTGAGGCTGATCAACTTCGCCAAGGTTCGAAATATGGTTGTCCGTGATACTAGATTGCAATAAAGGAAATTCCTTAAACTTCTTGGATACCTGCGGATAGAAAAAACTCGTAACCAGATCGTTCAAGTTTTTGTATAGATGGACGAAATATATTCAGGAGGGTTCCACACATAAGGGTTTACAAGAGAAAAAGGATTGCCTATCGGCGCAGATTGCGGCCGGAACACGTGTAGGTCTCTACATCATGTGCTGTTATAATTTTGTAAGATAATTTCGTTTATCTTGTCATCAGCACAAAAAACACCTTGACATACAACGCAGAATCACTCTTGCCAACATAGGTATGTTACTTTGGAATGAGTAGGCAATTGAATTATGAAATCCTCTCTCGTCGAACAAAAACCATACTTTACAAGTTGTTCATTATTTCCATCATGCTACTTCGTGCAGAAACGTGAACGATGACGACGATGGGTCGGCGCTAAGAGTTTCCCAAAAAAGATTTTGCGGAAGATTTATGGAGCCTTGCGCATTGTTAACGGCAAGTTTTTAACTCAGCACCAGATGGTGGAGACAAAGGATAAGGAAGATCTCCACTCTGTTGGAACAAACAGGCGCATTGTACTTTACTTGAAGAAGAAAATATGTATTTTCTTAAAAAAAATACAGATCCCCTGAAATGTTGATTTCAACGTCACCCAACGTATCCATTTCTCTAATGAGTTGACTTGGCGTAAGAGTATGTTGGTATATCTAAAAAACTCGCTGAATTTCGTACAGCAGTTTTTGGCTAAGATTTGTCTGACCTCAACTGACTGGAGATCAAAATACGGGTTACATACACGTATATACTCGTATGATATTCTTTGCGGGTTTTTTCCCCACCGAAAATGTCAACTGGGATATGATGAATGAGTGCTTAGTAGCCACGTGTATTCAAGTAGAGCTTGAAACCATACAATTTTTTTGTTTACATTTTTCAATAATTGAAAATATAAATGTTGATAATTAATGCATGCTTAACACTTAAATTTTACGTTATTGTTAATATTAAAGGTAATATTTTATTTTATTTTGTAGCTTTTGTAGTTATTTCCACTGCTTCTTAACTCCGAAATCACGGTTATGCGGATACCAAGAAATGTGTTGTTACTTAGCCGAAGTTTGGACGCTTGAATTTGCTTGCATGGGAAATCCACAAAAGGGAGCACTTTCTTTTGTAACTTTTCTTAGAAATAAAATAATTACCGGGACCTGTGTGGATGGAAGTTATGCAATTATTTAGCAAATACTCACTCTTTTTGCTTCTACCCATCTCACCTCGCATCTGTCAAGGGGAAGTACTCGGCATAGAAAACGCTTGTAGAGCTATTATAGAGAAGCAGCATTGTTGACCTTATCGTCACCAATGGCAAATTAAAGTGTTTTAGAATGGATTTAAGTTGACATCTCTATAATCTGGATTCCCGGCCATAGGCATATTTTCATTAAGGGCAAAACTATCGAGTTGTATTTAAAGTCGTAGCAGTGTTAATAACTTTTCAATTAAAAACGAAGAGAGCTTCTCTTACAACTTGAACAGCTCGGAACAAATGGAAATTTCCAACTGTAAGGTAACAAAGGAGACTTTCCCCAAGTATGATAGGGCAATAAAACATTCAGTTCATTTTTGTAACCACGGTCAGCCTTAGGTGGAGAATGTCAACCGTTCCGATGGTATCTTTAACTTGAAATAAAGACTCGTCATAAACACCATCAAAAGAGACTTAATATAAAATGTAAATCCTTCCGTTTATTGCAAAAACATCATGACCCACGCTACGAATTGGAGGAACAGCTCGGTCGTAAATATAATATATATAATATCTTGACTCAAAGCCATAATGAGGGGTCTGTGGTGATTTTACATATAGTGATTATGACTGGTCTGGAGTTTTGAAAATTTTCTAAATTACCAGGTGTGTTTGTTGAAGTGTGCCGGTTTTACTAGTAGATGTCGCTAGCAATATGTAAAAAATTTCTATGATTTGGCATGTATGTAATTTTTTTCTATTGACATTAACCTACAAAAATACGCAAGTCACTTTCCACACAGCTGAACGATAGACAAATGGAAAATCGAAAAACCGTTTGTGAAATGCTGCTTCAACGATTCGAAAGGAAATCTTTTCTGCATCGAATTGTCACGGGGGACGCAAAATGGATTTATTTTGAGAACCCGAAGCGAAAAAAATCATGGCTTTCCCCTGGTGAAGCTGGCCCACCGACTGCAAGGCCAAATCGCTTTGGCCGTAAGACAATCCTCTGTGTTTGGTGGGACCAGTGTGGTGTGGTGTACTATGAGTTATTAAAACCTGGAGAAACGGTGAACACGGATCGCTACCGACAACAAATTATCAATTTGAATCATGTGTTGATCGAAAAACGGTCGGAATGGGCCCGAACACATGGCAAAGTTATCTTGCAGCATGACAACGCGCCGTCTCATACCGCTAAACTGGTAAAAGGCACATTAAAAACACTTAATTGGGAAATATTATCGCACTCGCCGTACTCTCCAGACCTTGCCCAGTTCGACTATCACCTTTTCTCATCGATGGGGCACTCCCTTGCAGAGCAGTGCTTCGCTAATTTTGAAGAAGTCGAAAAATGGCTCGTCGAATGGTTTGCCTGGAAAGAGAAAAAGTTTTTTAGGAATGGTATCCATAATTTGCCTGAGAGATGGGCGAAATGTGTAGAAACCAATGGTCAATACTTTGAATAAAAAAATTTTGAGATTCCTCTGATTCCTCTAACACACCTGGTATGTACTATCTAAAATTTTAAAAGTATTATGGAGTACTTCCTTGAGGAGAATACACCTAAAATGGATTTAGCCTTTAACAGCCATTGCCGCAGCTGGTAACTAGAAGGCCAGCTCTCACACAAATTCTTTACAGAACACTTGGAACCTATTTGGTATCAAACCTTGAATCCTTGTCCATGAAAACAACATTATTAGATCTAAGTAGTTTTATTGAAAATAAAAAGTGATTTGATCCGAAATCGGCTTCAGCGGTTATAATATACTCGTATATCAAACATCATCTGCTTGTCCGTCCGGACACTAGCAAACAGAACTCAAAAGAACTCAACCAAACATGGTAGTTACGACCATAATGAATGAGATGTCATTGGTTGGACTCTTGTTTATGATACATACATAAGTGGAACTCTTTATTTAAACACAGAAGGGGATCCCATGAAGTCGACCCGAGGCGGGGCAGGAGTATCGAGCATGAAAAGAATGCTCATGCCTTCAACAGCGCTTATCAAGTTAACGAGCATTTTTGCATCTCTATAATGAAGAAAATGAAGTGTATTGAATTGAATTGTTACTGGGGACGAAACTTGGTTTATTATTATTATCATTATGAACCTTAGACGAAACGAGACTCCATGCAGTGGCATAAAAATGACTCAGCATCTATCAAGAAGTTTAAGGTGTTACTTTCAGCTGGTAGGCTTATGGTGTTTGGAATTCGAGACGATTAAATATGAGAGCGACTAAAAGAAGCAAGAAAAGTGAAAAGACGGTGAAAATTGATGAAATGTGTGCTGCTTTCAAAAGAGCCGCATTGCGTTGACTGTCCTGCATAAAGTGGGTTTCGATATTTTGAATCATCCACTTTACATCCTAGACCTGGCATCGGTGATCATTGCCTGTTTCCAAAAATGAAAAAGAGCTGAAAGGTAAAAAATGTAAACCGATGATAAAGTCAAGGAGACAGTTGAAGATAAAGAGAAAATATAAATAAATTAATTACTGCTTTCTTGACGGATTTATGAACCAAAATCTCAAGTCTGATAAATTGGTCGTATATATATGTTATAGTGGTCCGATATGGCCGGTTATGGCAAATGATTGTGCACCAAGATTGGTTGAAATATCTTAAAAACTGAGGGACTAGCTTACAGAAAGACGGACAGACGGACATGGCTAAATCAACTCTACTTGTCATTCTGACACGATTGGTATAAATTTTTATGGGTCCACCTCTTCTCTTTCTAGTACTTACATATGGTACTTCAAACCAAAGTTAATATAGCACTTGTTCATGCAAATGAAAGGTATAGAAATAATATCATAAGAATTATATAACAGCTGTGATTGTATTCGAAATTGCATTATTATTATTTCCTTTTTCTGGAATAACGTGCTGATGTTGTAGTTAAATCAGCTTTCGAATCACTCAACCATTATGCTATTTTATTACTCACAATATAGTATATGAGCACACGATATTTTTGGTATACAATTTTTTTTGGTATACAATTTTATATAAACCTCTATACGTAATCACGTATGTATGAACCTCCGTGAAGCTCAGCCACACAATACAATCATTATGCACGTCGTACATACATACATACATATATTCATAAATTTTTTGAAAAAGTTGTATAAACATATTTTCTTCCATTTACAAATATGCTTACAAACCGACATAAATACAGACATATATAGATTCTACAATAGCATATTTACGTAAATGATTGTCCGTATGGAAACGGTAAAAGTTCCATCGCTATAATGAAGTTAAAAATCAATAACGGCAAAGCTCGGAGATAACTTAAGCATTCCACAGTAGCGGCAAATAGAATCTGTAGTGGCAGTTTGATATTTCCGACTATTTTTTCTTTCAAAAATTTCAATTTCAATCTCTTTCTACATACCAACAGTACACATTTATATCTCCCACCGATTCGAATGCTACACATTCAGCATTAACTTGGTATTTTTTGCTTCTCCTTACCTTTACTGTTACATGTAAACTATATATGTTGTATATGGACTTATGTATATGTATATAGTTTTGTGAATTTGTGCATACAACTAGATACATACATACATACTTATATTTATATACAATACTTACAGCACTGGTCAGACAGAGGTTACGAGCCATGTAATTCTGAAGAAGCATGTTATGAATTTGAATGAGAAATAAACGTATAGTATTGCACATACAGTTAAATAACAAATAATACTTTGTGTGCCTTTCAGATATATTAAATGATAAATATAGTTTGGGTGGAATTATGTAAGTAATAGAAGGAGTAGCGATATACCCATCAAAATTTATACCGATTGGGTCAGAATGATGAGTTGAGTTGAGACGAGCATGGCTACGTCTGTCCGTCTGTCTGTTTGTACGCAAACTAGCTCCTCAGTTTTTGAAATATTTCAATCGAACTTGGTACGGCGAGATCGGACCGCAATTACATACATACGACCGCTTTTTCAGATATGAGATTTTGATTAAAAAATTCGTCAAAAGAGCATCTATATGCTCCACACATAAATTCAAATAAATATTGACCCTTAAAATCATCGAAGTCGAATTTAGAATTTTGCAATAAATTTGTTAGGTGCTTGAAAGGTATGAAGACTTCGGCAAGACAGCTTTTCCTTCCTGTCATTCGTACTATTGTCGATACGTTGATGGATGCTATAATTGTCTCTCACATTTTGTAGGTCGATATCTCCCTGTCAACGAACTTAGGACTTTTTTACAATTGTTTACTACACTGAAATTTATCAGTAGTGCGGCTAGGGGCTAGCAATCTCGCTTGGCCGTCCGAGTATATGGTTGCTTACTGCATCTTTGCGTAGTTGTTATAGCTTCACAGGATATTTCTAGGCCTAGTAATTGCATTGAGTTTCGTAAACACAAAGAGAATATTTTGGTGGACCCGTACCCAACCCATCGATGTATATTGAGTTTGTATCTTCCTACTTTGTCATACTTCCTCTCTATTCAGGTTTAGACAGTTACAGCACCTAGAAGCAATTATTAAAACCTGATAAAACTACCAGCCATTTGGAAGCGGCTCCTCGTTTTGTTCAGGAAACATCAAAACGCACAAAGTCGCTTCAGGGATTACAAAACGCAAATTATATATGTATATAGTTTTCGGGTAAGTGACTGTCGCAGCTGGCTTAAATAATTCCAGCGGAGCGATCCAAATTCCGTCCACTTTTTGCAGCAATTCGAGCCGTATATTAGCAATAACGTGACGAATATTCTCTTCCAAGACGTCAATCATTGCGAACTTTTCTGCTTAGACAAAGCGACTTTACATAATCCCACAAAAAAGAACACCCTGTATATTGTTTCTCTAAGTCCGATCGAAAAAAAATCAAACTAAGCTTCAGTGTTAAAAAGTTCGAAAAAAGTTGATTTAAACTAATTTTTGCCATTTGAAGTGATTTTTTTTTTTTCAAAAAAGTGAATTTTTTTCAGATTTGGAAAAAATTAAGAATTTTCCAACTCTTTTGGTATTTTTTTAGTTCATAAAAATAAAAAAAAAAAATTGGTTCGATTGTTTCATGTGCACGACCTCCATCACCGGCACTGTTGCACGAGTTCAGACTGCAGCTGCTTCAGAAAACTCATCACAACATTGAAAAATTCCAATATTTTTTATACTCAAACATTTTTATTGTCTGCGAATTTCATTTACCGTAATAATTTCCTTACTTTTAAAAAAAATTGCTGAAAAACGCTTTTTTCGAGTTCTAAAGGATACTATTGCCTTAAGCCCTGAGCTCCTACTAAGTATTCTCTTGCAGCTGTGAGTATTAGGTCTCATGCGCTTTCTCTTTTGGTTTTTCAATATTTTTTGCTTTGATCTGTTTTCAATGAAATTTTATTTGAATGATGGATGAATTTTCAATAATTAGCCATAAACATTGATGTATTTTTTTTTCTGCTAAAATAAGAAAATTATGAATAATAATTTTGTATTTGAAAAACACTTCTCTCTACTACATACATTTTTAACCATCAATATGCATTTTCGCTTAGTGCCGCACAACTGCACTACTTACTGGAATAATTCTTCGCTCTTCCAAGTACCCACTGCACAAAATATATTGCTTTCAGACAGCATCTTGTACTTAAGCGAGAATCCTGAATATTCCAAACAACGTGAACACAAAAAATTGAAAATACGATAAATTCAACTCATTAATTGTCAAAGGAATTGAAAAATTTCAACACTTAATTTATATAAATTTAATTAATAAATGCTGCTACAGCTGTGGAGTGCAGGCAAACAGACATATAAAATATTGTGGTAACCTCAGTTGATTTATATTTCAATGTGATTACCGCGAACATTTGATTTAATTAAATAGACTTTACTACCACAGTCTAGCATATCAATGCTGAGAAGATTGGCTGGCATAATGTTGAATTCTTAGGTTTTGCAAGACAAAATTGTTGCTCATACAACCTGGCGCACTGTACTGTTAGTGCATATCGCACACTAGATCGAAAACAGTTACAATTCAAAGAATCTTCAATGATTAGCAGAGGCTGCTGAACAAGTAACATAAGAACATACATAACGGTATTTTTCCAGTTAAAGAAGACTGTGATTTAAAAGAAATTTCGCAGTCATTAGAAGAGATGTATTCTACAATATGAATCGTCTTATGGAATAATAAAAAATTTGGAAATACCTTTAGTTGTGACTGTTTTTAATTAAACGAATCACCAAGCCAACTCCAAGTGTGCAAGTAGTTAATTAAATTAATTATTAATTAACATGAAATTGATACAATTTTAAGGTAGATGACAATTTGTCAGTTGTCAGCTGATCTGGCTTGATTTAATGTTTCATCTAAACCGTTGTAAGGTGGATATTCGTTATTTCAATATACGATCTGATCTTTTTGTTACGTGGAATGAGCAGGTTATAGGGTGATGATTAGCTTCTTATGATTCCTAACGTCTTCAGTGACTAATAATTAGAATAAATATGAGGTTTAATTGTTTTTAGACAATTAGTATTTCAGCTATAGACGAGTTCAACCAAGCAACATAATCGGGAGTGAAAAGAGAAATATGGTAGAAATCGAATATTGTGTTATTATTAAGTTCCTTACCAAGCAAAGAATATCAGCTGCGACCATAATAAATGAGATCATCTTGATATGACAAGGTCAGCGCAACATGGGTGAAGAGAATGCTCACGTCTACGCGAAAACAATAGCGTTTGGAGTGTTCACGTGCTTTTTTGGACCACTGTAATAAAGAGAAGGATGGTGTACTGCCTCGAAATGTTAGTGAAAGAGAAAAGACTGGGAAACCCGATGCAAAGTGTGCTGATTTCAAAATAGTCGCGTTCCGTTGACTGTCCCGCATAAGGTGTGCTTCGATATTTTGAGACCACCAACCCTAGAGCCCAGGCCTGAGCCCGAATGATTAATAACTGTTTCCAAAAGTGACAAATGACCTGAGGGGTGAAAAATGTATCACCGATAATGAAATCAGTGAGGCAGTTTCATCGTATTTAAAAAATAAAAAGAAAAAAAATTTTTAAGAGCATTTAAATAATTTATATGAAAGATCTGAAAAATGTATCCGTATATATATTCACCTGTGTTGAAAAAAAAAAATTTTATCTATTTCCACCCATTTTCGCCCATTCCACGAAAATAAAAATGCTCCCTCGTACTTATTTGGACATTATTTATCGGGAAATATTGATTAATTTTGGTTAGAAAAATATTATTTCACCATTCTTGAAGTGAAATGAAACATTTCCATAAATATTTATTAAATATTCAGTTAAAGAAAATATGGTAGTATACAAAAAAGATGTGATTAAGGTTATTTGCTATCAATAAATGGTTATTATAATCATCTTGTTTCATTTTTCCTTCACCTTAGCTACACCTTAGCTTAGTAATGTTTACTTAGGATACAAGGGTATAGATAAGAAGTCGAGAGTAGCAAAATAAATTGCTGACTTTCAACACTGATCCTTAATATTTTAATACTGTTTTCAATTCCTTAGCATTTATTCTACCTTAAAAGAAAAAAGTAAATAATAATTCAATATTGCAAAGGCAAAATAAAAGAAATATGATTTTTTTTATTTGTACTCACTTTGATACTACAAGAACCTTCACAATGACCAAGCAACATTGCTGCTGATTAAAGCGGTTGCTAAGGCAATTCCACTGGCAAGGAGGTTTACTTTATATTTAAATTGAAATTAAATGATAACATTGTACATATTTATGTATGTTAATTGTATAATGATTTTCACAAACTATGTACGTAAGTGAAACTTAATAAAGGCACTTAATTTACTCATACACACATAAATATATTTCAATTATTTAATTTCTTATTTATGTTTAATAGGAAAAGTTGCATGCATAAGTTACAACAGATTACACACATTTGCTCGCACTTCATACATTATTTAGCTAGACAGGATTAAAACTTTCAAATCTCGCTTTGTATTTGTTGTTTTTTTTTTGCAACTTTTTGTCTGTAGAACTTTTCTTTTGTATACACACATAAGTAGATGGTAAATCTTTTGTTTTTGATAAAAGAATATGTTAAACTTCTTTTTGATAACTTACGTCAATCTAACATACATATAATATATGTATATATGTAATGGCGGCCGCGGTAGCCGAGTGGTTAGCATTGCGTCCTGCAATTCGGAAGACTCGGGTTCATATCCCGGTGCCACCAACATCCAAAAGTTATGGAAAATTAATTTAAATAAAAAATTAAATTAAATTTTCTAATTGCGGTCGCCCCTCGGCAGGAAATGTCCATCCCTCCGAGTGTATTTCGGACATGAAATAAAGCTCCTCGTAAAAAAACCGTCAGCCGTTCGGAGGCGGCTAAGTATAAACTGTAGGCCGCTCTATTTGTTGGAAAAACATCACGACGCAAAACCACAAATTGGAGGAGGAGCTCGGCCGAAAATCGCTTCAGCGGTTACAAAGCGCCAATTATTATATGTAATGCATAATTCACAAGAACGGGGGTTGCTATATGTTGCTACATATATATATATAATTACTACTTTGTAACCGCTGAAGCAACTTTCGACTGAGATCCTTCTCCAATATGTAGTTGTGTTTTGATGTTTTCTCAACAAATAGAGCGGCCTACAGTTTAAACTAAGCCGCCTTCAACTGGCTGATGGATTGAAATGAGAAGCCTTTATTTCATGTCAGAAATACACTCGGAGGACTTCATATTCCCAGCCGAGGGGAGAGCGTGCTTACAAAAACAAATTTTCTATAATTTTGGATATTGGTGGAACCAGGACTTTTACCCTACATGTAATTTTAATTAATTGTGGACTTAATTAATATATTTTTTGACAACGGAGGTCCATCAAGGACCAGTATTTATCGATGGTATAGTGAATTCAATCGAGGACGTAGATTACTCCAAGATGAATTTCGTAAAGGTCCTACGAAATCAGCTTTTGATCTGGCAATTATTGACATTGTACGCAAACTGATATTGCGAGATCATCATGTAGGCATTAGTGCGACGAGCATATTCGTACGTTCAATATTGTCCGAACTTTTGATCGTAAAAAAATTTGTTCACGCTGGATCCGACGCAATTTGTCAATCGCTAAAGAAAGGTATCATGTCGATTGGTTGAAAGAAATTTTAAAGAAAAGAGCTAGGTCACCGAAAGGGTAACAGCCCTGGGTAGATAAAATCCGGGTTAACTCTGGTACGTAGAACCGGCTGTCGTGAGAGCCGCAATAATATAATCAAAGCGTTAGCCGGCAGCGCAGCTTCTATGAAACGAGTTAAAGATACGGGCACTTACTAAAACGTGAACCACCACCCAGGCACATCAGAAAGGGAGTACCTAAAGGGCTGCATTCAGTCCCACCTACTACAACCGCTGGACAGGATGGTTTACCGACAGGCATTAAACGCTATTTAAAGAGAGTCCGTCAATACCTTCCTAAACTCTCTTCCAATCGCCATCTGTTACAGACGAAGAGCTTGGGCTACCTCGAGAGTCTCGCATAATACTGGCACAGCTTTGATCTGGATATTGTAGTAAATTAAAATTCTACTAATCCAGACTTGACCCCGACATAGCTAACATATGTCCTGCTTACAATGAGTTCCCGCACGACATTAACTACTTCCTTGCATGCGCCCTGAAACCAACTTATGCAACCCCCCTTTCCATTTGGTCCGGGCCGGTCGAAACATCTTGTTTCCTAGACCTCCCGTTAGATACCCTCGATGACCTAGACTGATCTAGCCTGCTCCTAGGCGGGGTTGACAAACCGCTACATCCACAACAGCAACGTAGTACTGTAAATTCAACACGATAACGTGAGCTCTCACACATCGACTGAAACAATTGCATTTTTGAGCACTCAAAATATCGATTTGGTGAATTATCCACCGTATACCAGGGACTTGGCTCCGAACGACTTCTTTTATTTCCCATACATAAAAAATGAACTGAGAGGCAACCCTCGTATATGCGTTTTTTACACAAAGCCATCTCACTTCAACTACCGGCGTTGGCTTGCTCAAATTTGTTTACGAATATTAATTTTGTTAAATTTGTATTGTATATACATATGTGTGTATCAATAGGAATTTATATTGTATATTATGAGTTTCAATAACAAATTTTTCCTTTTTATTCATATTGTCTCTGATATTACGTTACCATGCTCTTAAAAGTACACATATATGACAACTATATATATATATACATAGGTGTATACGTTTAGCGATTTATCTTTGTGCCTCTTTATGGTTTCCCTGTGCTTTTATGTTAGCAATTTCTCTTATAATTAAAACAATCTGATTTTATTTTAAATTCTTTTACTTATAAATTTGCGATAAATTGATTTCTCAAATCAATTGTTTTTGTTAGGCTTTAGTCCCTACTAAAATTGGCATGCCTAGCGAACTTTGCTTGAGTTTCGATGATTATTGCCTTATGTCAAACGGAAGGTGGAAAGTAAAAAGTCATAGGCGTAATTATGTCCAATTATACCAATATTAAATATCTTGGGTTACTGAATTATAGTGTTTCCGTAATTTTCAAAATTACCGTTGGATGGGATGTGGGAAAAAGCTTCCTTACTTGTGAATCTAAGAATGTGTGAGCAAAGTTCCATCCTAAATATAATATAAATATAAATAAATATAGGTAAATTGATTGATTGATTGGCGGCTGCGGTAGCTTAATGGTTAGCATTGCGTACTGACAGTCGGAAGGTTCGGGTTCAAATCCCGGTGCCACCACCATCCAAAAGTTATGGAAAATTAATTTAAATAAAAAATTAAGTTAAATTTTCTAATTGCGGTCGCTTCTCGGCAGGGAATGTCCAATCCTCCGAGTGTATTTCGGACATGAAATAAAGTCTCCTCGTAAAAAAAAAAACCATCAGCCGTTCGAAGGCGGCTTAGAATAAATTGTAGGTACAGCTATTTGTTGGAAAAACATCACGACGCAAAACCACAAATTGGAGGAGGAGCTCGGCCGAAAATCGCTTCAGCGGTTGCAAAGCGCCAATTATATATGTATATAAATTGATTCATGTCGTCATATTTTATATACCTGCTTCCATATGTATCAATTATTTTATGCCGTTGCAAATAACCGTTAGTTGAACAAAAAAATGGCCTGGCCGTCTTAGGTCGAGAAATAAAAGTTCTATTGCTATTCCATATAACAGACTTTCTATTTTCGAGCGAGCAATGAGTAATGACTGAGTAAATATTTAGAAAAAATTTGACTGTACTTGATGAATATACTAAAAAAAGTGGTTTGTTCACCAGCCAACTGACTTATTTTTCCAACCGCTGAATCAGAATTTTTAGTCAGGTTGTTTCGGTGCAAAAAAAATTGTAAACCTAAAGCCAGAATAATTTTAATACGTTTTCGTCTAATCTGAATCGTACTTAGACCATAAAAATTTTTTCATAGATTTAAAATTAATTATTCTTAACTAATTTTTTTTTTTTGAGCGATCAGTTCTAATAATTGAAGGATTATTCTTAACTTTTGAAAAAGTTCACCATGTCGTATGAGTCATTTGTGCCCTGTTGACTAAATGTTGCTCATACGTCATGATGATCTTTTATTTTTAAGTTAAGATTAATTATATTTAGATCTATGAAACAAAGTTTTATAGTATGTGTACGCTTCAGATTAATATTTAACATATTATTCGTGAGTTAGATTTACAAATAATATGTAAATATGCGTGATGGCACAAAAATTGACTCTCATTCCTGAGTTACTTTCCATATAGTTAGACTCCCTTATAAGTTTTATTATGGTACTTACCTTAGTTTCGACCACACGACATATGAATGTTTTAAATTAAATCGACTCCAAAATGCCGAAGTCTACTTCTACTTAGAGTAGATCAATAGCTCAGCAGGCGGAAAATCAATCTTCCTCCTCTTAATTCTTCTATATGCTAACCTCGAAGCCGATTCAACTACCTTTGATATGTACTCCTGAAGAGTTCTACGGCAGTACAGTACGATTTTGGAATTCAGATCGAGCCTGGAGTCTACCTAACTATCACAGAGTTCATGCTAGCAGTCTGAAAGACGCTGCAATGATCTTTTAGCCTGAATGGAAATTCCGATGGAGCTTTGAGCGAGAAAACTCCTTCTCACATTCTACCACCAAATTTTGGACTATTTTCAATGCTTCTGTTCTAGATGTCATATTTGTTTTGCCATTCTTCGCTATTAACAATCAATTGGTAAACTCACCTTAATACACGTATACAAATTAAAAAAATATAATAGTTCAAAATTAGTTATAATAATATTTTTTTTTTAATAACAACTTTTTACGAAAGTGAACTGAAATACAAAAATAGCTGATCCAAATTGCTTTACACATGAGATATTCGAATTGACAGTTATATAATGTGGTATTTTCGGTAAGCTTATATGCCTTACAGCTTGTCAGAATTAAGGAAGGTAGCGCCGAACTGAGTAAATTGTGTTTTTATTACGATTGATTAACTGCTTTGAGAGAATATTAATATATTTATTTGTAATTACACATTTCACGGCCATTGCAGCTGAGTTCATTGTAGTACCTGCTACTATGTAGTAGGTTATGGATTCGAATACTATGCGGACCAACATCCGAAATTCAAAACTTTTGTTTACCTTTCATGAACAAAAAGTGCTTTATATTGTCTTTCGCCCAAAGTATGTAAGTATCATTAGGTGAAGAGATAGATCCATCAAAATTGATGCCGATTGAGTCAGAATGATGAAATTAGTTGTTTTAAATCTGTCCGTATGCTTGTACGTAAACTAGTTCCTCAGTTTTTGAGATATAAACACCATTCATTTATAAAGGTCCGATTTTTCAGATTTGAAATTTATGCCATAATTTGTTAAAAAAAAAGCATCTAAATGCGTTAAATTTTGACTCTGCATATGATGATATTAAAATTGGTGCTGTAATTTATCAAAATCGTAAGACTGTAAAATGTACTCCGGATTGTTCAAATATGTGGTTTTGGGTCAAAACTCGATCGAAAAAGCACATAAAATATCGTTGATTTGCGCCCAAGCCCTGACAAGAAGGACGATTTCGCCAAATATGCCTTTTATAAGCGCCTAGAGCATACTTACGAGCGCTGCCCACGACACGATGAGAAAATCGTGCTTGGCGATTTTCATGTCAGCGAGGCAAAGAAGGTATCTTTGTTACGACTGTCGAAACATCACCTAATGGGTTAAGGTTGATCGACTTCGCCGGGGCCCGAAATATGATTGTCTGTATTAATGCATTCCAGCACAAAAAAAATTCATCAGGCTACTTGGCTGTCCCTTGATCGAAAAACACAAAACCAGATCGATCATATTGAAGACATGTCTCCAGTGTTTTTGACGTGCGTAAAATCCGAGGACCTAACATCGTCTCGGGCCAATATCTTGTTGCAGCGAAGATGGACACGCGCCTACGTGTATCGAAGAACGCCCGCCAACAAACACTAGGAAAGTTCGACGTCGAAAAGCTGCAATCATAATAGACTGCCGAACGATTTTCTACTCTACTTGCACTTCTGCTCCCTGAGTGCACTCATTAGCAACTCGGTATACGAGAACTGTGGGATGGCATTGTACGTACAGCTGCAAACGAAACTATTGGATTTCGGAAAGGACTGCCGTGTCTTAGTGGAGAGAAAACCACTACACGTGCGGGAAGGGAAAGATACTGAGAACTTAAGAGGGAAGCAAGACGCATCTGCAGACAAAACAGAAAGAGACCGAGATGCGTGAGTGTGAATAGCGTGAGAAGCTGGCTGACAACTGTAGTGATCGAAAATTTTATGAGAAGATACGACGACTTACGGAAGGTTTCAAGACCGAAGCAGACCCCTGTAGGACACAAAGAGGTGATCTAGCAACCGATGCCTAGAGCATATTAAATTTATAGAGGGAACACTTCTCTAGCCTGCTGAATGGCAGTGAAAATGGAGTAACCGGAGATGGTGAACCCGAAACCCCAACCGATGGCAGTGGAAAAGATGTTCCGTTACCTAACAATGAAGAAGTCCGAATAACAATCGTCCGCTTAAAAAACAAAAAAGCCACTGGAGCTGACGGCCTACCGGCAGAAGTATTCAAACATGAGCTGAGGAAGTGCATGCATCAGCTACTTTGCGAAATATGGTCGGACTAAACATGTCCGACGAATGGAATTTAAGTGTGCTCTGCCCAATCTATAAAAAAGGAAACCCATAGTTTGTGATAATTATCATTGGATAAGCCTCCTTAATATCGCATATAAGGTCCGATTGACCAGATATTCACCATGCGGCAAATCTTAGAAAAGACCCGTGAAAAGAGGATCGACTCCCTCCACCTCTTCGTCGATTTTAAAGTCGCCTTCGACAGCACGAATAGGAGCTGCATTTACGCCGCTTTGTCTGAATTTGCTATCCCCGCAAAACTTATACGGCTATGTAGAGTGACGTTAAGCAACACTAAAAGCTCCGTCGGGAAGGACCTCTCCAAGCCGTTTGATACCAAACGATTCCTTATCATGTGACTTTTTTAACTTATTACTGGAGAAAATAATACGAGCTACAGAGCTGAATAGAGAAGGTGCAATATTCTATAAGAGTGTTCAGCTCTTGGCGTACGCCATTGATATTGACATTATTGGCCTCAATAACCGCGTCGTTATAGTAGCAAACGAGGGCAAAGCGAAATATCTGCTCCCATCAAACCAACAGTCATCTCTCGTCGAAAACAGACCAAACTCTATAATCGGCTCGTCATTCTCGTCCTGCTATATGCTGTGGAGGCATGGAGGATGACAATATCTGATGAGTCGGCGTTGGGAGACTTTGGTAGAAACGTTTTGCGTAAAATGTACGGTCCTTTGCGCATTGGCTATGACATGTACTCCAGCCGACGAAACGATAAGCTGTACGAGATATACGGCAACATTGGCATAGTTCAGGAAATCAAGCAAACGCGTGTGCACTGGCTATGTCATGTGGTTCGGATGTATAAGAATACTACAGTTTTGAAAGCTTTCGATACAGTACCCGGCGGTGGAAGCGGGGGAAGGACACACTTCCACAAAAAAACGAAAAGATAAATGAAAGGTGCAATGTTTTTAAATCCGCTATAATCGCGTAAGCGTTATCGATGCCAGTAAAGAAGAAGAAAACATGTTTTATCCTAAAGTGAAATACCATAAGTTCGATACGGTATGATATGGTAAAGGCATCTCATCTTTCTAAAGGCATTCGACCATCGGTAGATAATGTCAACTCCTCCACGTGTAATACAGTTATGAAATGAAAAGCTCCTCATAGAAATCCATCGGCCGTTCAGAGGTCGCTTAGAATAAACTGTAGGTTGCTCCTTTCGTTGGGAAAAAACATCAAAACATCATAATTCATAGACATAAGCATATATATACTCGTACATACGAATACACATGAATTTACGCATAGATATACCATATACGTACCTTGAAACATTGTCGTTTTTCATGTTTTTCTAATTCTAATTTCATTTGCATTTTCAATTGGAAATCATCAACTAAATTTTGTTTGACAAACAAATTGCCTGAATTAGATGAAGTATGTATAATACGCAGAAATCTACATACATACTATATTCGAATGGAGTGAGTGAATAGACAAATAGCAAAATATATATGTACGAATGTATGCACACTTGACGAATGCTAAATAGACATAGTACATACCATATACGAGCATGTACCTATGCAAAGCAGTAAAGAAATGAACGAAAGGTTCAAATGATACTATATATATATGTATGGTACATACATACCTACATTTATAAATACATACAAAAGTAAATATGTTATGGGACAGAACAGAAAAAATAAATGTAAGAATGAATAAATGCAAGGACATGAGCTAACTGACTAACAGAAATGGTGAAAATGCAAAAATAAAAGAGGCAAACACAAAAACTAAAAAAAACAGAACAAATAAAAAAGATGACAAACATACATATTGCTGACAAGAAGAAAAGTTTATATACCCATTATGTACATATATTTGCATATAGTTGGGCTTATGGGCAAAAAAAAAATTCTTGGCAGACACTTTTGGATGGACTTAAGCTTTCATTTAAAATTCTTGTCATGTTTCTGCTGCCTCTTTCAAATGGCAACATTTTTCGTACGCCATAGCGACACTTACACTCCAGCGCACAGAGCTTAGTTCACTCAATGCCTACTCTTACTCTTACGAAACGTGTACTATCCTGTCACATTTACTTCCATTTCAAATACACATAAATGGGCATATGAAATGTCATAGACATATTTGTTTCTCTTTTTGCTCTTATACCCTTCATACACATGAAATGGTATATTAACTTTGGTCCAAAGTATGCCAATAACAGAAGGAGAAGATATATCTTTATCAAAGTTTATACCAAACCGGTCAGAATGACGAGATGAGTTGATTTAGTTATTACCGTCCAACTGTTCATCTCTCCGTCTGTTTATACGCAAACTGGTCGCTCAGTTTATGAGATTTAACCATCAAACTTGGTACAAAAATTACCTATTATAATCGGCCAGATCGGATCAGAAGAATAGTAAATTAATATTTTTATGTAAAATGCAATTTTCCTTATCACATAAAGTCATATACATGAAGAAAGCTGAAGTATTTGATCTGATCAGTACTAGGTGATTAATACTGTTCACAACCAAAATTTTTTTGACACCGGCATACGAATATCTTCCTGCTTTATTCAACTGTAAGAAAAATGTTCTCCTACCGATTGTAATGTTCATGAAAAGTTTGATAACTTTAACAATTTATTATATTTTAAAGTGTTGTTAATTTTTTATATTCCTACAAATGCATGAAAAACTCACTTCATTTCTTCTTAAGTTTGCTGAATTCTTAACACATTGTGAATAACTTAACACTGGAGCAAATTTTTCAAATGTTCTTGTTGATTGCCTACGAAGCTGAAATTTCCATAAAAATGCGATAAGAGAATTTTCGCTTTAGTTAATACCCTGCGAGATGTGGAGTGGTACTTACGCTCTTCTTTAAAAAAAATTAGGTATTTAACTTAAGTGTAGTTGCTTTAAATATTTAAAATGCATGGAGTTGAAATTGAAAACCATTTTTCACTCATACAAAACTTGTACCATACCATGAACAACCAAAAAAAATCTCAAAATACCTATAACAAGAATTGTTATTTTTTGTAGATAAAATTATGTTGTATTTTATTAAAGCCGTAATTTTTCTTCTTCCTCACTGGTGTTGGCAACACTTATGCGATTTTAGTTAAAAAAATAATAGCGCGCTATTCGTCCATTCGATTCTCTTTTTTTTGAAAAACATATACAAATTACGTCGCTTTCTACTTGATTCTTCCAACGTAGTTGGCTCTTCCTCTGATTCCTTTAGCGGATCATGCATCGAATACTTTCAGAGTTGGAGTATTTTCGCTAATTTAGACGACATGACCTAGCCAGGTATAGCCACTGTCTCTTAGTTCGCCAAACTATGTCAATATAGGCGCAGTTAGTAATGCGGAAAGTCAGGATTCGAGACCAGACTTAGCCATGTTCGTCTGTATATCTGTTTGTCAGTGCGTCTGTTTGTACGCAAACTAGTCTGAGGGAGTCTAGATCGGATCTCTATAACATACATACGACTGATTTTTCAGATTTCAGATTTCGGGTCGTAAGTTTGTCAAAAAAAGCGCAATAAAGTCACTAAATTGGTGAGCTGGAAAAGGTTTAGAGAACACTCTCTAACCGTATTGCGTGAACGATTCTTTTAATTGCTGTCTTTAATCTTTTGTCGCTGGACCTGTTTGGCAAACATTAAGCAAGCAATAAAGCTATGAAAATAAAGACAACTCAATTCTTGAGAAAACGAAGTATAGGAACCGTCATTTTTGAAAGAAGTTCACTCATTACCTAAACTTGATAATATATTTGATACACAAAAATCCAGAGTGTCGAAAATGGGTCGGATATCATGTAGCCTCAAGGCGCCTCATGGTTACCCAATTTAGCTTCGTTAATAAAACACAACGTAATCTACTCCCCAGACACAGGGGAATTTTGAAGAATTCTGTGGTCAACGAGCTAGGTGAAAGGGAAACTATGCTAACCACTACACATTATGAATGCAACTTGGACAAAATATTAATAATAGATGGTGTGAGGAAACCGAAAGCGAAATTTGGTCATTCATCCAAGAGCAAAGAACAAGAGACCTGATTTTGTAAACCGATCCTCCATTCGCATTGCGACCGGAGTAATAACGTCGCTTTTCTGACGGGGCCTTACGAAATGAGAATCAGCTACTTTTCTAATGACTTTTGTCGCTTTTTTGTGGAACACAGACGAGAGAGAGGCCCAACATCTCAGTCGCAGTAGTTGTTATCTAGACTGTCTTGGCAAGTTTGTTTTAGCAAGTGCCCATAAACTTATCTGTCATAATACTCAGCAAATAGTTTGAAGGACTATCATAAAAAGGTGAAAGGAATCTTTTTCACAGGAACAAAATTGAGGCCTAAAAAATATTCATTAAATCTTTTTAAGCTTCTATTACGAATGTAATTAAAAAAATAACATTTTCTTTTCTTCAACACTCATCTATACATATATAGGTTATAACATAAGTACGTTTTTGGCAAATGAACGCAAAAAAACTTGCTGAAGAATTCGAAAAGTTAGGCTAATGACCACAGCAAAAAGCGAAAAAATTTGGCAGGATATAATTATACATGGCCAAAGGCTAAAATCATTCATTTTTCAAAAGAAATTGAATAAAAATCAATGTCGTTTACTTTGTAATATTCATCATTAAATATTATTATATCTCTAGCTTCTATTACATATTTAAGTCAAAATAATGGCCATTAAGAGATTTAATAAAAAAGCTGTTGAAAAACGAAGACACTTTGTTCGTTTTCAGACAGATTACTCTTCATTATTTCGCTTTACTATGAAAGCTTTCTTGCATTTATTTAAAAGAATACTGCAGATATTATATAAACTATTGAAAAATAAAATATATTTTAACTGCATTTCTCACTTTTTCAATGGCTGAAAGGAATTTGTTTAGAATTTAATATCATATTTTCCTTAGCGAATACACTAACCCTATTATATATAGGTATATACCATATAATTGGCGCTTTGTAACCGCTGAAGCGATTTTCGACCGAGCTTCTCCTCCAATTTGTGGTTTTGCATCTTGATGTTTTCCCAACAAATGGGGGCACCTACAGTTTATACTAAGCCGCCTCTGAACGTCTGATGGTTTTTTTTACGAGGAGCCTTTATTTCATGTCCGAAATACACTCGGAGGAGTGGACATTCCCTGCCGAGGGCCTACCGCAATTAGAAAATTTAACTTAATTTTTTATTTAAATTAATTTTCCATAACTTTTGCATGTTGGTGGCACCAGGATTTCAACGCGACCCTTCCGAATGTCAGTACGTAATCCTAACCACTCTGCCACCGCGTCCCCTATTAGAAAAAGATATTCCCGCAACCAAAAAAAAAAAAACTCTCATAACTTACACCTTCCTTATATTATAGTTTGTCCTAGTAATGAGTAATCCATTGTTTTTGTACGTTCACTTTACTGAGTAGTGTTTGAGGGAATGTCAAAGCTAGGCATCAGCAAAGAGAAAATACACTATATCCAGATACTGTAAAAGTCAATCTTACACAATTTTGGTTGGCTCGATTTCATTACGATAATTTTGATGTAAAAGATGCTCCGAAGATCAACTCATTTCTGAAGTGGATGATTACTGGTAATTAAAAGAGAATCAATGGCAATAACACCAAGCGAAAAACGGTCGTGGTTGAAGAGCAATGATTCGCCACAAACGATCTCTAAGCCAAGATTGATGATCAGGGTGTTTTGTGGGTTTGACAAGGAATCATTCACTATGAGGTGTGCCCCTACGGCCAAGCTCTTAATCCCGACCTGTGATGTTAGTAGTTGGACCATTTGAAGGAAGCATTGTATTTCGTTAGCACAACGCCAGACTATACACATCGAAAGGGACTCACCAGAAGCTCGGAGTGCTTGTCTGGGCGGTTCTTATGTATCCACATGTGATTGACGGCTTGGTAACCGCTGAAATGAGTTTCGACCTTCCATACCTGATAAAAAAGAAATAAAAATTACAGTTAGATATGTATATATATATATATAATATTAGAAATGTTTCACACCATAGAGACAACATTGCATGCGGCATGAGAGCCTCTGATTAATTTTGTTGCTGCCGTTGTAGTACTTATAAAATAGATGTAGGGAATCTAGAGAGCCGTGTCTACCAACTTTCACTTTTTATGCCTCCTTTTGAGAAAATACGAGTACATACATAAATAAATTTATATAGAGGAATGTCATAGAGTGTCTTCATATTAGTAACAGAGTCTCTACCCCTCTGTTATAATTTTTTTTGAGAACTCGTGTAAACATATTCCTGTTTAGTAAGGGTGATTCTGAAGCAAGTTTCAATAAAAAAAGTGAAAAATATATGTATGTCTTTATTACAATTTTGCTACAAAAGTTTTATCGAGAATTTATATAATTTTTTCCTATAAGTCTAAAGTGATTGTGCGCGCACCGCATTGAAATTTCACATGAGATAAAAACGGGCTTCAACGGCGTAAGAAAAAATTAGAGATCAAAATTAAAAATATGTATAAGAACCACCGCATATATGTATATACTTGTAAGTAAGTAAAACCACACTTGCCTGCCATCGTATTGCGGTAACGTTTTATTTACATATGTATGTATAGCAAAGTAATTCATGAGCTTCCTGTATGCTTATCAAATCCATTAGGGCACAGCAAGTGCAAATACTACTATATTACGGACCTACATATGTACATGCAAGCTCTTGTGCACATGCCCACGAAATTATCCAGCAAACTTTGAACAAAAAAAAATTCAAAAAAGAAACTAAATTAAATAGAATAAAACAAAATATAACGAATTTAAACTAAAAAAAATAAAAAAAAAGTAGAAAATAAAATAAATTAAAATATATACTAAAATATATATTTAAAAAAATTAAATTAAATAAACTCAAGCAAAACAAAATAAAAAAACACTGGATAAAATTAAATAAATAAAATAAAATGAAATTGAACTTAATTAGCTTTAAAATAAAAATAAAACGGAATTACAACAATGTTAATTAAATTAGAGTGAGGAAAATGATTTATTTAAAAGTAAATTAAACTAAATTAAGTCAGCTAAAATAAAATTACAAAATATAAAAATTTAACATAAAATAATTAAAAAAAAAAAATGAAATAATTAAAATTTAATTTGAAGTAAAATGAAAGAAATTAAACTAAATTAAATAAAACAAACTTAAATTAAATAAATTTAAGTAAAATAAAAATTATTAAACTAAAACAAAATCAAATAAAGCAAAATTAAATTAGATACATAACATGAAAACAGAATTAAAATTAAAGAATTAAATCAGATCAAGATAAAGTAAAACAAATGAAACTAAAATTCTGAATGACTGATGGATTAACCCACATCCAAACCTTTGTTCCTAGAGACCTTAAACTTGAAAGGTGTATTTCACATGTGATGAGACATCCTATAAGAATGAAGTGGAGGTTGGACCAATCAACTCGAAAATATCGAATTTAATTTAAAACGTACAAAAGTATCTTCTTTTTGCTTAAAATACCATTGGCAACATTTTTTCTTCCGGAAAATATACAATTTATCTATTCAAAAAAATTGTAATTTTGATTCGAATTGCTTGATATATGAAACAAAGATATAATAAAAAAAATAACGTAAAACCCAATAAAAAATCTTATTATAACCATCTTAAATTCCATTCAGACGTAGTCGCGGGAAAACGGTAGTCTATACAGATAAGGAACTATGTCCTAGATGACTCACAGATTGGTCCTCAGCATAGAACGCTAGGACATTCGGAGAGACATGAAACTTGGAGGATGTGTTCTGTGTATGATGTATGCACCTCATAAGAAAGAGTTTCCGGGAAGTGGACCTGGGACTGATCTTTTCGAATATGCGATTTCGCCTTTATCAAAGAAATTTGTAGAATATATCGTAGTTTCTCCTCGTCGGTGCCCAACTTTGACATGCCATCAAACACTATGGAGTTAAGTGAACAACATTTCTCTCATTATCTTTTCTTGCATAAAGTATCATCTTCCTAATACCATCTAACGTAATACAATAGAACTTATAGAACACGAGATACAGATCACTAAAGCTATTATTCTTTACTAGACCTTACATAAATAGTTTATGCTCAAAGAAACTTAAAAAAGTAAAATTTGCATTTCCTTGGGCAACCAAAAACCGGTAGCGAAACTTAAATTGTTGGTCTCCCATTTTACTACAATGGAACATTTTGTAATTGCTGCAATATAATAAGTGTATGCACATACATACAAACATACATGTATATGTATTGTTAAGAATTATATCTACTTGTGGATGGACGGTTCAATCCCAACGCAAAAAGCTAAAGTGATATTGTGAATACATAATTTGTTTGTTGTTGTTGCTGCTGTTGTTGTTGGCATGGCTGACATTGTCATTTTGCCCCTTAATTTCAGGGATTCAATAAATTTATCTATTGTTATGTGCCATCCAGATGTCCTATGGCCCAACATATTCACACATAGCACATACACATACATATATTCATATGTTTATATGTATGTGTACATAAGGACAGCCAAACACTGCATTAGTTAGTCTAAGCGTTATTGCGAGAACGTGGAACTATGTGTTTATGTGTACAGCCATGTATGAGGGTGCGTGTGTAGAATGCTCTATTCAGTGGTATGGAAACTTCAATTTATTAGATTTTCGTGCAGGTAGGCTGCGTCGAATTTTGTAACTAGTGATGGTAGGGTGAGTTAACCACATTTTAGAAGCTAAAAAGAAATTAACGATGTTTTGGCTATGTCAGAGGATTTATAATTAAATTATAATTATAATTTGTTGATAAGTTGTTTTGGGTATGATACTTGCGAAATATATATATGTATATTATTAGCGCTCTGTAGCCGCTAAAGTAATTTTCGACTGCGGACCTCCTCAAATTTGTGGTTTTGCTTCTTGATGCTTTTCCAATAAACGGAAGGACCTACGGCTTATACAATACTAAGCCGCTTCCGAACGGCTGATGTTTTTTTTTATGAGGATCCTTTATTTCATATTAGAAACACGCTCGGAGGCCCTGACATTCCCTTCCGAGGGGCTACCGCAATTAGAAAAAGTAATTTTCTATAATTTTGGGTGTTCGTCGAAAAAGGACTCGAACTCTCGTCTTCCAAATGGCAGAGTACGCAATGCGAACCACTCGAACCACGAACTGTAACAGTTTGTTAAATAAATTTAAAAAAAAAACTTAGAAAAACTAAAAATTCTAAATATTTTAGCACACAAATTTCGTTTATTTCTGCCTAAAATCCCTTTTAAGCTTTTATGGCGAGAATATTCCTTCTTATAAACATTCATTTATTACTTTCGAGGTTAGCATTTAATATTTTCTAAACTTATATACATTTCTACTGGGCTCACTTTAGCTAGGTTACGGTGGCATACCATGCATATATGGTGCACACACATATACATATACAAATTATTTATTCACACATTTTAACGCCTGTCACTGTGACCATTTAATGTCACGCAACAGCGGTCACACCCTCACCCATTAAATATCCAAAGGCTGTTGTTTATTTGCATTTTCCCGGCTTCTTAATAGTCTTATTTATCGTTAAATGCTTACCATTAGTTTTACATTTACATATACCTACATACATACACAAACTATACACTTATGGAGAGAGTAACTATGCACAATGAATAAAAGCACACATATGTTTATGAGTATGTATGTATGTATTTTTGTGCCATATAATAAACAATTTCTTTTCACACAAAGTTATTTATTTAACAGGTTGACAATATTAAAATTACTTGATGGTTTTTGCATTTTTTTACAATTTATTATATTTTATTATAGACATTAATTTTATACTCAACTCAAAGTATCCTTTATATTTTTTTTAAAGTAGAATATGCTCCAGGTTTACCATCCTTTAAAGTCAATAAGAATAGTTTAAATTTTAAAATGTATAAAATTTAAAGTACCCTGCAGCGCTTCGCTGCGATACATATCCAATGAATGTATGAAAGATGAAGCATCGAAAACCTTATCATCATAATTTTAAAATACATTCTTCAACTAAATGAGTCCATTTTTTGCACGTGCTACATAAACATGAATGCAATAAATCCCCTGTAAATATATTATTCGAGGATTTCTTAGTTTAGAAGATATAGGTGTTCGAACTGCTTACGAAAAATTTTTTTTGGAAAAAGTAATAATTTTCTTTAGATCATAACTTTTTTCACACATCGCAGATCAACGAAACACTTCAAAATCCATGAGCTATGAGCTTTTATAAGTAAAAAAAGTGCCAAACATATTTGCAGACTCTTGCATTATGAATGGCAGTTCAAAAAGCTAACCACTCGGCTATTGCGGACGCCAATGAAATTACGCTTAGTGGACTTAGATTGGGTCGTCCTATTGCAGTTACATTTTTAAAGATTTCAGACGTCGACATGCCAGGAAAGATTCAAGAGTTAATAATCTTACCGATATTTGTTATCGTTTTTTAATTATGTCAGACTCAGTTATTATATATTGTATTTGTGGTATAACTTTTATACTGAAGTTTGACATTTGTTAATAAAGATAAAAGAAATAATAACTGCCTTTTTTAAGATTTAGGTCTAGGTAGTCTCTCTACTCTTCATGAACATATCAAATTTTTAATATTGCATGATTTTTTTTACGATTTTAACAAAAATTTTATAGTTGAAAAGTCGGTTGTAAGAAGGGTAGACAAAGAAAGACAGGCAGACGGACGACCGGTATAAATATCACTGGGTGTTCTACTTCTCATTCTTATTAAAATAGAAAGCTTACAATTAATCGGTAAACTTTACTAAAAAATAAAATAAATTCGATTTCATTTTTACAAAGTTTTTCAAGAAGAAATGTTCTTTTTTATTAAAAAAAAATCCTCAAAATTGAAGTTACCATTTTGAAAAGTATAGTATTTTGTATTTACAAGCCGAAAATAACCTCAATCAGTTCGATAATATTTAATATTTGTATTTTCTTATGAATAAGAAGATTTGTAAGAAATTTTAATTTCCGACTGTTCCAGAAACAGAAATTTTAAATAAAATGTCCAAATTTGAAGAAAATGTAATCAATAATATAGAAATTACAACATAAAATAAGCACTGCGAGTGTTTTAAGCACTTTTACCCCACTGCGCCACGTCACAGAGACTAAAATTACTAAAATTAAATAAGTAAAATTTCCTATTTCAAACGGTGTAAATTGCTAAGTGTTATCTAATATCTATATATTTAGTGAAAAACTTAAATTTATGATTTTTTTAACTTCAAAATATTTTATTTCAAAAAATTTAATTCAAATAAATTCCTTGGACAATCATTAATTAATTAATTAAATGAATTAATTTCATTTATATAGCCCTTAAACAATTTTAATGACGATTTTTAAGAACATGAGCACCACACTTTCGATTAATCAAAAGCACTTGAGTGTCAATGAAGAGCATTTCGGTGGCGTTGGAGAGCGAAATCGTTCAAGGTGAGTACTTTAAAATACACCACTATTGTTTATACTAACATAGCACACTGCCGAGCAGAAAAAAATCAATTATTTATTAAAATAAATAAATATTTCTCTCATCACTTTACGCTAATTACATTCACAAACCGCGAATATTAATAACAATAATAACATGATCATCATTAACTTACATTACTGACGCCACTTAACCCCATGTCATTGCTATGTATATATGTTTGTACATATGAATAGATCGGAACGCGCCTCCAGTTTGGCGCTACCGCACAACTCTCTCTTGGATTTCTATGATAAAGAGCAAGAACAATGCAATTCCGTAGCATTATTACCGACCAATGTGAATGTAGTTGTGCGCCGCCATTCATCGCATTACTATCCAATGCTGGAGGAAAAGCAGCAGCAGCAGCAACAGCACCAGCACTCGCATCAGCACCAACAACAGACGGTGAAAGTACATTCACAAATGCAAATGCAGAATAGGCAATTGTCTACAATGACTACAGCCGGAGGCGCACCATCACCACCACAGCCAGCAACGTTACCCATGGCCATTCCCCAGTTGCCGCAATACAATTATAATCATAATAAAGCCGGTCAATTGGCGTTGCAAGATATCCAATCGATGTCATCATTGCCGCTTTCAAGCCTTGTAAGTACAATGAATGTAATTTGCCAATTGTACTGTGCAATGGAAGCCGCCATTGCATGTACACGCAAGCACTCACACACTTACACATTCACACACCGCACAAGTGATTTTCTTTATCCATTTGATGATAACACGAAAAAACCATAATAACTCTTTTACACACTCTGCACCAGGAATTGTTACATACGCGAACACACATACACATGTGCTCTACGAAAAGAGTAAAAACGAAGCGGCATAATTTCCGCGGGACTCTTAAACACGGGTTTTCGGAGAACTAATTTTATAGTTTTATGAAAACTTTATTGGATTTGCACAATGTTAGAAGCTCTTCAAGTTTTTCTCAAGGCTAAAGATCCTTAGGACATCACTAATCCGCTCTTAGTGCACAGCTAAGCTCGGATGTATGGAAGCTGCATTCCTTGGTGATCTGTCTAACATAACATACGTCAAAGTAAACAACCGAATGAAACTTATTATGAAATCGAATTAGATGAACAGTGAAGCTCAATGATCGAGGGGATATTATGGTATCAGATGCTTCCATATCGATAGCCATTTCTACCTAACTATCTGTCTGTCTGTCACACTCTATAAGGTTATTGCAGATAATATTAAAGAATTTTATGCAGCAAACCTCTCTGGATTTAACATATGATATATAATATGTCCCAAGTCATTGTTTTCTTCCATCTGTTTGAAAAAAACCGTAGTCCACTTTGGAGGCTGGGACAACTTCGTCCATCCGAATGACATGACCTTATAGTTTTTACTATTGACTCTTTGGCTGTCGTCCATAACTACTCAACTACCGTCCAACCGACTGAGTGGCCCCCCTAAAGGATAAACGAAAAATCCGACAAACGGGTGGCCGAGAGCCAGTGACAGTCTGGATAGCCCTGAGCGTAATCGCGGAAGGTTACGGTAGCACTTGCCGTTACCCTCAACAGCTACAGAATTGCTCATCAGCTACAATAAATTGAATGGAAATAAAGAAGTTGTGTGTGTGAAGCAGAAGAAAGGGAAGGAAGTTACTTTCGAGTTGCCTACTCCGCTTATAGTTACACTGATCCTGTATTTCAAGATTGACATTATAATTTTTTTATTGACATCTTCAGTCATCACTGCCAGATCCATTTGATTCACCTACTTAACTCTAAGCAGAGCAAAAGTCATGAATATTGAGGCTAAAGAGTGACTCGTTGTGTAGTTTTTCAAGCTGGGAATTGCTATTCGAACTTATTCATAGTCAGGAAAGGATATAACTCATGGATTTGAGATAAGAGTTCGTCATATCCTGGCGTTCCATTTTCACTATCATTCAGCAGACTGGAGAAGTGTTTTCTCCATAATTTCAGTATATTCTGGGCATCAAACACTAGATCACCTCTCTGGGTTCTACATGAGTTTGCTCTGATCTTGAAACCTTTCGAAAGCTGACACAACTTTTCGAACCTCTGCCGACCAGCTACTCAAGTTCTTTACATCCACACCACTCAGCCACTTTGTTTTTCTGCCTGCACATAAGTCTATACTTCACGCTTCAGCACTCGGTTTCTATCCCACCCCGCACGTGGTTGCAAGGTTGACAGTCTGTTTTCTATCCCCTGCAGTTTGAAATTCCTCATCGTACCATCTCTTTTTCTGGTATTGCCAAAAACACTAATGGTTTCCATAGCGGCGGTATGTAGGGGGTTTGAGATCCAGTTTCACAGTTACCTTATATCGAGTTGCTGGTGAGTGCTCTGAGTAAACAGGTATGAAAGTGGAGTAGAAAACCGATTAGCTGTCTGTTGTTATCGCATCTTCTCGACGTCCTAGCATTCTTTGATACACAGATTTCGGTCTCTGGCGAAGTCGATCAGCCTCAGCACGTTTTGAGATGTTTCATCATGCCAAAAACACCTCTTTGTTCACTTTGACTTTAAAGTCGCCAAACACAATATTTACATCGTAGCGGGGGTAGCGGTCATAAGTAGATTCTAGGCGCTCATAGAAGGCATCTTTGATCACATCGTCCTTCTCTTCCGTCAGGGTGTGATTGCAAATCAGCGAATACGTTGAAATATTTCATTTTGTTGTGGACTGGGGCTAGATGTTCATCCACTGGAATGAATGCCAGTTCTCGGGCGACTGAGCATCCTTCTCACTATAAATCCAACAACAAATATTGCACTTCTTGGACGATGGTGATGTCAGCCTTTAGTCCTAGGAGCATATCAACCAGCTGTGCGCTCGAGGTTCATGCCTTCAAATTGTGACTCTTAAAACGTTGCGGGCTTAATTATCAAAAGAGGGCTGTCCCATCCAAAGTTTTGCTTCTGTCTAAGGGCATGGAATTTGGTATTATATATTCTTATATTCAAATAAGCATTGTCACCGAAAAACATCAAAATGGGATGACTATATCAGATGGTTTAGATTTTTGCTCTCAAATCCGTCGAAAACGTATCCAGGAGGGTGAAATTTAGTATTTTCAACAAATAAAATTCAAATAAATGTTAACCGAAGACAGAACTCCTCCCCATTAACAATTTTATATAATTTTCCCGTTTGTATATTTTTTCCAAAGTCAAGATCCAAATAAACATTTATTTAATAAGAAACGCAAATCAATAATGGTTCCAATGCCATTAATCACCTTCAGGTACACTTGCAGGGAAAATGTATACAAATATTGTACATACCTATAATAATGGAGAATATACACAAAAAATATAAATTTACATACATACATACCCGTGTATATGTAAATATGTATAAATCTATGCAAATGCTTATCCTGAACTAACACAATTCACCAAATTAACATTTACACACACAAATATAAATATGCATATATTATATATTGAACTGTGCTCGCAATGTAATTCTTCATTCACGCATCATTGTCCACTTTTTCACTTTTTCTTCATTTTGTCCTATTTTTCTTTGTTGTTTTTTTTTGCTTTCAGGTGAATGGTAAAGAGAAAAAAGTTTACACATACAATACGGTGACCCACAGCGCCATCAAAAATCAACAACCTCCGAACTTAGTCAACACAACATCCCAATCAGCATTGGCTGCCGCCCAAACTGCTCCAGCGCCCGATACACCCCCACCACCCGTACCGAAACGCACATTTCGTGGTAGTTACGCTTGGAATACAGCAATTGACTCGCCCACTCCCACTCCCACGTCCGCAAACCAAACACCGACCAAAGATAAACAACATATCAGTGCTGGCACCGTATTTGTTTATCCACCGCAAACACAAACCCTTTCACCCGGACATCGCCTACAGCAGCATCAGCAGCAGATTCAGCACCATCAACAGAATCACACAGTTTATTACAACACAGACGGCAATTCCTTGGACACGGCAGCACAAATACAAATACAAAATCAATTGCAATCACAAACGCAATCTCTGCTTGTTGACCTGGCCACGCGTTCCTTGTATGGGGATGTTGGTTTGGATGCCGATGGCATTTCAGATGATGATCGCATGAGTTTGGAAAATTCTGTGTTTGATGAGTCGTTGACTTCGACACCTATCAAGGTCGCAGCGAAAGCAGCATCGGAAGACATCAGCGGTGGTGGCAAGTTATCGGCAAAAACACTGGTTGCTTTTAGTGGTGAATTGAGTAGCGCCGCAAAGCGTGCTAATCGCTCGTCGAGCAGCACGGCTGACTCCACAATCTCATCGGGTTACGGCTCGGGGCATAGTGAGCGTTTTGCCTCCACCTCAACGAACGCAGATTTTCGCAGTCGTTTCTCATCAGTTGACACCCAGTCATCCATGGACAGTTGTCTTACAGAGAAGACAAACGAATCTTCACTTTCCAAGGATTCCATTAAAATGGAACGTACATTGCTCAGTGATGCTATGAATGATTTTAATGTCGTAAATAATAATGAAATACGCACACATATCGGTTGTAATCCATTGGCCAGCAACAATAATATATTACCTAATAATCGTCAAACTACGAATGCGACCGTGCAAAATGCTACCGGTTTGATGCAACAGAAACCACCCGTAGTTCCAAGCCGTAAACAGTATGCTGATGTAATAAAAATTCCACCGCCCTGTAGTCAAACCAGCTCGCAGCAGTCATTGCAAAGTACCGGCTGCGACAGCGGTGGTGGTAGTGTAGGCAGCAGTAATGCCGCCTCAACGGTTTCGGCCTCCACATCAACCTCATCCACAGTGTCTGCTGGTTCAGGCACCTCCACCGGTTCGCTGCTATCGGGATCGGCTAATACATCAAACAATGCCATATCACCGCTCTCACAAAACTCAGCAATTATTTATCAACAACCGAAACGTTCAGTACCGCCAATACCACCAACACGCGGTCAACTCAGTTTTGAACAGAACATAAACAATTCCCCACAAGTTGAATTATCCGCAACAATGACATCATCGAAGCCGCCGCCACCGGTGAGCATTCGTAATAAACTTTCGAAAAATAGACCACCACCAATCGTGTACCCGAAACTACATCAACGACAAGATTCAAATTTATCCAGTGACAGTTTTTCCGTCACTTCCAGTCCTGGCTATAATTCGAAGAATCTAATGGATGTGCCACTACTTCAGAATGCATCACGTATTAATAAGAGCGGACCGGGTGTGGGTGTTCGACAGCAAGACTCAGCGAACGCCTTTGATGTGAACAGTTCGAGATTTGCTGCTTTGGCAGCTGTCGGTATGGGTAATTCTATTTTACCACCCCCTCGTAACAAATATAGCTGCCGTCAAGATTCTAATATTTCAAGTGATAGTTTCAGTCAAACTTCCAGTCCCAGTTACAATACAAAACAAATGGAAGCTCCATTATTACCCTCGCTCTCTGTAAAAAGGTTGTGCGGCGGTAAGTCCATGCAAATGATTGTTAACTATGTTTTTAGTTTGACTTTAACTTTAACATTAATTTTAATTTTAACTTTAACTTGAACGTGAACTTGAAATTTAATTTAAATTTTAAAATTAACTTCATTTCTTTAACCGTTTCGATTACAGTTCCAGCGCCAATTGTTTATAAACATAAACTACAAAATGAAACCATCGAAGAGATGGAACAATCGGTTCCTATGTCACCACTTACTAAATGCGTGTCCACGCCAGCTAGCCTACAAACAATTGTACGTTTCCAAAATGGAGCGCCAAATACAATGTCGTTACAACATCAGGTGAGCGCATCTATGAAGTTTCACTGGTTTTAATTT
Organism: Ceratitis rosa; assembly: GCA_037013455.1. NCBI lineage: Eukaryota > Metazoa > Arthropoda > Insecta > Diptera > Tephritidae > Ceratitis > Ceratitis rosa. The sequence continues at coordinate 5,723,611 of JAWMAG010000029.1, forward strand.
TATTCAGAAATGTTTGAGTTGAATCGGGTTTATGTGACTGACGGCTTGTGGCCATCACACTTAGTTCTTTTGGTCTATCCTGATATAACTATGGGGATCCTACACGAACCCTTCTCAAATTCATGATCCCCATGCTTACTAGGGTTAGCTCAGTCCTCAGCAACGTCAATGCAGTTGCGACAAAAGTCATTGAAGAAGCATCCTATTCCTTTACAGTGAATTCCCATTAAACATTGCCCAGCAATGACGATGATTGAAAAATAATCCCAAAGGAGTAACTTTCTTGACCTTTCAACGTCTAGCCATATCTGCTTATTGGCTTTTGTAGTGAATTCCAGTCTAAGCACATATTTTTCTGTGCATAGAGGTATACCCGTAACTTGTGTAGAGTTCGCATTAATTCTTGCAGACTCATCCGGGAATATAGTGATACTTTTGAAATAGGGAAGTTACATTGAAGAGATCCGATGACAGCTTGTCTATCTTCCTCAAATTCGTGGTATGCGTCTTGATGTTTTTCCAAGAAATGAAGGGACCTACAGTTTATACTAAGCCGCTTTCGAACGGCTGATGGTTTTTTATGAGGAGCTTTTATTTCACGTCAGAAATACGCTCGGAGGTGTTGACATTCTCTGCCGAAGGGCGATCAATTAGAATTAGAAAATTAAAATAAAGTTTAGTAGAGCATTTATCCAGTATCGGCCAACGGACGATGGCTCTGACTACCGCTGTGTATATAGAGAAGAAAATGTATGATTTGGACCACACCTTCTGTCAATAACCGCTTAACAAATGTATATAGAGTAGTAGTAGTAGCTTTCCTTGTTGTTTCAGCGGAGTTTCATATCCACGATTACTCCAAGGTCCACGAAAGAGGTTTATATCTCCTGGTGATGAGTGCCATTTGGGTAAGAGCTGCGTTGATGTCTAGAGCATTTTGAAGAATATCATTTAAAGCTTATTCACATAAAAGTTTCGTCTAGCTTTACGTCAGAGTTACGTTTTGACAGATGTTTTTGAAATATGTATTTATGTGAATAAGTAGTCAGGGAAAGTAAAGAGCGAGTGAGTGGGGATAAAACTCTTCGAAGCGCGTTTATGCCAACCTCGGATAGTTTGTTTAAAGAGGTTCTCGGCTTCCTCTATGTATACGAAATGTCGAGAGCATGTTTCCTGAAAGGCAATTCCTTTCTTAATACAACCAGCTACGTCTCGTAGCGATGTGCCAACGGATTTATTCTTAAAGTAAACATATTAGTTACTCGTGAGACTGTTCGTGGGTAATTTTTCCTATAGTTCCTGAAGTCTTTTGGATGCACATGATTAGCCCTCTCTCCTTTTTGTATAAACACTACTTTCTTTTTTGGTCTATTGGTGAGAAATGTAAGCCTCCCGCGTCTTTCGACACCTGTAGTTCAGTGTCTTCAATGTAATCTAAAAAAAAATTTGAGAAATTAAAAATAAATAAATTATTTTAACTAACCATACCTATTTGATCAATCAATCCGAAGTAGAAAAATATAACTATTATCAAACCGAGAACTACCATATCGTTGAGATAGCTCCAATGGTAGCAAAGGTTCTTTATACGGTTATAATTATGCAGTGAGTTGAATAGCAGACGTAAAATCTAAGGGGTCAGCGATCAGTTCGCAAGGACATTCGGTAGGCCAGGGCTCGAGTCCTGGTTCGACCATTATCTAAAGTAAGTAATATTTCTAATTGTTGTCACTCCTCGGCAGAAAATGTCAAGACCTTCATCGGCCGTTCGAAGATGGCTTAGAATAAACTGTGGGTCTCACCATTTGTTTGAAAAATATCTAGTCGCATACCACAAATTGGAGGGGGAGCTCAGGCAAAAAGTGCTAATCATATACTCGTATAATAGTACATTTATTCTCAACTACATCTCAATTTGAGCTCAAGCTTAAAATCTTATTTGATTTTAATGTAAAATTTCTTAGTACAATCATTATTTTTACGACTACACTCGCTTATTTATCCCATTGTTTTTGCTTTTTTTATCAATTGCAGCAGATCATACCGCCCCGCAAAAATTGCATTTCCAGCTATGCGCGCCAAGTAGGCAGATCTCGCTGTTGTCACTATTTGTTGAACGTAATAATTATTATTGCCGTCGCTGGTTGTATAATGGCATACTACAGAGCCTATCCAACTATAAAATTAGTCAATACAACTATAATAAACACCGTCCATGTAGGGGGAAATTCCACTTATGATCGGAATCCTGCACCGGGTACTTGCTTACCAATTATCGTGAAGTTTTGTCAAGGTCCACAAATACCCTACAATTACACCGTATTTCCAAATTATATTGGACATTTCGGACAACTCGAAACACAAGTGGTAATCTTCATATTTCAAATTTTGTATTTTTACATATAATTTAAAAAAAAAACTAACAAAAATTTACAGGATTTAGATGCCTACGATGCGTTGGTAGATGTGCGCTGTTATGAATTAGTTTCCTTATTCCTCTGTACATTGTTCGTACCGAAATGCGGTTCGACTGGCGCAACAGTTCCGCCCTGTAAGACTCTCTGTACGGAGACAATGAGGCGTTGTGGTTTCTTCTTCGATGTTTTCGGTCTCACTTTGCCTGAGTATTTGAATTGTAAATTGTTTAAAGATTTCGAAAATCCTGAAGATTGTGTTGGCCTCGATCAGGTGCGTGAAGTGATGATAGCATCAACGAATCCGAAATGCGATGGTTTTCAATGTGATCAAAATCGTTGTTTGCCCAAGGAATATGTATGCGATGGGCATTTGGATTGTAATGATCAAACGGATGAGGCAAAGTGTGAGCGCTGTCGAAAGGATGAGATCTTTTGTGGCGAGGATCGATGTATTGGCATAAATCATGTGTGCGATGGTGTGATCGATTGTCCTTATGGGCAGGATGAGCGTAATTGTAGTAAGTGTAGAACATTTATTTTTAAAACGTAAAGGGTGTTTTTCTTAGACGTGTGGTTTTCAATGAGGCTATACTTTTTTCGGAGGTGGTCTTTTTGACGGCTGTTACTTGATTTATACTCAGTTTGGTTAGCCATTTCATAATGAACGGTTCGCGAGACACATCATCTTTCTTTGGTATGCTCTATGGGCAGAATTAAACCTCGGTTCATATTTCTTCAAAAATAAAGCCAGTCATAATGTTACATTCAATGGGGAGCCATGATTAATGATATTTTCGTGGCTCAAGGATGCTGATGTGGACGACCTTTGGTTCCAACAAAACGACGCTACATGCCCGACATCCAAGGAAACCATCAATTTATTGGAGGAAACTTCTGGTTAGCGACGTATGTCTGTGACATGGTCTAAGATCGTGTGACTTATCATCTCTGGACTATTTTTTGTGGGGATATGTAAAATCGCTTGTCTATGCCGAAAAAAAAACCGAGACGATCGACTCCTTGGAAAATAATATTCGGCGCGTTTTTGCTATCATACGGCCCCATTGCTGCAAGAAGTGTTCGACAACTTGGCCACTCAACTGCATTTTATTTATTCTTGAAAACCACACCACTAAAAAAATCAGCCTTCATAAGCGTTTAACTGAGCCAAGAGGAAAATAATTACTCTCTTAAACTGTTTTCTACTCTAATCATTTTAAACTATATTCTAAATTTATACAATTAAATTTTTTGATGAATAATTGAAATATTTATATTGCCATTAGTTCGTTTAAGTGAACGTAATGGCGATTTAGGCAAAGGCATGTTGGAATTTTATCGCATAAGCACTCAAATGTGGACTCCTGCTTGTGTTAAGAATTGGGATCGTGCTGTCTCACCTTCAGCTGTGTGTTCTATGCTGGGTTATAGTGCAGTGAATTCCACCAGTGTAGTAACTCTGAAAACGCATCGTTCACTTATGGCATCCATAAATGTTTCTACCGACATTTGGAATATGTATGCAAAAAAACATTCAAATATGATGAAAGAATTCGCCAGTTGTTCACCGGATGAGGATTATCCAGTTGCTGAGCTGACATGCGCAAATTATGGTGAATATAGAGCAAAAAATTATTTACATATTGTGTTGTATATTCGATTTGTACTTTCGGGATCAGAAGTAGATTTTAACTTTTGGCAAGACCTATTGTTAAGACTCATGAGATTTGTCAGAGAGTAGATTTAGTCGAAGTACTGCGCGGCGGATGCAATAGTCGAATGGTTAGAATTGTCTTCTAATTATTTTATTATGTAAATACCATCGCATTTTCCCATTAATTACCTGATTCGGGTTCAACCAGAGCTACTTGACTGACCGATGCATATGTTCACAATAGACGCGATATATGTCAGAGTGAAGTTGTTTAAATTATCCACGAAATCACATGAGGCACTCAACATACATATGGTATTAAGCTGCTTCCAGTGAAAAACTTAGAGATAATCTACTAAGCGAAAGATTTTGCCATTCTATCGTTAGGCAAACATCCTTATCTATCACGAGTAATAGAGTGAGCACTTGAAATCTCAGCTGAGTGGGATGAGAGAGGGAAAGGCAAAACTCAATAATTTAATTTAAATAGAGATAATCTCATAGTGCTCTCCGATTCGGTCAAGTATCTTGGAGTAATTTATGATGAAAAATTTAGCTAGAGGGCATCAACTTAGAACTTTAGCCCTAAAGTGAGGCTTGCGACCCTAAATGGTGCACTGCTTTACACTTGTGTCGCAAGATCCATAGTAACATATGGATTTACACTAAGAAAAAGCCAAGTGACAATTAAAGAAATTAAATGTGCCAAAATGTGCTCTCTAACGTATTTCTTTCTACAAACTATTATGCTAGAGCACTACCTTTACGACTGTCCGGGCTTCAGCCGATTGCGACGTCACTTCTTTCATGATGTACTCAGCTCCAACTTCAGTATGAAACTTATAAAATTGAGGAAACTTTACGCATACGCCTAGTTTGGTACAGAGGTGACTTTAGTTTAGTGATTACATTAACTGGAAGACTACTTTTCTTTCCGCGAGGTGAACTAGGGACTGGGATTTGTGTCGATTTGTGCCGATTTGAACGAAATATAAATAATTATTTCCTTACGGGAAAGGGATCACGGGCTAATTGACAAAAACTAGGGTGATTTGCATCTAAGGGTTCGTGATCGTGCGTAGGTATGTTCGCTTCGTATTTTCATTAATCTGTGGTTGCCAATTACAAGCTATTCTTATAACTTGATTGGAAATAGGCATACAAAAAAATTGTTAGTTCCGTAAAACAATAATCATATCATAATAAATGATCAATACCAATTAGAAGAAACTTAAACAAAATACAGAGTCACAAAAAAGGCAACGTTGGGCAACATGAAGGTAGGAAGAGGCCACGGAAGACATAAAATATGGCCATGTGGCTTATGAACAATCCTTATACCGAAGATAATATAATACGAAACTCTTTATATCGTGAGAGCGATGTGAAAATCCACGTTTTTTATAACATTTTCCAACATTGACATTCCGATGAAAAAGTTTCCTTTTGGGATTTTCGGGGAATTTTTTGGTTTTTTTTGTGCCAACAAAAACTTGTGCAAATTATTATTTTTGACCACTTACATCTATAGTATGCTTCAACAAATATAATTAATATATATATATATATATATATATATATATAATTGGCGCTTTGTAACCGCTGAAGCGATTTTCGGCCGAGCTCCTCCTCCAATTTGTGGTTTTGCGTCTTGATGTTTTTCCAACAAATGGAGGGACCTAAAGTTTATACTAAGCCGCCTCCGAACGGCTGACGGTTTTTTACGAGGAGCTTTTATTTCATGTCCGAAATACACTCGGAGGGATGGACATTCCCTGCTGAGGGGCTACCGCAATTTGAAAATTTAACTTAATTTTTTATTTAAATTAATTTTCCATAACTTTTGGATGGTGGTGGCACCCGGATATGAACCCGAGTCTTCCGATTGGCAGGACGCAATGCTAACCACTCGGCTACCGCGGCCGCCAATTAATTAATTAATACTTTTCCTTAATTTTAAAATACAAATTTGGTCTGTTTATTGGAAATTTTTTGATAACTTGAATTGCTTTTCTGGCGAAAAACGGAGTGTTTCTTTATTGACTAAGTGGTACTGAGGCATCTTAACGATCAGCTGTTCAAAGTTCCTTCATTTGGCTTTGTTACCAGCCCTGAAAAAATAATCTAGGAACGCATTTATCTGGAATTTGTGAGAGTTTCGTATCATGATATCTTTGCCTATATGAGTATGTATGTGTTTTTGATAGTCTTTTTACCGTAAGCCTTCTCTTATAGGTATATGTATTTAGTGGTTCAACACAATAAATTCGATATTTATATAATGTGTAAAAATACTCGAGTTAGCTGATCCGACCTATCTAATGAGAGCTCCATGCAAATGAAGAGAAATTGCAAGTGACAATCATAAGAGAGAAATCTAGAGCGATTTGACAGCTGTTGTACAAGGCTAGCAGTATACTAAACCGTTATAAATAGCTAATCGCACTACTTTTGACTAGTAGCAAAGATGACTAGATACGAAACTTACTCAAAATCACTCAGATCGAGAAACATTCAGCAGCTGCTGTGCAAAACACACCAGTACCACTATGCCAATAAAAAAATCCATTGCTTTTGTTTCAAAAGAAGAAATTATTGTAATTTTATTATTTAAACTGAGTATCTCAACGAAATACGTGTACATTAGTGAAATTGCTATTAAAGCCGTAGTAGTTTGTAATAATATACCCAAAATATACCTAAAAATCCAAAAGAGTAATTTTTCTATCGCAGTGGCACTGTTCGGAAATGTTATAAAAAATGCAGATTTTTGAGCGTTTTCACGAAAGAAAGAGTTTCGTATCTAGTCATCTTTGCTAGTAGTTCTCTTACAGTCGGAAGGTAATGATTTAATTTAATGACAAATTTGCGGCGCTTTTTTGAGCGCATATTTATAAATTACTAAGTCTTGTTATGGAAATACTATGATATTAATCCCAAATATATGCACAATAATAATAATGTATCAAATTGTATCGTAGAATGTGGTAAAGTAAAACGTGGACGTCACAAACCGTCGCGACGCATTATTGGCGGCTCTCACGCCACGCCCGGTACATGGCCATTTTTAGCTGCAATTTTGGGTGGACCAGAGAAAATATTCTACTGCGCTGGCGTATTGATTTCCGATCAATGGGTGTTAACGGCATCACATTGTATAGGAAAGTAAGTACATATTATGGACATATGTACGAATATACATATATTTTCATATCCAATTAATTCTATCTTCACAGTCACACCGTGATTGATCTAGAAGATTGGACCATACAACTTGGCGTGACACGTCGTAACTCCTACACATATACTGGGCAAAAGGTTAAAGTCAAAACGGTTATACCACATCCGCATTACAACACTGTCATAACCCATGACAACGATATAGCTCTCTTTCAGGTATTAAATTTTATGATAATGATACTGTTGATATTGAGCCACTTAAATTATTATTTACAGCTTGCCACCAGAGTTGCTTTCCATGAACATTTATTGCCGGTTTGTCTGCCACCACCCGGTATTAAACTGAAGCCAGACCAACTGTGTACCGTAATTGGTTGGGGGAAGCGCGACAACAAAGATCGTAAGTATGATTGTAGATCCTCTTGGTTTTCTAAAACTTCGTATAAAAAACTTAATTCCTAATGTTTTTGAAGTTTGTCGGATATATTTTATATATATCTTTTGTCGATTCTCCATAGAGAATTTGCAAACATCTATATTTCATGCAAAATCCTAAGGGAGCCTACACTTGATTTGACCCGAAAGGACGCCTAGTGGTTTTTATTTCTTCACTATCGAAGTCGCTATTGACTGCTTCAGACCCTTTAACGCCTTTAAATATTATATAGAGTAATGTACCTCCAGTACACTTAAAGTTCTTGTTCAATTCCGACGTACCATTAATCTGTTGTAGGCCAGCGGGGGCTGACACAAATATTATTTGCATTAAGAAAACGAGAGTATCCAGCCTTCAGGCGATTAAAATGCCGCGATACTCTCAGCTTCAGCCGTCCTTATGTGGACATAATATAGAGTGAGTTGCTCGCAAACGCATGTAGTGGTGCACCCACTTGCGATCAGGACCTCAACTTCCCTGTCCCTTTACATACCATTAAACTGCTGCAGGCCAGCGGGGGCTGACACAAATATTACTTGCATTAATATAGAGTGCGATAAAGGATAAGTCTGCTTATGAAGAAACTTATCTTGCTACGATATATTTCTATATAAGCGTTTTTGGATCAAGCTTCTCCTCCAATTTGTGGCGTGTTTCTTGATAGTTTTCCAACAAACGAATGGACTTACAGTCCATACTAAGACGCCGCCGTACGACTGATGAATTTTTACGAGGAACCTTTGTTTCACAAAAAAATAACTCGGAAGAGTTGCCATTCACTGCCAAGGTGCGATCTCAATTAGAATAATTTTTCTTCGTCTAAATTGGCGTAGGCACCGCTTCCGCGACTATAACCGAATCAACAATATCGCGCCATTTGTTTCTTCTATTCGCTGTTTGGCGCTGGTGGAAGTCAGGAAAGGAGTGGAGGCCTTTCGTTACCTCTGTCTGCACCAGCGGGTACTACATCCTATACTTTTAAAGGTGGAGTCTTTTCATCCATTCGGGCCATGTAACTATGGCAATGTCGCCGTATAACTCGAACAGCTCATTCTTTCATCCCCTGCGGTATTCGTCGTTGCCAATACGCAAAGGACCACAAATCTTTCGAAAATCTATTCTCTGGAAGACACCAAGGCCGACTCCAAAGTCGGCATCGTTCATGCTGGAATGATGAGGGACTTGTATAATTTGATTATGGCCTCGAAGTTATGACTCTCAACAGTGACGAGGGAGCCGTGTCGCGAATGCGATTGAGAGGAGAAATTTCGTCTTATCCTCGTTCACTACCAAACCGATTCGCTTCGCCTCTCTGTCAAACCTGGAGAAAGAAGATATAACGACGACGTTGTCATGTCATTGTCACCACTTCTGAATTAAACCTCGTTTAATACCAAACAGCTCTGAGAGGTCTTTCCAAATTCTAACTTCTCTTCTGGTATTATCCAATGTTAGTTTATACAGCCGTATTGTAATCACAGAAATGAAATTCTCTTTTCGTCGGGTTGAAAACATTTAACGATTAGTCATTTCGTTTCCAAACCTTACCTTTTTGATCATTTTTTTTTTGAATAAAACCTTGCAAATCTGAGTATGATTTTCGTAGATTCGGGAGAACAATATTTAATGAGCCTTCTCCTCTCTATTTTCAGCAAAATCTACATACGAACCTATAGTGAATGAAGTACAAGTACCTATAATTGGACGCCAGCAATGTGATTTATGGCTTGACAATCTAACAGTTTCCGAGGGTATGATATGCGCGGGCTATGAGGAAGGAGGAAAGGATGCTTGTCAGGTATAGTTAAAGAATACAAAAATAAATAATATACTTTAAAAAAATTAATTAAATAAATATTATAAACAATGCGCCAATTTTCAGGGTGACTCTGGCGGCCCACTACTATGTCCCTATCCAGGTGAAAAAGATCGTTGGTTTGTTGGTGGCATCGTTTCTTGGGGCATAATGTGTGCACATCCTAAATTACCCGGCGTTTATGCCAATGTCATCAAATATGTACCATGGATACATGAGCAAATGGCGAAATATTCAAAACCTGAAAGTGACGAGAAACTCTCCAAATACGATGTACATCCCGGCGGGCCAGACATACTGTCGAATATAGCAACCGGACCGGTGCGTAGCAAAAGACCTTATCACAATCAGAATCGTAGTCCAATGGACATTGATTACTATGACAGTTATAGAAGGACTTAAGTTCAAATTGAAATCATGGAAAAACGTGAAAAATAAGTGTAAGAAAGACATTTGCATACAAACATACAAAGTGTGTTGAAAGTTGCTGATAAATAGTGAGAAAGAAGACAATAATATAATATGTTGAGTGTGAATATACATACCTATATATTGAAATTTTATAGATAATAATAATACATACATACACATACATATACATGCTTAAATATAAATACATACGTATATACATAGTATATAATAAATGACAAATTGCTACAAAATGTTAGACAATAAATAAATATTACATGTGCATGTAGATGCGATTTGTTTGTATTTGACAAACAACAAATATTATTTATGAGATCCTTGTGGCATATTGCCATTTAAAAAATGGTATATGTTTACATAGAAAAATTTATTTATTTAAAGTATATTTATCAACACTGCATATACAACTATTAGATATTTTTTATGCGCATTAGTGTTCGCCAAAGTAGCAATGAATGGAATCACAAGCTAAAACTACCAAAGTACATATGTACATGCATACATATATACATGTTAATCAAACGAGTCAATTTCCGAATTTAAATGTCAATTTAAGACAAAGATAATAAGATTTCATTAAATGGAGTCGCCTAAATAAATACTTGAAAAATATGAAATATCAAAACCGGAAGGGTGTGGAGTTTATACATACATGCGTACTTGTACATTTAAATATTTCAAAAAAAATTAAATAAATTGACAAATAAAAAATTCCTAAGAGTTTGGAACATATTAAATAAACACCGAAAAAACGGTAATTGATTTATGCACAATAAATAGAATAAATCGTCGAAGACTCGTACACACATGCATATACATATATACTTGTATAAGTCGTACCTAAAAAAATATTATTTAAGTTGTACTGTACAAAATCAAATTTAAATCTAATTTAAATAACTATTTTACTTTTGTTTATTATGTTGTAACGGATTTAATATAATTTTGTGATTTCAAAAAATTTAGTTTATGATTTTTATTTGCCCAGCTCATTTACTAAAACGTATGTTATTATATAAAATTAATTTAAAAAAACGCAAGAAAAACATTTTACCGATTCATTGCAAATTTCAGCATGTCTCAGTTACCTAGAACTACCTTGTTCTTCTTCATTGGCTACTCAATTAAAAACAGCATGCCAGTTGTTTCTTCTTGAACACATCAAGTGGAGCCAGGTCGTTCGCCACCAGCTTTTCCCAACGGAGTGGAGATCCCCGTTTATCTTTGCTCTCCGCAATCTTATGATTTGCTTCGAACATGCAAAGGTCACATCCTCCTTCTTTTCCGTCTAGGCGTAGGCGCAAATTTGCGATATATTAAAGAACTTCGCTTTGGTGCGGATTGTGGAGAGACATTCATTCACCGGTGTGAATTCCAGGACTCAACGATGGAGTCTCCTTTATATGGCTGGCCGCTGTAGTGCATATCACAAGGAGGTGCTTGTATCCGTCCTTCGCATTTCTTGGATGGCGGTGATATCAGATTTATTCTTACGAAGACGTCATACCCGGTCACCTTAATCATGCTCTTTAATAAATTTGAACTGTTGATCATCAAAAGTGAGGACCCTCATCCATTTTCATTGGAGCTGGTTTTTAGGAAGCGGGTTCCAAATCCCACTCATAAACTCCCTAGATTTTACACACATTTACATTGTGAGCCGCTTACTTCTAGACCGTAGTATAACTTTGCGATGCAGAAAAAGAACCTTCGGCACAATTCCCCAAATGGGCTTAGGTTCTTGCTCCGAAACCCTAACATCGACCAGGACTACTATCTGTGCAGCACACAAATGGAATGTTCGACGTCGAAAAGCAGCAATCAAAACACACAATCGAACGGTTTTCTACTCGACTTGCACTCCTGATCTTTGAGAGCATTAATCTGCAAGTTGGTATAAGGGAACTGTAGGATGGCATTTCAAGGTCCCCACTTACTGCTGCAAATAAATCAAGAAGATTCACCTTCTTCATTTGGCTATGCCACACAATAAGGAGTCCCTTTTCTGGAATCTCGTTTTGTATCGAATGTCACGGCTGATTTTGACGATAGTTTTCTCGTTGCTTAACGTCAGTTTATATAGAGGTATAAGTTTTGCGGTGGTACCAAATTCAGACATAGCGACGTAGAGATAGCCCCTTCTCGTTCTAGTTTATTTTTAAATCATTCGACGTACATGAAATTTGGCGCACGGTTAACCCATTGCCTAGATTGGCATATGAAAGAGTTTTTCTTCTGGGGAAATGAACTCGGGATAGATCTATTCGAAATATTTATCATTTTATTCACATAAAATTTGGCACAGGGGTAGGTTCCGGACTAAGATACCTTTAGTTACGTCATCAATTCTGTAGCAGAAGTGGTGTCAAGTAGTGGAGGCTCTATAATATATGAACATATATATATATATATATATATATTGTATATAATTTATATAATTGGCACTTTGTAATCACTGAAGCGATTTTCGACCGAGCTCCCCTCCAATTTGTGGTTTTGCGAATTGATGTTTTTCCAACAAATGGAGGGAGGGTTTTTTATGAGGATCTATTGCAAAATGCATTCAAGTATAGAACCAGGGTTTGGAGATTTCTTTTTTTTTTTATGCTCCTGGTGAAACAGGCAAGCTTAATTTTTAAACTTAATGTTCGCATCGACTGGCGATTTCCAGCAGAATTTACAAGTAGTGCCCAGGAAAACACGAGCGGACGAAATAAAAGCATGCCGGACAGCTCTCATAGCCGTTGCAGAAAATCAAGAAGTGTGGACTTCCCGAATCGGAATAACAATACAATTGTTCGTACAGCAATAGCAATAATTTTTTTTCTACTGTGGAAGAGCTTATAGCTAAAATTTAAAACTTTTAGCGTGTCATCTTAACACCAGGATTTCATCTCCAAGGCCAGTTGTATGTGGCATGCTCCAAATTAATCTTATAAAGAGGCCTGGTGATTCTAGCACTTCACAAACAAATTTTATCTACAACGAAGTACTGCATTAGGTGTAAGACTTCCTTTTCATAAAACTATATTTTAATTTAATTTTTAATTAAGTTTTAAATCCTTATATTAATAAAAAATAGTTACCTTTACGTTATTCAAAAAAATTTCTTATAATAATTTATATTAAATGCATTTTCAAATTCCATGCAGATGATGTCGCGGGTAAGCTCTAGTATTAACTATAAAAATTAAAATTGTGGAGTTCATTCTTCATATAGATAACATACACATGTATATTTCGTAATTATGGATGTATGTATAAACGTAACCACTCAAAAGGTTAATAAATACATAATCATAATATAATTCTAATTAGAAGAAAAAACCGACCCACACAAGTCTACAAACATACTTTCATACATAAAAGTGAAATATGTACATATGTATATGGATAAATTAAATATTTATATATGTATGTATAAAATTCAACTAAAGCACAATTAACTATAATTAATATAAATATAATATATACAAATATACTTACATATATATTCAAATGTATATGTACACTGGAGACAATACCAAGATGAAGAGAATACATTTACATAAATACCTACACATATGCATATGTCTATTAAATGATAAGGAAATATTTTTATAAAAACAAATGGAATCACACAAAATACAAACAGACATACATAGTAGTTAATTTTTATATGTGTATACGTATATAAATGCTGTGCAAAATATAGAGTTATTAAATCTGCTAAACAAAAAAAATTTACATTAAATTAAAAGAAAATTACAAATAAAAATAAAAAGAAGAAAATTAAAAAAAAATAGCTAAACTAAGTCAGATGCATACATACATATGCATTCATATATTTAGCAGAAAAGTATGTAGTTAATGACTGTAATACTGTTATGTGAGCAAATGTTCAACAAATATATGTAAGCTAAAGTAGAACAATACATATACAAATTGCGCAAATATACACAGGCATGTGTATACAAAAAGTATCTTATGTATACTAAAAATAAAATATTTAATTATAAATATGTATGAAAATGCCTACTAGAGATTATATGTATGTATGTTAACTAAAAATGTTGCACTATATTGACAAAAAAAAAACAAAAACAGCAGACAATAAAGCAAAGTTCAAAAAAGAAAAATTACATAGATTAAATATATGAAAAAATGCAGACAATGTACTGAAGACAATAAATATATATAATATATATGTACATAGTATGTGCGAACATACATATGTAAGTTAAATGTAGAATATGTTCTAATATTTAATAATGTAGTGAGAAAGGTTTTTAAAAAACATAAACACATGCATACATACATATTTCCATACATACACAATTATATACTTATGTAAAATGTAGTCCGGCTTAGGCCAAAAAACTGTTGACAATTAAAAAGTTTAACTTCTAACCATAAAAATATTATACTATCCTCATTACCTAACGGTATAGATGAACAAAAATAAATGTATAAATGTATACTAAATTATACTAAAAATATAATATACTATAAAAATTTACAGCAGCAAGGTTGTCGTGACTCTGCTTATGCTATATAATAGTAGTAGTGTGCTCAAAATTATATAAATTGAATAAATTACAAAAAAAAAATTAAAAACATTTGAACTCAAATCATAAGTAGATAAATTTTATTTCACTCTACTTTACTTTATTTATTTTTTATTTTTTTTCATATTTTTGTATTTCATTATATTTTTTATATTAGTTCATTTCCTAATTCTTTTTTTATTTTTTGTTTTACAATACATCATTTTAAATAATTTATGGATAAAATACTGTTGTTTTATCTTATTATATTATTTTATTTTTCTTTGTTTTACTTTGTTCTATTTTATTCTATTTTATTTTTTGTATTTTACCTAATTTTATTTTTATTATTATTTCCATTTTATTTTATTTTATTTTATTTTGCTTTATTTTATTTTGTTTTATTTTATTTTATTTTATTTTCTTTTATTTTATTTCATTTTATTTATTTTATTTTATTTTATTTTATTTTATTTTATTTTATTTTATTTTATTTTATTTTATTTTATTTTATTTTATTTTATTTTATTTTATTTTATTTTATTTTATTTTATTTTATTTTATTTTATTTTATTTTATTTTATTTTATTTTATTTTATTTTATTTTATTTTATTTTATTTTATTTTATTTTATTTCATTTTATTTTATTTTATTTTATTTTATTTTATTTTATTTTATTTTATTTTATTTTATTTTATTTTATTTTATTTTATTTTATTTTATTTTCTTTTATTTCATTGTATTTTATTTTATTTTATTTTATTTTATTTTATTTTATTTTATTTTATTTTATTTTATTTTATTTTATTTTATTTTATTTTATTTTATTTTATTTTATTTTATTTTATTTTATTTTATTTTATTTTATTTTCTTTTATTTTATTTTATTTTATTTTATTTTATTTTATTTTATTTTATTTTATTTTATTTTACTTTATCTTATTTTATTTTATTTTATTTTATTTCATTTTATTTTATTTTTTTATTTTATTTTATTTCATTTTATATTATTTTATTTTACTTTATTTTATTTTATTTCATTTCATTTCATTTTATTTTATTTTATTTTGTTTTATTTTATTTTATTTTATTTTACTTTATTTTATTTTATTTTTTTTTTATTTTCTTTTATTTTATTTTATTTTATTTTATTTTATTTTATTTTATTTTATTTTATTTTATTTTATTTTATTTTATTTTATTTTATTTTATTTTATTTTATATTATTTTATTTTATTTTCTTTTATTTTATGTTATTTTATTTTAATTTAGTTTATTTTATTTTATTTTATTTTATTTTATTTTATTTTATTTTATTTTATTTTATTTTATTTTATTTTATTTCATTTCATTTAATTTAATTTTTATATTTTATTTCATTTCATTTAATTTTATTTTTATAGTTTACTTTATTTTATTTCATTTCATTTAATTTTATTTTTATATTTTACTTTATTTTATTTTGTTTTTTTATTTATTTTTATTTTCTTTATTTTATTTTATGTTTTTTTTACTTTATTTTCTTTTGTGTTTTTTAAGTATTTTGACCTTATTTCATATTACTCTTTGTATTTCATTTCATTTTGTACTTTTCTATTTTGTTTTATGTTATTTTATTTTATTTATTTCATTTTATTTCATTTTCTTTTACCATTTTCCTTCAATAATTTTTGCACCTTAAAATTTTTATTTATAATTATTTCATTTTTATAATAAAATTTTTCATTTAACATTTATTTTTCAAGAAACCCACAATACCTTACCGAAACTGCGTAAATAACTGTTAAGGAATGAATAGAAATGTATATTTTTGTTAAAGAAAAATTATTTTTGAAATGTTCTACCTATAAACAACATGCATTCATGCAAACATTTATTTTATAATCCTTTACAATTTTTAATTTTTTTAATGTTCTCTTGCTTTCTTACCTTCTTCCTACTTACTTATGCGTTAGTGGGGCAAATTGTTCTTGCTTTTATTTAGTGTTTGACAATTGGAAAAATTAAACAAAAAATATACTAAATGAAATATATGCATGGGTTTCAGCTTTAAAAATATGAAAAGAATAAAATATACATATATACATGCTGTCTATATACATATACACAGATATACAAATATTATAATACTAATGTAGTAGCCATACACATAAATATATATACTATTTACAATTAGATGTTAAAGCGTACGTAAAACTGCTAAAAAGGAAATACATATTGATACCTACATACATGTGTTATGTTGTGTGAGTAGTGGTCGCAACATATTAAAATTAAGTGAACTTCACTGAACTCCATTTCTTCACGCACAAATACCGTTTAACGTACATCCTCGTATAAATTATAAGCAATTTTCCAGGTGACAAAATATTTATTTCTAAATACATGCATGTGTTCGTACATCTGTCTGTATGTACAAACATTTGTTGTAAAATAAAAACATACCCGAATTAAGTTCTATATATTATATTTATGTAAAAGTCACGTGGCCTACACGAAAGACTTGGAATGTCTACTGAAACTATAAAGATCCACTTCTCATTTCGCAATAAAAATGAACCCGTGGAATTAGTAACAAGTTTAGCAAATTCCATCAAGACTACTGGTATTGCATCCCATGCCTGTTTAATCACGACTTAAGCTTAATATCGGAAGTAAAATAATGCAAATGCAGGTAATATAGCGAGCACTTGAAATTTCAGCTTGAGTGGGCGGAGAGACAATGACTCGGTATAAACCCTGAAAATCATAAGTCTTCCTCTTGACGAGGGATATACAAATTTACCAATTAATCCACCAACCTTAAGTTTTACTTCTAAGTATCACCTTTTAACGATTATGGGTAGAATTGGTGAATTTATGTTTTAGTATAGTATCCTTAAATTCAATCAATTCTTGACAAAAAACTTAACAGTTTGGAACGTATTGGTAGCAGGGCCAACAAATAACATGCAATGACGTAAGAAGCAGCACTAACATCTGGCCTTCTAAGTAATCTAGATAGTTAAGTGCAGCCCCCTAACTGTGAAGAACATGGCGGCATACAGAAATTTATGATAGAACTGACAGACCTAAAATATGAACAGCGCAACTGAGAACTTTTTCCTTCTCTCTATATTTTTTTTACCTCATGAAGGATGAGTAATCGTTTCCTCTCACACTCAGTTGTACATGCCCACCTCACCTAGATTAAACTAGATTTGCAAAAATACGTCATTTCATTCCAATTAAGTGCGGGATGTTCACAGATATATTTTCTGATTAACAGTTTACACCCAGCAAAATCAATGCGTTCTTTAATCAAAAGATTATTCTTGGTCATACCTTGCCTGGCAAACTTATCAGTTTCTGCTGTTGAAAATTAGTCTTATGTGGTAAGTTTTGAGATTTAGACCCCCAAATACAGTGAAACTTCCATTAACGGGCACCTCTCGACAGCCACTTCAACCTAACCTAACCTAGGTATGTTAAGTTTATAGGCTTTAAATTCCCCTAGCCAGCTATACGTACCGCCCTTGACTATGAAGACCACTGTAACCTGTATCCATGTCTGTGGTTAATTGTTCGATTTTAGACAGTCCCCCAAGCTGTGTCGTAGCAATACAGACCTAAAAGGATTTATCTGGACTGAATATTTTTTCTTAGCATGCGTCGACAAATGAGAAAGAGCCCCACTATTAGATAATAAAATCAGTATATTTTGAAATATTACTCATACGCCGTGACAGTGCCTCATTTACTTTTTAGCTGCTGACGTCATACACATACGATTAAATATGTACCTCCGCACGTATGCGCATACAAATGTATGAACACATGCATAAATACATACATATATATGTATAGTAGGTGCGTACCAAAGCACAGCTTTATAATTTCAAACAAAGTGTTGTATACATGAATTTATCTTGAAATCTATACATGCATATACATAAATATATACATACATATGTACACTTGAATGTATACATATACATAAATCAATTAAGTAAATCGTTTGTAAACTAACTAAAAGTGAAATTTGTGAGAGAGAAAAAGTAATTATTAAAAGGTAACTGTGCTTCATAGAATAGACAATAAATATTGCATACATACAAACATATATTTGTATGTATGTACATAACAAATGCATGTACAATTACAATAAAAACTAAAATTATTTGTTTAATGATTAAATTATATGCTGAATATATATAAATGGATGTATGTGTATCGAAGTACTCAAAAGTAAATACATACATATATGTATAATAAATACCTACCTAATTGAGTGGAGCACGCTATTTGCTATACTAAACACTACTGCTACTACACAACTACATACTAGTGCTCTAAAAGGAAGAAAAATAAAAAAATATATATACATAAATTGTATATGTTTGCATGTTAGAAATTGTAGTAAATATATTTTAAATGCGCTTTTGACGCAAGAAAAAAAAAGAAAAACAAATACTAAAACAAAAACAAATTCCATACAAAAAAACAATATATAAATTTATGTACTTACATACACACATTTATGTATGTACAAAAATGTACATGCTCAAATAAATACGCAGCATGTAAGCTTATAAGAATACATACATGTGTACTATATACATTAAAAAATTATAAAAATCGACAATAACTAATACATATTATATGTACAATCATCCAATATAATCAAATACTTGTATACACACTCATACATATATGCATACATACATATGTACATGTTTAAAAAGAGTTGTAGATTTACACACATTTAGATGAATAAAAAAGAATATATGTATATTGTATTGTATTTGGATAAAGGATAAATCTTTAAAACAAAATAAAAGTAGTAAGTGCTAAAATTATTAAAACAAAAAGCAAAAAAAAAATTACAAAAATCAAAAAACATAAACTCAATGTGATCATTCTGATGATGTCAAAAACTGCTTTACTTTTATACTTTGCATACATAGAAAATAAAAATGTAAATTTTCATACAAATACACATGCATGAGTGCAAATATGAAAATAATACTTATATACATATACTTAGGAAAATAAAAATAAAGAAAAAGTTATTTGTTTTATGTATTTGCATACGCAAAAAGATATTCATATGTACACATGTTTTTGATTGAACATATTGATAATGAATGTGCAAAAAAAAGATAAAGAAAATACTATTTTATGTTTTTTTTAAACGTATTACTACCCATACATATCTATGCCCATATCGTTTTGCACACACACACACACGCGCACTGACTTATGCATAAACTACAATGTTATTATTTTCAGTAGTAACTTTTTTTCTCCTTCGGGCTCAAAATAATTCAACAAATAATTTTTTTAAGCCAACCATCGAAAATAAATATTTAATACAACTATAAAACAACAATAATATATCTAGTTAAAGAGAATTTAAATATACTAAATTCAATAAAATTAGGTATTTTTCTGGGTTAGCTCATTTTAAGTATATTTAGTTTATTGTTTATATAAAAACAATACTTTTTCAATTAATATACAACATAAATTTTTTTATATATAAACAAAAGATTTCCATTAGAATACATGTTTGTATAAAATTCGTAGATTATTTTATTTCTATTTATTTTACTATTTTCATTTTACTCTATATAATTAACCATTTTTAAAATGCATGGCAACAAGCCTTTTTGTGCTGCATGCTTAGATTGTCAGGAAAAAATTAGTCAATTATTAATATTAGTTAAAACAGCCGATATTCATACCAAATTCAGTTCTTTCTTATAAATGTGAATATTACTCTATTAATTTTGTAAAAGAAAATTATGATTTTTATTTTCTTTTCACGCTCTCTAGCCTATCATTAATGCAAATACACTATAAAGTTATAAAAAAAAACAAATAAATATATAAAATGATCATTGTTAACAACTAAAATTACATTGCACTAGTTAAAACTGCACGAGCGTCTTAACGAACATACATTCATACATACATAATTAGTTTTTTTCAACTTCAAAATAGATTTGTGTAATATTTAAATATGTTTACATAAAACATCCACGTTAAAAAACTATTTCTTACAATTTGTCCAAGTTTTTTTATATTTTCTTTTTTTTTATTAGTTTTATTTTTTTATTTATTTGAAAGCGCTCTAAAAGTCTGCATTTTAATTATAAAAAGTTCAGACACTGACAATAAGTTGGAAAATAGAAATCCTTTTTCTAAATGAATTGTGAGAATCTAAAAAATACATATTCATTTCCAACAAATATTTCCGTTTAATTACACATAGTTGTGCTTAGCGATATACACGCGTATACAACTGTACATTCGTATAGATTTACTGATCAAATAAATAATTTATACAGTACTCATACATACAAACAAGCATTTGAATGTGTTGCAAATCATTAATGAATTGCTTAATTTGTAGAAAATTAAATGATAAAACTGTTTCAACTAAGCATAGTTATGTAAGCAAATGTTTGCATCATACATGAAATAATAAAATTGACACTGAAGAAAGTGCTGGGATGCATCTAACACAAAACAAATAAAAAGTATATTTCAGAGTGATAACAAAAAAAACACACAAACGATACAAGACATACATATTTGTAAAAGTATTACGCAACTATATATACACACAGTACATATATGTACATATACCACTTATGAAATAATGGCAAATTTGCATATATATACATACATACATAAATGTTACTGAAAAATAAATAAATGGCACAAAAAATAATGCTTAGTTTCACTCGAATACATAGAGAACATTTTCTTGGTGAGACATAACTTTATTAAATTCGCTTTACTTTTATAATTTAATAAAAAAAATATATGGTATTTGTAAAATTTAACAATTTCAACCCTTGTTTATAATAGTAACGTTTTCCAAAATTATCACACAGTCGGCTCATAACACTAATGTACATGTGTACAAGTATTATTAATATACTTTTGAACTGTGCTTCTGAGTGAGTTGATTACATCTCGCTGATTAGGGGCTTGTATAACAGCTGTGCCAGAAACAATCATATTTGCGCCAGCCTATAAAATGTTAAATCATTACCCATATGTAAATATGTACAAATCTATTTATTTATTGGCGAAAATTTAATCTACCTTTGCGCAAGCTTCAATAGTTTTTGGTCCAACTCCACCATCCACTTCAATATCTAAATTTGGATAGTGCTCTCGCAACCATTGCACTTTAGGCATCATGTCGCCCATGAATGATTGTCCTCCAAAGCCAGGCTCCACGGTCATTACCAGCACTACATCAGCCATATCTACGTAATTTTCTACTACTTGAACCTAAATTAAGCATAAAAACGTTGTACATATGTATGTGTATAAAATTCGGAGTGTGAAATAACGTACTTCGGTGCCTGGTTTTAAAGCTAAGCCCACTTTCATGCCCGATTCGCGTACTTTTCGACATACGTTTGACACTTCAGTCATTACTGGTTCAATATGGAATGTATAGAGATCTACACCGGCATCAGCCATCGGTTCAATCCATTGTTGAGGACGTGATACCATCATATGAGTTTCGAAAAACTCTTTCTACAAACAAATTATTATTATGTGCGGTTAAGAATATATTCATCCTATTTCATTATTAATTCACCTTTATTTTATTTCTCAAGCACTTAACCAGTGAGTGGCCAAAAGTAAGATTCGGTACAAAGTGGCCATCCATCACATCAAGATGTAAATAATCCGCACCATTATTTATCAAATTTTGCGATTCGTTGGCCAAGTCCGCTAAATCGGAATTCAAAATTGATGGACCGATTTTTGCTTGTACTGGCATTTTTACTAATAATTTTGAGATGTTTAACTCTTTGAACGGAATGCTTTAAACTCTAATGAAAATGCGAACTGGATCCGTCACATTCAAGGGTCGAAGTTGTCAACTAAACGTGCAATCAAATTAAGGGGGATTCACAATAGAATCATTGTCAGAGAATAATCAAATAAAACAAAATAATTAGCCAGTTCTTAAAGTTTCTTATCACTTTATTCTCCCATAGTTGTTTAAACGTACAATAAAAAAAGGAGTATTTGTAAGTGCAAGATATTTTTGTTCTTTATAGGTACATACATATATACAAATAAATTTGCTTAAATACCCGTAGCTTTAAAATGGTTGAATTAAGAGTTTTAGCAATTCCATTTAAATATTTATATTTTGATTATTAAATTATGCAATCAATATGAGTAATTCCTTTTTAGCTTATAAATACTATTTGAGAACTTATTTTGCATAAATGCAAAACTATAACAATTTACTCTAAAGTTCCTCTTTATCATTTGATTGGCTATTGCTTGTGCTCCATGCGCCGGGATATTCCTTGTTTTCAATAGTGACTCCTTTACAACGCTCTTGTTGCACCAAAAAATCTTTTGCGTCCCAAGCTTGCGAGCCGTCTTTAAATAGGAAAATCGCACGATCGTCATCCACCATATACCGTTCGGCTTGGATATGATTATTCCAGAGACTAGTCTGCCACAACTTTGTAATAGTCTCTGCTTCCTCACGTGTTGGATCTCCATCGACGGATACGAATGTCATTAACGTGCGTCCTTTCTTAGAAGCTTTCAATAAATATTCTGGATTCTTGTTATCGAGTTTTGAAAGATCAAGTTTTGGCTGTGGTCGTAAGTGCTCAGGTAACTCATCAGCCTCCAAGGGTTCTTCATCTTCCTAAAAATTAATATTTTAAATAATTCAGGAATCATCGATAACTAAGTTTCATTAACCTCCCATTGGTCCAACAAGCGTTCCATATCTGCATCTGTAAAATCGCGAATGTCTTTTTTCGCCCAATTAGGTTTTGTACCATCTTTCGCTTTTTTTGTTAAAGTGTAAGGCAAAAGTGCCAACAAAGCTACCAATAATATAAGCCGCATTCTTTCGCTAATTTTCAATTATTAAAACTTTTATCAAAACGAACCACAGGCAAATCGTAAACAAAACACGTCACTACATTTGCGCTTGCATCAAAGGAGTGAAGTTACAATGGATAATGACTAGGTCACAGTTGCATTTATAAAATATGTTTAATAAAAACCAGAAAAAAAATAAATAAAGCACATAAATATAAATATTAAAGCATTACTTACTACTAATAACTATTATTATTATATTTTCTTAAATTACTTTTATTATACAATGCCATGCATATATATTTAACCATTTGATGAGCACAATAAAGTTATATTAGAAAGTCGGATAGTTGGGACGTTAGTTAAGGTCACTCATAAAATTGTTTATTTAAATTCAATGGCGATTTTATAGAATATGCCTTAATTTGAATTCAATAAAAACCTTAATTTATATAGATAAAAAACAATGCGAATTCTTGTTAAATTCACCTTGTTGAAAAATATGTTGCTGAACGATTTCGGTGAACCGGTTGCCCCCGAAGAATTTGCAGAAAAACAATTGGTATATTTAATGTTAATTTATATTTTTCTCTAAATTTTTTTGATTTCTTTTACAGGACCTTAGAGCACCTTTACTACTAGCTAGTCCCAATACGTCATTAAAAAATGTACCAGAAGATTGGTGTGGTATTATATATACCACACGGCGTGTTATAAAGGAATCTAAAGACCTTTCGGTAATTACATGTTGAAGTTTTTATACGAAATCGTTATGTATATTGTTTACTTTTTAGTTATTGAAATCGGCATCTCCAAAACGTATAGGGGAATTGGAAGAGAACAAACCGACCGAAATAAGATTACCAAATGGATCCCGAATTTCTGTCACTCCGTTTTCTTGGTCAATAGGAAAGCAGGAAACTAAATTAATTTTTTTGCTTAAAGGTACATTTTCAATTTTAAAATAAAATGTTAATGCGCTAATTAACTTATAACTTTAGATGAATATATAACTAGAATATGCATAGACGTGCTGGCAAATACGCTAAACAGCATTATATCCAATAATGTTTTGCGAAAAACAATAAAGGAAGGCGTCGATGTCGTACATTTGAATGATAGCTTCGCTATTGGTGCTAATCCTAGAGATCCAAAAATTCATCACACCTGGTTCAGGTTACATTTATTGATTTATCTAATACGACCAAAAAAAATATGTGGATTACACGAAACAACTTTACCTAAATATATTATAGAAAGCTGTAACAAGCCTGATATTAATCGATTTGCATATTGATCAACAGCCGTAAAATAATTTTCTAATTATGCGCTTATATTCAAATATTTATTTACTTTTCAATATAATACATATTGTATACATTAAAACAATATTCATCTACGTTCATTCTTAAGATTACTAGATCGTGTACCACCTGTGCGTCCCCCCCTATTTGGCTTTGTTCCTTGAGAAGGCGCACCGGTTCCTGAGGCATTCACTACTTGTGTCGCTTGTTGCGTTGCGGTATTAACATTCGTGTTACCAGGCACTTGCGTACCTAGTCCGCCGCTTAATTGTTTTTGTGATGGCTGTTGAATGTTTCCCGTTTTTGAAGTGACTGTATTACCTGGTTGCTGGATGCCGCTGCTCAAATTTGTACTGATAATTCGTTGTCCTACTTGACCTGTTGCGCTCAAATTTCCATTGCTGCCAGCTGGTGTCACCTGTGCCGGTGCAACTGCACTGTTATTATTCGTACCAACTACAGGACCGCTGGCAACTCCAGTATTCGGCATTAATTGAGGGTTTCCGACAATTCCGCCTATAACTTGTGGCTGTTGTTGTGCCTGCTGATCTGGTCGTTTGGGCTCGCTCATGTTTAGTTGTTCATTAAAAGTCATGCAAAATTCGCCAATTTTATAAACTTCTCCATTCTTCCCCGAATACAATGTCAAACAGTGACGCCAAATTGATGCATATCCTTTCGTTAACTTTATAATATCACCGGGTGCTATGAGTTTACCCGGCTCATCCCAGATGGAAACATTTATACAAGCAGAGTGATCTCCAACTTTAAAATTTCGCACCTCTCTATTTTCTTTAGTTACTGTGGCGGTTCCTATTTCCAACACGATAAATATAACGTTAATATTCTTCAATCCAGGTTTAATGTCCTTTATGAGAATGCCGCATTCACCGTTGTACATTATAAAACTTTAATTTAATAATTTTATGTCGTGTATAAAAAATAAACAAATAAATGCAGACTGTTCCCTTTCGCTATTGTCCCTAAGCTATTTAGTAGTGCTGGTAAGCGTACATGCATGTTTATCTTATTCTGTGGAAATTTCGAAAACACAATAATTTCTTCGCTCCATCTACATGTGAGCTATGTACTTAGCGAGAGCACAACGCTGCAGCTTACTTATATGTACACAAAATGTGTTGCACACATTGCTGGATATAAATTCACCTATTACTCATTTAACATACATATTTATAGTAAAAATAAGAGAGATTTATTTAATTTATCTTTATTTTATAAATGCACAATCAGGGCGATTTCTTTTTTAATCGAATTTCAATATTTGTTATATTTCGGTGTAACTTCGAATATATCGATTCGAACACATTCGAAGTTCTTTCGAAATGCCAAATTGTGACAAATGCTATTCCATCCAAGCCAACATCCACCATTTTTGTGAATGAAAAGAAATTTAATCGAGTGGTAAACATTTTGCAACAATTTATATTTTTGTCAAATCTTGTTGTTAGTTCAGTGTTTGTGTCGCATATAATAATGGCTACTAGGGAGGAGGTGCGTGAAGCTTTGACGGCTGAGTTGAAAACTAAATCTATTTGTCGTTTCTGTCTGAGTCAAGGTGTAGGCGATCTGACAAACATATATGCAAAGGATGCTCCAATTAAATCATTGCTACCATTGCCTGTGGAAATAATGGCAGTTGCTTCTATTGAGGTAAGCTTGTTATTTTAAACTGTATTAGTGTCGGTTCAAATAAATGGTTTTGCTCGTTGTTTGCATATTAGGAACTTTCGAAAATTAAACGCGCAGTCCCCCTGGTTTGTTTCTAAATTGATTCGTTTGAATCTGTGCTAGTGCTCTTTGATACAAAAAATGCTTATTTAAAATTCTCGCGCCAAAAAAGAAAATTGGATTAACCATTATGAATTGTAAATACTATCCAAAGTGTATTCAAAGTCCCCAATACAGTAAATTTTTATGTAAGCAACTCAGCTTGGATGAGGTCACATACGTGTAGCATGCTTATTGTAGATTATAATCGTCACCAGTCTAAACAAAGAAGTACTGAGTATATAATAAAAAAAGTTAAGACTTACAAACAGTGCTACTGTTATCAGTTTATCTGGAAATATTATATATGAATTTCTTAAAAGCAGTACCTTAGTTGACAAGAAATAAAAAGTGAAAGGAAAAGGTCAGTTCCTTTTTTGCTTTTAAGTCCTTAATTGTATGTGAATTTAATGATTTCATACTATTTGTCTGTCTATTGAAAATCTACATCTAATGTCCTGATTCATATCAAATTAATACTGGCTCATACATACTCATATCAAAGACGCACACCCCCAACATTAATCAACTTACAAACTAACACTGTGGAATAATAACACAATTTAATTCCAGTCAATTCAATATTTATATTAAAAATAGTTACCTTCATATATATATGTATGTATGTTATTCAAAAATACAATAAATTTTAATTAAATGGCAAAATTAAAGCAATGAATATGGGAAGCAGTTCAGTCTCTGCTCTAAATACACACTGAAAAAAGTGTGCACAGCAGCAGTTGCACATGTTAATGATTATCTTATGATTATGTATTTAACTCTCCTTTCAATTCAGACGTATTGCAGCATACGTAATACGTGTACTTAAACGTAAAAAATTACTCTTTAAATAACTTTCTATCCCCGCGTCCAAATGATTTCGTTGCGGTGACTTATGCACCGTTCGATGGTTTGTCAGTGAAACGCAATATACGAGTTAGCATCGATGTAACACATGGAATTTGTTTCTGCTGATGCATTATCGGACAATCTGGTACACACGATTCAAAATCAATAGCAACACGTTGATTCACAAATGTTAGTAATGTCAATATGTCATGTTTTTTCCCGTTGGCATTTAACTCTTCTACAAGTGATTGCATAAACCAAGAACCATTTGTGGTGTTGCGCCATGAATAGAAGCCCGGTATAGTTGAGTAGGCAATGAGAAAATCGGCATGTACAGGAATTTTGTAGCTCATTGATGTCTCACCATCGGTTTCTGTTCTACGCATTAGTACGCCAGGATCGAAATGATCACCCTGACAAGCTTGAATGAAGAATAATTTTGGTTTACCCGCGAGTGTTGGGCAAGTATGAGCCGAAAAGTAATGCCAAATTGTATCTAATTTGTATTGAACATCCTTAGCGTAGAGATAACCATGTTCGCCGTGTGATAATATAGCTACAACTATACAGTCATTATCCGTATGGTCTAGAGAGGCGGCTGCAAAAACAAATACAGAGGACTTATGTAAAAAGTTAATAAAAAAATATTAAAATTTGTAATACCTTGATCTACATGTTTAAGTATTTCTCTCAATTTACAGTCTTTATAAGTGTTCACTTGAAAGTGTAATTTTTTGAGCGCAGCACCCAAATTCTCACAGTCTACATTGGTACCTTGTCGAGATTTTAATGAGGGTATATCGAAATTTTCATGATTAAAAATTAGAGCAAGTCCGCGATTTTTGTGATTCATATTGTATTGGCTAGCATGACGTTCGGTGGGCATATACGCAGTATATTTGTGCCTGTAAAAAAAAAAATATATATGCATATATTAGACGGCAAATTTTTGTTGAGCTTATCAAATTGTTTTGGAAACGGAAAAGATTATCTTAAACTCGAAATAAATTGTGCTTTTGTTTCAATTTATCATTTAGGTAGTTAGTAGAAAAATTTGTTTTTACCTATTGTGGGAATCTACCTTTTGATTTTTACTTGTTATACATTATGTTTGGGTTACATTCTTTTATAGTTTATCTTAACATCTGTAAAGTATGTAGTCTACAAACTTTCATAGTTGTAAATTTTTATTAATTATGGTCACATCGAATATTTTAAAATATGTACCTATGATAATAATATTACTAATATAATAATAATAAATAAATATTGTATAATAAATAATCTTTTATAAACTTTGTAATCTTTTTTTTAAGTTAAAAATGTTTTCTGTTTTCGCATTTCTATGTATGTATGAAGAAAAACATTCATTCTAATCTTTTAGAATTCGTTACATTCATTCCTACAGACATACACTAACGGCATATAAAAAAAAACACAATCGATTGGTTTCATATCGTTATGCGCGCAAATGTGATAAAATCTTATGAATAATTAAGAATTATCAGTACTTACCCTGCACTGCCATCCTCACCACCACCACTGCTGCCTTTACTTGAAGCCGTCGCATTAACTCCAAACGAATTGCCTGCACTACCAGTAGATTTCTCTCGGCCCGTTGGCTGTGCATCTAACTTATCAAGTGTGGGCATTAACATGCTTGTTTGGTCCTTTCTTATGTATTCGTATTTTATTGCAATACACTCGTCCGTCATCACGCTGTTTTATATTTTACTGCCACAACAGTAGGTTTTTCCTTTTAATCAGTCTCCTTTTTGCGCAGTGCTTCGTCGTATAGCGTTTCCTTGAGTTTTTCCCAATTTTTTTTTTTTATTAATACAGAAAAATTTGCGTAGTTTATTTTCCCTTGCAGGGCAAGTTATAGTTGAGTGACCCTCAACGCTAAGTTGGGCATTCAATAAAACTATTTATAATATTTACAATTATCTTCAGAATGTTTTTTCTTTTGCGGGGCAGCTGTTGCTCAATGTTGGATTTTTAGTTTAATAGAAATCTTGCACCGAAAATTAATCTACACAACACAGTTTCCTACCTAAAATGGTTAGACCGCTTTTTGAACAGCGCCGTGTTTAATTCAACTTGAGGTCAGTGCGTTTTTAACTAAACTACGCGCTCCTACTATTCTATAAAAATCAAAGCCACAAACAAAAGCAGTGGCAAAATAATCAACTGCACTTGTTTGCTTGGGAAAAGACCAAAAACTGATAAACGTGCGAGACGCCGCGCAATTTTTGGAAATGAAACAGAATAATGCATTTGGTAGTTATCGGAATTTTCGAAACAATGTTGATAGTATCAGCAGAGAACTTATATTATAATAGACATTCTCTGATAGTACGTTCAGATTTAATATCGAACTATAAAATATCATATTATATATATAAATTGTTTGTACAGTTTACATAAATGTAAAGAACTTATTTTTAAATGCAGTCCTTGCACATTTGAAGTACAACTGCATTCACAAGACCAATGCATTTTACCAACACTTCTATTCCAGGCTGGTAAATATAATTTTAGCTAAATACAGTGTGACTCAAAGGTTAAATAAACGTAGCCGTGGTACCAGAGTATGAATAATCTGATACTTTGTACATCCGGTTCCACTTTTAAATTTGTTTTTAAGTCACTTATTAGTTATAGCACATATAAATAATGCTGCAACTACCCGTCTTACATACCGCACAGCAAAAACACCCGACTATAGTAGATTATACAAATACAAGTATTTTTGCGGGACAACCGTCAGTAACGGCATCGGCGAGCGGTGACAACTTTTCATTTACATTGTGCTCTCATAATATAGGTTGCTATGGACGGAAGGTAAGTAAGATGGGTAGTTGCAGCATAAATCTGGAAAAAATTAAATAGCAATTTAAGAACTCTTCCTTTTGTTTCAATAAAAATAATCGTAATATACATATGTACATATCTCCTCCTTAGGTATTTTTAAATGATGGAATGCCCGCTTCAGTGTGTTTGAAATGTCGTTTGACCTTTGATTATTGCTATCGGTTTAAGCAGATGTGCAAGAAGGCTGAAAGTCTGCTGAATCAAGTGCCACTACTTGGTGAATGGCCTTCTCCGTTAGTGAAACCTGTAATACCCGCAGAACTTTTACCGAAGGAAATAGTTACACCAAAACCAAGTAAAAATGACATTCAAAAAAATACTTCACCTTTAACCACCACCACCAACAAAGAGCAAAAACCATCGAAATCACCATCTCAGCAAACTACTTCGGCGGCGGTTGTAACGAAAACCATAGGGTGTACTAAAGCAACAACTTCTTCGGTCCAAATACCGAGAAAAATACTCAATTCTAATCCGGCACCATTACCAGAACCCCCAATACCAACCCGAACGAGAAAGGCTAGAAATGAAGAAGCTATAAGTTTTCTTACAAAAATTGAAAATAATAAGGAGATTTCATTTGACGACCTGCAGCGTTTAATTGACTCTGAAGATGCTGAACAAGTTTCGCAAGAGTTCGAAGTGACAGAAATTAATCCAAGTGCCTCCCCCAAAACTAAACCCAAACTTCTAAATAAATCTTCCAAACGTATATTAAATAAAGAAGCCGAGGTAAATTTGGAGCCACGTCTTAAACAACCATTTGTAAAACAAGATGAAGATGGCAACGTTTCCATTGTAACAGAAATATTGGACCCAAATGAACCATATGAAAACGAGCCGGATCCTATAAAGGACGCGGAGCCTGTTAAGACAAATGTTTTTCCATGTCCCTACTGTGACCGAACATTTCCGTTATTGCAATTGCGCGATATGCATTTGGTGAATCATACACGCGATCGGCAATTTCCTTGTAAAGAGTGTGATCGCTCTTTCTTTTCTAAATACGATCTTCAAAAGCACGAGGTAATACATACAGGAGAGCGCAAGTACAAGTGCACAGTTTGTGCGAGAGGCTTTACTCGGCCGGGATTATTGTATAGACATGAGAAAATACACACAGACATACCTAAATTTCTTTGCGTTTTTTGTGAAAAGACATTTTTATCGAAAGATGATATGGAGAAGCACGCCGAACGACATCGCAAGAACCGACCATTTAAGTGCAAATCATGCGATAAAGCATTCGCCTTCAAACAAGGTCTAGAGCGACATGAGGTAAGCATTTATTGAATTAGAAATAGAAATATATGTATATATGCCTATAAATATGTTATATTAATATTTCAGGTGGTACATTCTACCGAACAGCCATATCCCTGTCAATACTGTGACAAAAGCTTTTGTACACCATCGAAATTGGCTCGTCATTTAGTCGCCCATGCCGGCAAACGTCCGTTTCCGTGCAAATTTTGCCCAAAGTCATATTTGCTATCACACCATTTAACACGGCATTTGCGCACCCACAAAGAAAGTGTTGTTATGTACTCATGCAATGAATGTGAGCAAGTTTACAATACATGTAACGACTTGGTGTTGCATTCAGCAGAACACGCTAGAGAGACATTGATCTGCCCTCTATGCCAGCAATCTTTTGAAGATGTGGAATCGGTAACAGCACATATTAAGGAGCACGCTAACGATGTATCGTTCCCGTGTGAATTCTGCGATCTGATATTCCTTACATATAATGAACAAAGTTATCATGTTAAAAGCGCACACGCATCCGATTTAGTTGCCTATAATGAGGACGAGAAGAATACGACGGCCGCACCAAAAAGAAATAGTGATGAGGAAATGGAAGAAACTATTGAAGAGTTTCTTTACGAAGACGAAAATGATGGTGATAATCAGTCGCAAGTCAACCGAGAAGTTGAAGGTATTTTTTTGTTTTTAAATTTAAATTCTCAACCAAAATAAATTTTTACTCATAGATAATGCCAATCACGATAATCAGTCGCAAGTCATCCCAGAAGTGGAAGGTAATTTTTTTTTAATTTTAAATTTCAACTAAAATAGTACGTTTAATGAATATTTTTAAATTTTAATTCATAGAAAGTGCCAATCAAGAAGAATTAGATTACACCAAAGACAAGAGTTTTGAAAGTGAGGGACAATTCGACGAATATCTGAAGATAGAAACCCTAACAAGTGCTGATGATGGAATGGATGTGAAAGAATTCTCCGACGTAAACGAAGATCAGCAACCCGTGCTAAAGAAAAGTAAACTCGATAGCGGAATTAAAGTAGTTAAAACCGTCAAAGCTGAGCAAACTCATGTACAACGTAAGACACCGAAGGAAACCGCAGATAATATAAGCGAAAGTCCTATACAAAAATCTCCTAAAGCTATAGTTACAACAACTAAAAATGTGGTAGTGACGAGAGGTAGACCTACTAATGCGTCAAAGCTTTTGAAAATGGGAAAGGGCAGTGATAATAATAAAAGCAGTCCAACTAATTCTGCCAAAAACCTAAAAACTTCACCAAGAGTGAAACAATCACCATCAGGAAGCAGTCAGTCTGGTTCAAAAGTTATAAATTCTAATGCAACTGAGAGTGGTCCGGAGACACGTAGCGTGCTTGCTAAGGAGGGTCAAGGTAAAAAAATAATAAAGATGCAGAAGATTGTCGTTACAAAAGCCGAAGCTGCGGCAATGGCTAAAGATGGGCGTATAAAAATTAAAGACGGAAATTTGATACTTACATCAAAGTCAGCAAAATAGACAAGAACAATTTAACTAATGTAAGATTTATCTTATTAAGATATATGTAATGGAAAGTAGAACGTGTAAAAATGTTTCTATATTTGAAAGATACATGTGTGCGTATAAATATATCAATACAATTAATATATTTACTTTGTTCTAAAATGATTTTAGAATTTCTCATTTGGCAATGTTTGTTAGATTAACTGAAGTAGAAGTGGTATTCAATGTATCCAAAAATCATAATCTTCAGAGACATATATATAATTGGCGCTTTGTAACCGCTGAAGCGATTTTCAACCGAGCTCCTCCTCCAATTTATGGTTTTGCGTCTTGATGGTTTTCCAACAAATGGAGGGACCTACACTTTATACTAAGCCGCCTCCGAACTGCTGATGGTTTATTTACGAGGAGCCTTTATTTCATGTCCGAAATACACTCGGAGGGGTGGACATTCCTTGCCGAGGGGCGATAAAAAAAGGACATAATTTTTTATTTAAATTAATTTTTTATGTTGGTGGCATCGGGATTTGAAGCAGAGCCTTCCGAATGTCAGTACGCAACACTTACCACTCGGCTACCGCGACCGCCTCTTCCAGAGACATAAACAAACAAATTTTTATTGATTTATGATGGAATTAATTTTATTTATCGAACAACTTCATTGTTATTAGATTACACATATTTTCATAAAATAACCGTGTGTAAGAGTAGTCAAAATACCGGGGGCAAATTGTACTGACTCAGACACAACTTACTATGTGGTTTTCGATTTATGTTACAACTATTTTGCATTATTAATTAATGTTCATAACCGTCGGGCAGTGCGTTGGCGTGGGGGTTGTGGAACAAACTTTTGTTACCTTCACCCCATGGGAAACGCTTCTCACGACGATACAAGTAGTCGTATTTGACGAACTCTGGACGTGGGTGATCGTGTTCCTCCTGATGTTTAAGGTAAGCATTCAACATGCAAAGACCTACAGCTGGGATAGCAACGAAGAATGATAGACGCTTCCATACTTTGTAACCACCTTAAAGGATTAAATTTCAGTGAGTTATGAACGCAAAATTACATAACCTCCTACTGATAACCTCCCGAGCCATATTACTACGGATATGTGTATGGAGATATATCT
Organism: Ceratitis rosa; assembly: GCA_037013455.1. NCBI lineage: Eukaryota > Metazoa > Arthropoda > Insecta > Diptera > Tephritidae > Ceratitis > Ceratitis rosa. Next base: position 5,757,660 of record JAWMAG010000029.1, read on the forward strand.
CACCTGAGTGTTCGCCAGCGCTTGCTGCAGTAGCTCCAGCTTGGGATCTCTGGAAACTAATGGCAATTTGTCGGCGGAAAACTTGTGAGAGAATTGCAGACATTTTTGTAGTTCTAATCGTAAAATGCAAACACCAATGAAATTTTCCGATTGAATCAATTTGACTTTTCTGATAGTGACAGCTGACAATTGGTTTGACAGCAATGATAATTTAGTGCTACCACATATTTGGTGGCAAGATTGATCACCCGATATTGCCCGATATGAATTTAACAATGTGTTCCAATGGAAGGCAATAGGATTAGATGGTTTTATCTTTACGATATAAGTATAAGACATCAAAATTTTAAGAATATTGAATAAATACATACGCGTTCTTTATGAAATAATATTTGCTTATAACATTTTTATCAAATTTCAATCACCCTGTGGAGAATTTGACATTTATAAGCGATTTCAGCTGTGGTTCAGCTTCCAGCTGCTGTCGTGAGCAAATTATTAATTTTTTGCTCAATTATAAGTAAATAAGGAGAAATCTGTGAAATTAGATATTGAAAGTAAAAACTTTATCAAATATTTTAACGGTGAGTTGAAAATTTGTCTATGTGTTATATATTTGTAAAATTGCGGTAGTACAAGTTCGGTCTCACGTAGCATAAACGCATTCATGATCAACTATATCAACTATGGTTCATGATGAATTTCATCAAGGAATACATGAAATTAATGTTTTTAATATTTTCTTTATATTTTTGCTTGGCACAGTCGTTTTTACGATATTAAATATGTCCAGTGTTCAGGAAAAAAAGGTACATACAAACAATCACGCATTTATTGCTTCATCTGCAGCTTTGTACATATATAGATTTGTATTGGTGTAGTAATCCATTATTTTTCCAATATATGGCGTTATTTATTTGTGTTTCGCGTTGTATAAGTCCGATGGGGTTCCGCTGGATGGCCTCAGAAAGATGCCATTTCGTGCTAAAAGAGCTTTTCGGACATTTTTGTTATTGGTTAATTTAGTTTTGTTCATTGTACAGCCTCCAAATATAAACTGTAGAATGGTTTTGTTTGAGCGGGCGGCAAAGATGGACACTAGCAAAGAGAAAATAGGCTATATGTCGAGTTCGACCGTCATGTAAGCACTGTTTCGATTGCCCAAGAGCTAAAGATTGCAAAAAAAAACATTTGGAACCATTTTAATAAGGCTGGATACGAAAAGAAAATATTAATCCACTCAACTTTATGCAAAAATAATGGATTTATTTTTACTACACCTAATATTAAAGTTTATACGTTTTTGTTTAATTTGCAATTTGCTACAAAAAATTTTATCAGACCCATTTTCATTATTTTATATCTAAAATTAAAGTGTGTTTGTATCCTTCAGGACATACCTATCAAGGCTACGCTAAAAGCAGACGAAGGTACTGGGACACATAAAAAGAAACGTCCTCGTCAACGTCAACGCAAACGAAATAAGAACTACAAGGCTAACTCAGAGGAATCCGTGGTGCCACTCCAGGAAGTCGAAAAGTCTAATAACACATATTTAAATACATCGGTTGTACAGCTGAGCAGTAACACAATCAGGGAAGATCAAACAATAATTAATAAAGACAATCAATCTTTTATAAAGATTTTGAAATTAAATTCAGAATTAATACCATCTATGGAAAGTGGAACGACCGTTCCTCAAAGCATTAAGACCAAAGTGTTTTCCAAAAGCAAACAAGGTTCTTTGAACTCTCACAAATTAGACAATTTAGCAGATTCATTGATTCAATCAAGTCCAAATTCGAATATACTAACAGAAGAGTTCCGGACAAAATCCCCAAACGCCAATAGCATTAAACAAGAGAAATCGCAAGTCTTAAAAACTCAAACTAATAACCAAAGTGACAACTTTCAGCATAAGAATAATTTACTGACTGACACCCTGGTTGTTAGAGAAGACAGGAAAATGTCAGCGGAACCAAATAATGCGGTAAATCCGCCTGCCGCCAAATCTCGTGAAGAGATTATGGCCGAACGTGAAGCTAAAAAATTAGCCAAACAATTGAAAAAAGCTAAGGTGTTGGGTACTGAAGAAAAAGCTGTAACCCCAGCAGCGTCAAATATAAATACATCCGTTGCGCAAGTTGCTAGTATAGCAAAACCTGAAACCCCTGCTGACACTTCTTCAAATACAATAATCGCCGGAGTAAACGCTCTTGCCGTTGATAAAAGTCGCGAACAAATCAAAGCAGAACGTGAGGCCAAAAAAAAAGCTAAACAAGCACAGAAAGAGGCTAAAGCAACTGGTTTACCAGAGGTAACTGCAAAACTAGAAGCGGTTAAAATTACGGATGACGCGCTTACAACGCCAGCACAGGGTGGAAAGGTTTTATTGTTTTTTACTATAATTTTAGTATTCAACTCTGAACATATTAACTTTATTTTTAGAAAAAAACAGCTTTATCAAAATCTGAGAGGCGTGCCATACAAGAAGCTCAGCGTGCGGCTAAAGCTCAGGCTCTTGCACAAAAAACCATAACGCCAAAAGGAAAACTTGTTTCGGCCAATACTCAAAAATCCTCAAAGCCTACACCAGACACACCAGCAAAGACCGCAAGCAAAACTACTAGTCCTTCGACAACAAAAAGCGTTAGCCCAACTGCTAAGTCGCTGCGCATAAATGATTGTAAGGTGCGTCTGTTCAATCATTTGGAAAAGACGCATCAGGAGGTTAGCTTATTTTTGAATAATCCACATTTGCATCCGAACATTGCACGATTGGGCGAACAATACGCTCAGCGCACTGTCGTAGGTTCCAATGCACGTTGTATTGCCTTTCTCAATGCACTGAAAATGGTAAGCTCAATGGTTAATAATTCAATAATACAAATATATATACTCGTATATTTTCTAACAGGTTATTCGAGATTTTGAGACGCCACCAAAAAAGGAATTTGCACGCAGTTTAGAGACGACAATTACAGATAGCGTAGAATATTTGCAGAAATGTCGACCGCTTGCCGTGTCCGTAAGCAACGCGTACAAACATATTAAACATGTGCTTACGCAATTGCCAACTGATCAGCCGGAATCTGATGTAAGTGTAACGTATTTTTATGATATTTTGTTTAAAAAAATGTTTGTGTTCACAGCTAAAGGAGAATTTATGTCGCTTCATCGACACTTACATTGAGAATCAGATAGGTAAAGCAGCTGAGGCTATTTGCTACTCTGTGCAGGAGAAAATCTCCAATGGCGATGTCATACTCACATTTGGCTGGTAAATTATATAAGAGTTTTTTTTTTTTTTTTAATATTCACAAAATATATTAAAACGTGTTTTCAACCATTTCATAGCTCATCCTTGATTACCTATATTTTCGAAGAAGCACAACGTCGTAGCGTTGACTTCCGTGTCATAGTAGTGGACTCGCGTCCCTTTTGTGAGGGCCAGGAACTTTTGCGTCGGCTCACCGTCAAGGGTATACCGTGTAGTTATGTGCTTATCAATGCCATCAGTTTTGTCATGCCCGAAGCAACCAAAATACTGCTAGGCGCACACGCGCTATTGGCTAATGGTTATGTTATGGCGCGTACCGGCACAGCGCAAGTTGCGTTGGTGGCACGCTCTTTTAATGTGCCTGTCTTAGTGTGCTGCGAAACACACAAATTCAGTGAACGCTCACAAACCGATGCAATTGTCTACAATGAACTGGGCAATCCTGACGATTTGATAAGAGGTGATAAGTGCAGTTTGGCAAATTGGCAGACGAAGGGTAAAATGTCACCGCTAAATTTGATATACGATATTACGCCACCCGAACTAGTTACGGCTGTTGTCACCGAAGTTTCAATATTGCCATGCACCAGTGTGCCAGTGATATTGCGTATAAAACCAACGGAAATTGGTTATTAATTAAAATATTAGCGACTCGTTGTTTGATGAATATAAAAAATAATAAACATTTTCTAGGTGTTCATTTTTCATAATTTTTTTAACACTATGCTTTAATTACATACACACATGTAAAAGAAAAGAGTGCAACTTTAAATCGGAATAAAATTACTTACTCAGCTAATGAAAACAAGATGTGTTTCAAGATTTATATTTATCTTTTTTGGGCGTTTAAGCATTTATTATATGTATGTAAGTATGTAGTATATATTTTTTAATTTTATTTTCCAATATCATTTCCTACTGAATACTTTTTTATTTTAAAATCTATATATCCGATATAATAGACATTGAATAACGACTGTTTGGATTCTGTTCAGGCATTTTCAATCTTTTTGCCTTGTAGTAATTAGCATAAGAAAACGATTAAAATAAAATTTCGACAAATTATAATAAATGTTTGGTACTTAAATAATTTGCATATTCGAATGGCGTATTAATACTTGTACAGAAAAGTATACCCTTATCATTTACATAGATATATTGTGCACATCTGATTATTGTATTGCTTAAATGAACATGAACTTTTTGATTGTTTTGGTGCTAAATGGAAAGCAAAAAATCTTTCGAAAACATGGTGGCTGTGATTTATTATACAAGCCAAGGCGAATTTATAGAAGGTGAAGTTGTCACATTATATGATTGCTTGGTTTTCCTTCCATTTCAAAAAATTACACAAACAAAATACTAAGACAAATTCACACACGGTAGTAGCAAGAATACAAAAACAAAAAGTCTATGTATTTGGTTTGTGTAATCGTAGTTTCCAAAAGTTAAAAAGGAAAATTTTTCAATCTAATGATACGAAACTCTTTATCTCGTGAGAGCGCTCTAAAAACCCACATTTTTTACATTTTCCTACGGTGCCACCTCGATGAAAAAGTTTCCTTTTGGGATTTGCGGAGAATTTTTTGGTCTTTTTGTGCTAACAAAAAGTTGTGTAAATTAATATTTTCGATCATTTCCAGCCATATATAGCTTCAACAAATATAATGAATTCTTTCCCCTAATTTTAACATAAAAATTTGATGTGCTTAATGAAAATTTGTTGATAACATGAATTGCTTCTCTGACGAAAAACGAAGTGTTTCATTATTGACTAAGTGGTACTGAGGCTTCTTAACGATCAGCTGTTCAAAGTTCCTCCGTCAAGGAACGCATTTATCTGCAATTTGTGAGAGTTTCGTAAAATGTTATCTTTGTTGTGGGTTTTGTGTTGTTACCATTGTAAATTTAGCAATAAAAATATGTGTAATTGATTTTTAAAATGAAATTGAAAATTATTTTCTCCGTTGTGCTGTAATTTTGTTTCGGAATTAATTCACATTATGAAGCTACTTTATTATTTTTTTGCTCAAATTTTAATATCTACATTGATAAACCTACTTTCAGTTAAAATAAAATTGGAGCATGTGTTATTTAATGCGATTGGTAATTTTTCTAGGTTAGGTTACTTTTAACTTTTCTTCAATTCAAATTTTCACTTATTGGTAGCGATGCCAGGGATCTACAATATATGATTTTTTTCTGATGTTTACGCTTGATATTATAAAGATACTAACATTAAAACTTCGAATGAAAGCGGAAGACTTTAAATTGGATGTTTTAAGTCCAACTCTAGATATGAAACATACAAAATAAAGAATGGATTTCAAAACATTTTGAATTCAAAAATCGTTATCAAGAAAAAATTAAAAAATAAAAAAATGCGTACATTTTTAATATAATAAAACAAATAATCTTTGTAAGTTTTAATATTGGAGTTGGAGAGCACTTGGGTACTTAGTTCTAATTATCATAGTTGCAGATTTTTATTAGGAAATGGTATGTATTGTGGTCGTACTTGCGTATATGCTGCTCTACTAACTATAATACATATACATTTTTTTTTTAATTTTTTTAATTGAACGTTAAACACAGAATTTTTGTTTTTTCTTTTGCATTTTTTTCCAGTATTTTTGATTTATATACTTGTTTAAAGGTAAACTAGAAATGCAACAAATATTTTTTTTTGTTTTAATACAAGCTTAATGCTTTTAATATTTTTTCATCTTCTTTCATTTGATTTTGCAAATTGTTTATTTGTGATAAAATCGGCCACCTTTTTATGATTAACTTACATACCTTCTCATATTGCTAAATCATGTCTTGTACTTTCATGTCTTTAACACATTCACACAAGTGAAATGGCTAAGAACTTTTAACATCTCTACATACATGCATTCTTTACTCTAAGCTAAACACAGCAACAGTCACATAAAAAAAAAGAAAAGCATTCAACATTGCACGCAACACACCCGAGGAATATAATTTTTTTTCCACTACTCGCTTTTGCAACTTGCACACTCGGTATTGTGCATTCATGGGCTGGTCTTTTGCACTAACCGAAAACAGGTACGACACACCGGTACCGGTTTACCGCTATCTTGTCCGGGTAGGGGTATACTCTTGTCTATGCAACGTTCGCAAAAGATGTCGCCGCATTTCCAGCAATGTGTCTGCGGATGTAAGAAAAATAAAAGATTATTTGGAAAAAAAATATTTATGTACATAGGTATGTATGTATGTACTGATTATGAGAATTATGTGAAAATACGTCAGTATTGTGTGGATCTCAGAAGACATATCAATGATTTCTTATATGCATTTTTAGAGAGAGAGAGAGAGACTAAAAGTTGAGGAGAGCAATCGAAAACAAAGCTTTATATGGCTGCTGGGCAGCTATGGACAACTGATAAGACTTTTCCTCAATAGTAGGTGACTGAATCTATAGTCTAGCCTAAGTTAGGGAGTTTTCGCACAGTGGAGAGTTAATTTAGCTAAGCGGCTGGAACTGTAGTTAACTTCCCCTATCTGAGAACCAGTATTAACACCAACAACAATGCCAGCCTGGAAATCCAACGCAAAATCACTCTTGCCAACAGGTGCTACTTTGGACTGAGTAGGCAATTGAAAAATAAAATCCTCTCTCGACCAACGGAAACCAAACTCTACAAGTGGCTCATCGATCACGTTCTGCTATATGGTACGGAGACATGGATGATGATAATATCTAATGAGTCGGCGTTAGTAGTTTTCGAGAGAAAGGTTTTGCGTAAGATTTATGGTAGAATTGAATGGCGCAATGTCGTTAACTCGGCTATAATCGCCTAATCGGTGTCTACGCCAGCAAAGAAGCTGAAAACCTTACAATGTGTGCCTCTCATCAACATCTGTGATGCGTTACGAGACACCACCAAAAAGTTCCTGTTAGACTCAGTTAGGTGGTCTAAATTATTGTTCGGCTCGAGTGTAGAACGCTACGGTATTCTTGCCTTCATCCCCAGCTGCATGGATTATAGTACCTCTGAGCTGACACCAAGCGGCTCCTAATTTTTTCTTGTAGGGACTGGATGGGATAAAGACACTGGAGGAAAGTAGCACTTAATTTTTTTGCACTTGGGTCGAAGCTTGATGGAAAGATCGGTCTGAGAGTTTTATTTCTAGAATTAAAGTTCCGAAAATTTGCAAAGAAATGCTTATAACTTTCTGTGGCTTCGACTTCCTTCAGAATGAAAATCCGGATACCGAGTCACAGTTGAATTTTTGGGAGCTGCAACGCTGGTGAGCACGTTGACATATATGTATGGGTATCACCTTTTCGTTAATGAGGGACGAAACGAAAATAGGTACACCTCCATTAGCATAAGTGCCAGCTTCTGTGCAGGTGGACCTAGAATCAAATCAGTGAGCGCAGGCCTAGCATCTCCACAATCTCGTTTGTGAGATTCTTCTGGCTCAAGGCGAATCGCGGAAGGTAAAGGAAACTCCCTTTAGTACAAAGATCAAAACTCTTGCATAGGCCTGAGATTGTCCGATTGGTTTTCACACGGTAAGGCTTGTGATTTCGATTGAGATACACTGTTATAATGGTGTAGAAAAAAAGCTGAACTGTTCGCGTTTGCGATGCTGAGAATGAAAATTCACGAGTCACATACACTAACAAACACGGAGTAGATATTAGACGATGGATACTTTCGGCTGGCAAAATATGGTCGCTCGCTTTTCTCGAGTTTTGAGTATACATATATATATATATCACGACTAACCAAACTCTAGACAACTCACTTCTTCACTGCACAGTTAAAAATACAACCAACTAAATCCTCGGCTACTCTCTCCACCAGCTGGACGAAGGAGTACAGGCTTGAATTAATCTCTTGAATCGATGACGTAAAAATTCCGACTATAAACAACCCAAAGATATTGGGAGTCACACTCGATAGCCTGCACTCCTTTACTCCGCATACGACCGAAATTGTCGAACCTCCAGGGCCGCAATAAAAACGCTATCCGGCAGCACCTGGGGTAAAGACAAAGAATCCTTGCTGGCAACTTACAAAGCAATTGGCCGGCCGGTCGTAAACTATGCTGCACCGAACTGGGAGCCGGAACATCACTTGCATCTATATGTTGCACCATCCAGCAACACGTGCAACAACCGCTGGACAAGACGGCCTACAGACAAGCACTAAACGCCATTCACCACGAGTCAGTTAACACCTTTACAGACTCCCTTCCCGTGAATAGCGTACTCAGAGTAAAACCACCACCTATTGCGGACAACGAGCTCGAGCTGCGAGTTGAGAGACCCTCGTGACTCTGGCACAACGTATGCCCTGCATGTGGAGAGTCTCCGCACGACACTAACCACCTCTTCACATGCCCCCCTAAGCCGACACATCTAGCCTCCCTCTCCCTTTGGTCCAATCCCGTCGAAACAGCACGTTTCCTGGACCTCTCGTTAGATGACCTCGGCGACTTAAATTAATTAAGCCTGTCCTAAGCGGGGTTAGTGAACCATTCATTCGCTTTTGCCTACCAAAAATGATATACCCTTACTGCAAGGTGATGGCTTTCTTAACTTAGTTTTTACCTACCTTCTTGCTAAACTGATCGAATGGTGAGGAACATGAGCAGGCTGTCACATTGCGCATCGATTTCCAATCAACAGCAACCGAATTGATTTCTTCTTTAATGGTCGCAGAATCAATGCGCTCATTTAACTAAGAAAAAAAGAACGATTTTATAACCAAACAAATACAAAATTTTAATAAAATTAACTACCGAAAGATTAGCAAAAGACATTTCTGTGGGCTTAAGCGGATGATCATCATCGGCTGAGGAGAGCTCGCTCATCTTTCTATCGTAGTTATATCTACGGAAATTAGAAAAATAAAAAACAAAGACATGGACGGTCTTTTCTTTTGCAAATAAAATATTTTGTTTTAAATTACTTATTATCATTGATCTCGGATGCAGGTTCTTTATATGTTTTAGCGGTGGCATCTTGCAGCTTCTTAGCCGATTTAGAAATATAGTTTTTGAAGCTGGCAATGCGCTAAAAAGAAAATAACAAATTATAGGCAATTCTATGTAATTTCAACAGAACAGACAAACTCACCTTCGTTAAATGCTGCACGTGATCCTCCAACGAAGTACAATGATCCTTGCTCACAAGCAACAAGTCGCTAAGTGGTTCACGTGGATGCACGCCACTTTCGAAACGACTAAACATGCCACGCCAAAACCTACAAGAATATTAAGTAAAAAAAAAAAAAAACAAATGACTTAAATCATGCGTTCTCCAGCTACATCTCCATACTCACTTAATACATTGCGGCTGCAAATTGGGTTTTATCGTCTTATCCACATCGGGTTTATATAGCGGATTAATATATTCATTCAAATGATTTGCCATAAAGCCCCACAAGGAAAATGTGCGTTCTGATAGTTTCAAATCCAATCGATCCTTCTCACAATTACCCACGAACGTGCCAAATTGACACGAATGCACATGATCATGCAGTATGAGCAGGAAACGTTCATTAAATTCAAATGCATCACTGCGCTGTGTCATCAACTGCCAAGTGCAGTCGAGAAATTGTGTGAAAATCGGTGAGACCTCACGCTGATCGGTTTGTACGTGTCCACAGCGTTCACTGAATTTGTGACCAAAAGCAAGCCAGTCCTTTTCAATTAAAGCCTGTTTGGGGAAAGCAAGGAAAATGAAGGTTTAATGCAATTAGCTATTTGAATTTCAAGAGTTAAGCCAAAATAAAAAAATATTCACCTGAAATCCTTTAATTGTTCTATAGTAGGGATCCAACATTAGCGCCGCAAGTGAGCAAACCTGTGCTGTACGATCCCAGCCATCTGAGCAGTGCACCACCACGGAGACACCTTTATCCACGGCACTGGCGATAAAGCTGTACATAAAGAAAGAGAAGAAGAGGGAAGTCGAATTGAAAAGAGATATACGCACTTCATAGGCAAAAAAAACTCTCCATAAATCTGGCAAGAGAAACTAGTTGTAATTCTTTAGTTATACTCTAAAATTTTGTATTTAATTAATTAATCACCTTGAAGTATCCAAAATGGATCGTATGTTCTTCAACCAACCGGAAGATTCTAAGGAATTAAGGAATCCACTCATTGTGGGTGTCTTTTGTTCGCAAGCTTCAATTAATTTCTGTAGACTGGTACGTTGTACGTGTATATTCTCAATACCGAGAAAATGGAATTTGATATTCTCATAGAAAGCTTCGTTTTCGTAGCCCTTTCCAGCTGCGCGATTGGCCATTGCGTTAATCTGTTGGAGGGAAAATGAAAGAAATTAAATTCTTAGTATTCGAATTTTTATAAAAGAGAGACCGAGACCGAGATATACCAAGACCATTCCCGCAATAGCTGGGTGGTTAGCATTGCGTACAACCATTATGATGGCCAGGGTTCGTGTCCTGGTTCGACAAGCATCCAAAATTAGAGAAATTTATTTTTATTATGGCAGAGAATGCCAGGCCCTGTAATGGGAAGCTCTTCAAAGAAATTCATCATCCCTTCGGAGGCGTCTTAGAATAAACTGTAGGTACCTCCATTTGCTGGAAAACAGCAAAAAGCATACCACGAATTGAAGAAAGAGCTCGGCCGAAAACCCTTTCAGCGGTTACAAAACGTCTATTATATACAAATATCTCCCAAATAATTTTAATTTATATATTAAAATGTCGAATATCGAAATGGATTTTACGGTGGAAAAAAGTTCGAGTTCGATGGAATGATTCTTCGAGGGTGTGATTGTTTTATTTGAAGATCAGCTTAACCCGCTTAGAAGTGAGGTGAGGTGTTTGGTATGCGTCTTGACGCTGGAGGACCTACATTTGTAAATCCCTTAGGAACGTCTGATCAATTTTTATTTAAAACTTTATTTCATACAAGAAGCCCATTCGAAGGAACGATCGCATTTAGAAAAGTGGATGTTGGCCAAATTTTGAACCCTTGATCCTCCGCAATGTAGCACACATGGCTATCCACTCGGCTACAGCGACTTTAGAAGTACAAAATAGGAAACGAGCTATTTCAAAAAGGATTGAACAATAATGAGAGAGTGTCGAGTTTGTATAGGAGGCTGTTTAGCCTGGTTCAATGTGCAAATAAATAAGTAAAAGGTATGTAGGTTTAACCAATCAGCATGATTTCTATGTCTGTACGCCATCCACATCGCGTCAATGTATAGTAGTTAACATGGTTCAGCATAAGTTGCCACGTTCACCACACTCTGAAGACACGATGTACCAAGCCCATGTAATTTAGGAGGTTCTTATTGACTTTCAGAAATTGACTATATAGATATCTTTGGGAGGAGACTCTGAGACAAGGTCTATATGGAAGTATTGTATTAAGAAGACCTCGCTAAGTACAATTTCTTAGTTTACTAGTTCTGGACGACAATAACAGCTTTGAGTCTTTGAGTTATGGACACTGAATACATACATCCTAGCATCGAGTTCAGAAAGGAAAAAAAAAACAAACGTATACTACGAACTAAAGAAGTCTGCTCCAACTCGGTCGGAAATGACTTTAGTGACATATACGAGGGATGTCTTTTACATTTCGAGATTAGAGAACAGAAACAAATATCGATATATGTATATAAAAGGCATTGTCCTGAATGACTGACGGATTAACCCATAGCCTAAATCACAGATCGTAAAGACCTTAAACTTGGAGTGTGTGTTCTGCGTATAAGGTAGGCAAGAAAGATTTGCCGGGAGGTGAACCTGAGGCCAAACTATTCGAAAAAATCGAGTTTATTTCTAAATCATTTGATTTACATAAAATTTGGGTAAGGCTTTTTGTCTAAATTGGCAAGGAAAATATTTTTTTCTTCCGTGGAGTGGGTCTGGGATCGGTATATTCGAAAAGTTTGCATTCATCGTTTGATTTGGTACAGTGCTTTTTCCTCCGGTAAGTGGGCCTGGAGCCGATTCGATGACGCGATTTTGCTTATGGAACATACATATGTAGGTGGCTCTTTGGCAAGATCAATATGTGGAGAGCTTTTTGTTTTGGAAGTCGGGGGCAAAATATTCTCCAACAGTAGGGTTGTCAACTCTCGGATCTTGTATAACATTTACATTGTTCCACCGCTGTTACCCACATGAAGGGGACCAAAAATCTTCCTCAAATCCTTTTTCTCGAGATCTTAGACTCATCGGATGTTGGCATCATATTGGCATCGCCTGAGTCTCTACTACAACAAAAACAACAACGGCATGATGAGCACTTATAGAGTTTGGTCTTTGTTTGTCGACCGTAGGGAGCACCCCAATAGGCACCTTATTGAAGCCGAACCTCCACCTAGGCACATCAGCTAGGCAGTACTTGATATGAAGAGAACCATCCAGCAACACGTGCAACAACCGCTGGACAGGACGGCGTACAGACAAGCACTGAACGCCATTCACCAGGAGTCAGTCAACACCTTCAAAGACTCCCTTCTCGTGAGAAGCGTGCTCGAACCATCACCTATTGCAGACAACGAGCTCGAGCTGCCCGCGTGACCCTGGCACAACTTAGGTCTGGATATTGTAGCAGGTTAAACTCCTACTTATCCAGACTCGACCCTCTCCCTTTGGTCCAATCCCGTTTTCTGGACCTCCCACTAGATGACCTCGGCGACTTAGATTGATTAAGCCTGTCCTAAGCGGGGTTAAGGAACCGCTTCAAAGTTACTACATGTTGAATACTTGGACACCGAGAAGTAAATTGGCACCTCATTCCGCAGCTTTTTTCAAAAGCATTACAATATATTGTATATATTTTTAGTTTCTTTTTTATTGTTTAGCTTTTTGTACGCCTTTTGGAAAAATCGTTATAAAACGACTCTTTTTTTAATCGAATAATCGCTCACCGACAACCGGTCAAATATCGAAAAACGAAATTCAATAGCAAAGAATTGGAAGTTACTCTAATTAATCGATTAAGGCCTACCAAGAGCGCACAATAAAAATAAAACATATTGCCAACATATTTGTCTGATTGCAAAAATTTCAAGTGTCTCAACATCCCGCAGGGCGCACTTGCCACACACAGCAACTTTTGTGGTATCTACAGAGATCCCGCCGCATCTGTCTGCACTTGGGCTTGTTGAGTGAAATATGTTCCGCAAATTAAACACGTATGCAGGCACACATAACATTCATATGTATACATATGTATGCGCATATAGAGCTATGTATATGTATGTATGAATAAAATATCACTTACCCTCGGTCGAGTGTCCACAACGTACATATAGTCGGTGTTAGGATTTGTTTTGCGTATCGCCTCGAGCATCTGCTCATCCTCCAAACAACGAGCACTAAAACCCGACAACGGTTGGCTGCAGCGACAGATTGATGCCTGTATATGCGCGAAAAAAAGGAAATGAAAAAGGAGGAAAGATAAAAAATTGTGAAAAAGAAGTTGAGCAAATAAATATTTACTTAGTAGAAATATACCAAACGACGAAATATTTGAAATTAAAATAATTCTACGTTAAGCAATTTTCTTTTAAAATTTCTTGTAGTTCAACTTGTAGTTTAGGGCAATAGTTGAGAAAGTGTTGAGAACTTTCAAGCGATATTAAAGAACCTAAGTAAATATGTTTAAAAAGAACCGGTTTGGTTAGGTTAAAGTGGCTGCATCAGCAACTTTGGCCACTAACCATTGTGATACCACTGAGGATCGCATTTAGCCCCATTGCTCAAGTCTCTGAAAGTTTTCGCTTTTGCAAAGGAAGTGTTTAAACTTCTAAGGTTTTTCCTTCTCTCTACAACTCCTTGGTACAGTCATTTAATTTACGTAATAAAAGTTATACAGTAGTCCGTCTTATCTGGTAGACGAAACCGGTGTTTATCAACCTCCCTTTCTGCAGTCTTATCGCAGCCCAAGTTGCATTTTGCTTGCCCATTATGTCTATGGCGAGTAGATCTAAGACATCATTCATAGCTGTAGTAGGTGTGGTCCACAGTGCTCAACTAATACATATGAGAGTTATCTTCTTCGCTCATTGGAGTAGTTGATTTCTTCTCGAGTGTTGGCCACCAGATCATACCGTAGAAGTATAGGCCTAACCACCGCAAAATAAGTCACCGCTTTCCGGCGAGCGATTCGTTTTCACGTATAGAGAGCAATAGACGCCTTTCGCTTCCGTTCCTCTGAGTTTTGTGACCAGTTTAGTTTCTTATCCAAAATATCCCAAGTATTTTGCAGAGACGGTAATATGCAGCCTTGTTCCTGAGAGCACTGAACTATTAACTTTGGAGTCTTATATTCACTGGTGAAGAGAACAAGTTCGGTTTTTTTTTTGGGTTAGTGTTTAAACCCACTTAAAGAACCGTTAGTGACTTTGACTTTTCAGTTGAATTTGCCTAGAAACGAAAATCATTTCATGTTCTCAAAAAGTTTCTGAATTTGAAAAAAGTTTCTCACACAAAATAGTTCGTTGGGTTATGGAGAGAATTATCTACCTACACATATGCATAGAATAAAATATTTTTGCAGCGGAAGTGTTCTTCTCTCTTATATTTGCGAACTTTTTGCACAAGGCCATAAGAGTATAAGATTTTTTCATCATTTCATAAATATATAATTAGCAAGGTTTGGAATGTTTGAAAAAGCACTCTGGAGTACACATCAACATTTATTCTTTTATATGCGGGAAAGCAAAAGGCAAGACTTTAAAATGGCGCGGCTTCATGCAGATGACCATTTGTACAGCTCTTCAACAACAAGAAGTTTGCCAGCCTGCAGCAACTATGTTCTTTCGGCGGCCATCATCTCATCTATTGTTAATTGCTCAACTAGTTTTTCTATACAAATTAGAATAGAGTGTGTAAAACATTATATTTATCCGAACTTGACTGTAGATTATTGCGGAAATTTTTACTTTTTCTAACAATGGATGGGACTACTTCTCGAAGACAAGATATTTTTAGAGACAAAAGGGTATTTTGACGTCGGAAACCTCTACAGAACGATATAATGGCAATCAATGTTGGATTGAGTAATAACTAGGCGCATATTTCATTCATCCCAAGACGCTTCTGGTCGCTCAACCAGCCGATTATCATGTACAACAGGAGAGCAAAGAAAAAATGGTTTGCGAGATAAAAGTGTGACCACACATCCATCAAGTAGTCGACCTATACTCTTTAAACATGTGTTCAGTTGAGAATGTTCTTTTAAAAGAGACGACATAAACGAGGTGACAGAAAAGTTGGTACTTTATCATGTGTACTGGAGAAAATAATACCAGCTGCAAAGCTCTAGAGGAGATAAAATATTCTACAATAGAGTACAACTTCTGGCGTATGATCTTGGTTTTGCTTTGGTGGTGGACGAAGATAATGTGAAATATTCCGTCACCAAAAATAACCCACGCACTCGCATCTCGGCTCCCACGAGACGGCGAACTACGCTGGCCAGATCAGTTTGTCCGACTTGTTGAAAACACTCCAACTTTGAAAGTATTCGATGCAGCAAGTAACCGCCGGTGGAAACAATCAGAAGGAAAAGTGAGGAAGGATCTAGTTTCGCTAGGTGTTTCCAGTTGAGGTTTAACGCCGAGAGAAGAACCGAACCCTGCGCTATTGTGGACTCAGCTATAATTACGTAAGCGGTGCCCAAGTTAACAAAGAAGAAAAAGCTCTACTATGGCTCCCATCAATCATGCAATCAGTTTAATTAGAGGTCTATGGTTTCTCTTGAGCTATTTCAACTGCCTCTGTAGCCGAATGAGTAACAATGCTTGCTACGAATCAGAAGTCGCAGCGTTAATATACATATCTTATTAACATCTGAAAGTATTTTTCTTCGAAATGAGGTCGGTTCTAGGCAAGAAGTATCAAAATTGGAATTATCTAAGAGGAAGAATTTGGGAAATCTACTGCCAAATTTTATAACCCTCAGTTCTTCACGCACTTTCAGTAAGTATATTTGTCATTTGTTCAGCTCAGACGATAGATAATCTCCTTGTGATTTATGCAAATGACAACGCAACTCGTAATATCGTAACACACGAGCATACGTACACGCTCTAGAAGACACAATGCAAAGGACAAACGAATAGAAATTGAAACTGATGACCAACTTATTGGCCAATAAAATAGAAAACAATGACCATAGTACAAGCTTGTGGCCGACAGCAAAAGACCAGTTAGATTGGCACACAATAAAATGTGATTAAATGACTACGCAAACATACATACATATAGATAAGTAGTTGCCGTTTACATAAAATACATTTGTCTTATTTATTAACTTATATAGACTTCTGAATGCATTTGCGTCATCGGAAGCGCAGAGTTGTGCGTGTGTAAGTATTGATTGCTAACAAATGAAGAATCTGCGCAAAACTTATGACGACGAAGAAGTTTACCAATTAATTGTAATTTGAAATTTTTCTCATTTTACATTAATTACTCACCTTATTCGAGTGCAAATAGGTGAGTGCCGGCAAGCGACCTTTGGACCGAAAACGTGAACTGCCAATTAACATAGCTGTGTTGGCCTCTTGTGGCACGTAAATCTGCCGCGGATATGTATCGCACAGCTCATAATTCATATTCAAAGTGCACAATGTCCAAATATCGTTTGGCACTCGCAGGCGCCTGAATTCGTTTTCCAATTTGAAAAAATCCCATCCCGATGACTTTGGAAAGTCATCCTTGGCTGGTTGGTAGTTGAAGCAGTAGAGCTTGTTAATGGAAACTGTAATTAAAAAGCAATTATTTAAATTAATCAACCATAATGTGAGTAGTTAAGAAAGCGTGACAGCGCATGTAATTGCTTATTAGGGTGGTAATTCACAAATATTATTCATTTGAGTTTTTCCGAACTTATTTAGTGATATGATTTTTTACCTTAAAATGTGATCACAAAAAGAGAACTTAATTTTTTTTTGAAAATAAGACAATTTTATATTTGAATATATGACGGGAGGGCCACAAAAAAGAAGAAAGAAGAATTGCCGAAGTCTTTATATAGGGTTATCCAATTTATTGTTTCAGAAAAGGACTGTATTTTGACATCTGTCATATTTAACCAAACATGTTTTGTTTTAGTTAAAAGCCAGGCAATTATGAAAATGGATCGCTAAAGGGGTAAAGCCACTCTAGGATTTTGGATTTGGGTACCTTTGGGTCCAAGCAATGATATGCAATTGGTTTTAAAGTGAAAAAAATATTTAAAATAGCTGAACTTTTTATTTTGCTGCATCCCCTCAGAGCGTGCGCTGAGTAGAATGAAAACTTTAAACGCGTTTTTCACAAGATCACAATTTTCAAAATGGGAGGACAGATTATTCGGTTCCTACTGCATCGATTTAACTGAAATGTTGATATTAGCTTCTCAAATACTTTTTTTTTGGAAGTACGTAGCCATTTTTCGATTAAATGTAAACTGTTTTTTTTAATATTTTAGTGCGTATTCTTTAGTCAAAAATCATTTTTTTTAAATAAAGTGTGGCGCTTTCACAAAAATTAGTTAAAAAATAAATCCGTACGTACTTCCAAAGGCCATAGTTTGTAGATCATTAAACATTTTGCTTTTCTGGTATAGATCTCATCCTTTAGAATAAATCGGTTCTCCGTGGAAGCCTTTCAAAAAACATGGATTAAAAAATGGACTTTATCACCGCGATTTTGTAACAAAATACTAATTAAAGAATATTTTTTTATACTTCAATATAGGTATGTTCAATGGGCTACAAAAATGCTGATTCGAGTGTGGCCAGGTTTGCGTTAGGAACAGACTAAGGAGCACATAATACGGTCAAATGTTTACTCAAGCAATTGGTAAGGTTTTAAAGAAATTTGAAGAGACTGGATCAGTTACAGATATTGCAAGGTCTGCGCATCATCGTTTTGCTCTTTCCACCTCAAATTTCGCTACTGTAAATGAAAGTGCAACCGAAGACCCGAATGTGTCTATATCTCGACGTTCTCAAGAGCTGGGACTTTATTATTATGGCATATTATGGCGTAGTTTGCACTTGAACTTACACCTACATCCATATGAAGTACAGCTTTCATAAGAACTGAAGCCAGCTGACCATTCACAATGCAGTGAACGGCGATTTGTTTAACAAAACTTTCTTCAGTGACGAGGCACATTTCTCACTCCGGGGATACGTAAATAAGCAGAATTGTCGCATCTGAGGCTCCCGGAATCCTCAAATAATTGAAAAGAGGCCATTACACCAAAAAAAAAAAACTGTCTTGCGTTCTTTCGTCCGCAATTGTGATAGGACCTTACGGTTAGATCGTATGATAACCGGCTTTCATTGCGAGAGAAATTTTCCAGCCACGTGATCTCTCATCTAGGTGATGCCAATTGACCACCAAGATCGGTGTGAATTTGATCTGTTGAACGGATGTTGATCCGCCTCTTCAGGTGTTGATGCTGACCTCTCAGTTTATTTTTTATGTACGGGCATAAAAAGAAGTCATTCGGTACCAAGTCAGAACTATACAATAGGTGACTCATCCAATCGATGTTTTGGGTACTCAAAAATGCAGTTGTTTCAGTCGATGTGTGAGAAATGGTTGTGTTCCACTAGAAACTTACGGTTGTACGTTGTTCTAGTGGTACGATTACGTCATGTCCAGTTTTTCTAAACAAACAGGCAATCATTTGCTTTGAAGTACTTCGTGCTCATCTTTAAACACCAATACAACCGACTGGTGTTCACATTCGGGTTCATACGCATAAATCCACGATTCATCATGTGTTTCGTAGCACCACTATCGTATTTTTTTAAATATTTCTCTCGATCAATCGGCACGAGTTTTTTTTTGAGCGATTGGCAACTTGTATGGGATACAAAGTGAACAAATTTTTTACGGTCAAATGTTTACGCAATATTGAATCTATACTGGTACTACTAATCCCTATAGTTGTTTCAATATTGCGATGCGTCACTTGACGATCTTGAAATATCAGTTTATGCACAGCATCAATAGTTTCCAGAACAACAACTGACCTACCTCTACGACCTCGATTGTTTTCACCATACCCTCGATAAACACTGGTTCTTGATGGCGCTTCATCACCAAAAATTTAAATAAATACATCGATGCTCTGTTGCTGAGTTAATCCACGTTGAAAATTGTAAAAAATAATCGGACGAAAATGTACGTAATTTCATTCCATTTTTTGGTCGAGATGTATATATTAAGTTACTCTAAATAATACAAATAGCGCTCGTATGTCAAAACGTTCAACGTACAATATCAAAAAAGTCAAACTTTATCATAAAGTTATCAGTTGCTAGATTGCAATATTAGGGCTGCCAAATGCCGAAATATAAAAGGCAATCATCGAATACCACTTCATTTACATGAAAGGTATAAGAAGTCGGATAATATAATATTTTTCAATGATTTGGTAATGCCTCAATATTCAACATTAAGCTCCACTTCCTACCTCTTCCAAGAGATCGTTTGTAACGTTGTCTGTGTGGAACGTGGCGTCATTCTATTAAAACCACACACCCTTTATGTCATTCTCTTTAACATTTGGAAACAAATAATCTCTGAGCATAGCACGGTTTTAATCGGCATTGACGGTAACGGCAGCTACTTCCTTGTTTTCCAAAAAGAAAAAAAAAAAATTGATCAACAATGCCGTCCGTCCATATGACTCACCAAATAGTTACTCGTTGAGGATGCGTTGGCTTTTCTATGATTACATGGAGGGGTTTTCTGAGTCCCAAGTGAGGTAGTTTTGCTAGTCAACGTACTGACAGAGGTGAAAATGCTCATCTTCTGCCTTCTTCCTTCGAACGGTCGAGCTGATGTTGATGGCTGTTGTAGCTCGTTTTGAGCATTAGCAGCACTAGACGAGGACGTCGAGCTCGATGCACAAATTGAACCAAAAACTGTCTGAAAGGCGAGTTATATCGCCCGAACTTCGTGTGGATTTTTCTTGCAGTTGCGGTTTTTGGAATAACGGTTTCAATTTTTCCCAATTTTCTTCAGGTACGAAACTTAACCATTTCGTAAACTGCAAACCTTGAACTGAATATTTGACACATCGAGAATGTCATTGAAAATGTCAAAGCTCAAATAAGCTGTATTTCAAAATAAAACAGTAGTTGACCCGACCATATAAATAATTTTTTTTTCATATGTAGTGATAGAAAAAAGATAGTTGTTGGTACAATAAAAATATTTTCTAAATTTATGATAATTTTTTTTTCAATTTTTGTTTGGTAATAAATAAAACATAGAACGTACTCGTAAGTCAAACATGCTTTCATGTCAGATTGATTATGTAAATGAAAGTCAATTTACCATCACCCTAATATATGCTTCATCAATATCAAATTTTATATATGCATAGGTGTAGGTATGGTATATACTCGTATACATACATATGTGCAAACACGACTTACCAGGTTGATAGAGCTTCATTAAAGATGTGTACACATCATGACACTCAGAATCCTTTGGAATAACGAATGTGACTGATAGGAAAGTTTTGCAGCGTATCAATAATGGCGAGCCGGTTGTGCTTAACGGTAATTTTTCTATATTTGCTATGTGCATATGTAATATCTGTATGTAAAGAAGATAAGAAGAATAATCAATATCTCTATATAAATTTGAGATGAATAAAAAGGCAAATTTAAACGTAAATATGTTTGCTTAAGAAGATAATCTATAAATCCGACCCAAATATATATGTATAGTTTTTGAAAACAGTAAAAATGGAATGTGATTTTTTAGCCGTGTGTGGTTTTCAATGAGGCAAGACTTTTCTCGGCTGCCAAAAATGTTGACATCGTCCACGCTTCTGCGCCATATAGTACGACGGGTATGATGAGTGACTTGTAGAGTTTGGTTTTCATTCGTCGATAGGACTTTACTTGCCTGTTGGTAAGAGTGATTCTGCCTTGGGTTTCCAGGCTGACATTATTATTGGTGTTGATGCTGGTAACTATATCGACGAAATTATCTACGACCCCGAAATTATGACTGTCAACAGTGACGTAGAAGCCAAGTCGCGAATGCGATGACTGTTTGTTTGATGACAACCTCACGGCGCGGTTGTTGAGGCCAATAATGTCAATATAATCGGCGTACGGCAGCAGCTGTACACTCTTATAGAAGATTGTACCTTCTCTATTCAACTCTGCAGCTCGTATTATTTTCTCCAGCAATAAGTTAAAAAAGTCACACGATAAGTAATCAGCCTGTCTGAAACCCCGTTTGGTATCGGAGGTCCTTCCCGAGCCTGACGGAGCTTTTAGTGCTGCTTAAGGTCAGTTTACACAGCCGTATAAGTTTTGCGGGGATATCAAATTCAGATATAGCGGCGTAGCGTAGATGCAGCTCCTTTTCATGCTGTCGCATTTGGAGTGATAGTAATCTACAAGCCATTGTTGAGACACCGTTACATTTGCAAAGAGACTGTATGCTCAATGGGTAGAGGGAATCATTGGTTCACATTTCTTCAAAAATGACGGCCATAATGTTTCAGTCAATGGGGGAACACTATAGCGCCATGTTTAATGACTTTTTAACGCGTGAATTGGTGGATCTTTTTTTGGAATAACCATATCTCTCCATTGGTTCTTCGTGAGTTTTTCGCTAAAAAATTTAACTTACATTGTCCCACAACCACCGTATTCGCCTGATCTGGCATCATGTGATTTCCGGCTATTCAGGAAGCTCTGAAAACTGCTGTGGCGAAACCGTTTTGAGTCTATTGAGGAGATTCAACGGCGATCGCTGAAGGAGTTGAAGGCCGAAAAAATACCTTGGCATAAAAGGTATGATAAAAATCAGCATAGAAAATGTAAACAAATATTTATTTTCCGCTGTAGAGTGAACACAGAAATATAGCTTTTGATTACGTCGTATAAAAGATTTTTGTAAAACGCCAGGTTTTCATGTCGATCTGTGCACTGAACACCCAGAAATTCGCTAATTACCTCCCATTCTTCTTTCTAAAAACACTCTACAACTGGAAGCCGGAAAATATTGCCATCCAATCATTCTCCTTTTGTATGACGGCGTCGAAAAAACTTTCAGTTTTCATAAAGGCGAATGTAAGCAAGTGAGGATAAGTCACAGTATGTGAGTGCAAATACAGTGAGACGAGCAGTAGCGTGCTTTTATCTTTCAAACAGTAGATATTCTCTCTGAAGCATACTTTGATCTGACAATATATCTAATGGAAGTCCGCATCCGACACTTAGCTTGTTTATTATCCGACGGCGCATTAGAGGTGTGATGGAACATCTATTCCATTGAGGCTTCCGAACCACTGACAGCCAAATAGATCGATGGAACTACCTGTATTGGAATCTGGAATTACGGAGTAACATATTTCGGGTTTGTCTTAATGGAGGCTAGATTTTCTTACTTTTGTACCAGAGATCCCTCTTTGCTAAGACGTGTGTTCCAAGCCCTATTGTTGTCTATTTTTTTCATTCTTCTGTCGTAGCGAACCTCGGGTTGATGCAGATTATGGCGAAATGTGCGAACGATAGTATTCGGGGAACCTCTGCTGCTTAAGAGTTCATGAAATTACCTAATCGTTGCTAAGAAAACCGGGCCTTTTTGTTGTAACAACTCAGATTTTTATCTAGCTAAGTACTTTCACTTCCGGAACATTCCACAATTCTAATTAGGGGAATATTATGTGTCTGCAACAACACTTGCATTAGACATAAAATCTTTCGAATCCGATATATTAAATGCCTTTAGTTTTTTTTAGTTACCTAAACCAATTGGGAAACTGCATTTTTTCAATTTAGGAAGGAAACATTTCAGAAGTCTCATACAGAGCTTTTGGTTTTTCGCATCGCAGCGTCACTGAAGTTCGGTTTAATTGGCTCCGACGGCTCGCTCTACACAGTTTGGTTATTTTTATGCTTAACAAGGGTTGCTCACATTACCAGGGTGTTGGCGTAAGAGCAGGAGTAGGAGTCAAATGCAGAAGCAAAACTTAATCCCAGGTGTATAACCAGTTAAACCCGCACAACTTTTAAAAATTTTCAAGACATGTCCTTAAATCTTAATTCTTAATATAGGGCTATCGATTTCGTGGTAATAACATTGTTAAAACCTACCATAAAAATGGTGATTCAAATCCATCGTCCATCGTCCAACATCGTCAAGCAATTGTTAAAATTTTAAACATGGGTTACAGATATTGTAAGGCGTGTGCATCATTGTTTTGCTCGTTCCACCTCAAATATCGCTACTGTGAGTAATAGTCCCTAAAGGTACTCGTCCATTTCGACATAGGCCTTTAAGTCAAATAAAGTCACATATGTATATAAACACTTCAGCGGATCCTTGAACATTATAAGTGACTCCCCAAAAGTCCCTTCTACTTCTGGCGTAAGTTAAGACTCTATTAAAGTTAGTCACAATGCTCCAGGCGCTCTAAGCGCGGTCGTAACAGAGTAAAATGTGGGTAAGTAAGTAAATGTGTCTTTGCAAATGTAAATACGTACATACATATGAGTATATGCACTGAAATTTTTATTTGCTTTTTAGAAAATAATAAAGATCCAGGACAGGTAAATTATTTTCTTGAGTGTTTTTTTAAATATTTTTTTACGCCTTTTGCGCGCGGTGAAACAAAAATGAAAAACCAAAAAAGCATAAGGATAATCCTGAATTACAGAGAAAAGATTAAATTCCTTACAATAACGACAAGCATTTTGCTTAAATTTAACCTTATTTACAAATAATACACAAACTGCCATGGCGTATACGTAACACCAATACTAAAATACCAGCAAATAAATATTTTCACATTTTGCTTTCGGCGAAAATACCAAGCAGCAAAGCGGCAGGATTTAATGACGTCCGCAAATAAACGATTCTCTATGCTGAACATACTTGCTCTCTGGGTGTTTGTTTATGTATATTAGGGTGTCCGTTATTTCCCAAATTGATTTTTGACTCTGCAGCGCCCCTTAAATTTTTAGTAAATGCCCTAAAAAAAATTATGAAACTCATATGAGCTCTTAATATTGATAATAAACCGTGCCGCAAAGACGATTCATTTCCCGTGTAAATAACATGGAGTTTTCGTACTTTTTGCTATTAATTTTTTCTTTGCGAAGCCAGTTGATACAATGCTGCGGCATCGAATTATTTTTGTAGGAAATTGAACGTTCTACAAAAACTTTCTGTGAAGTTTTTCAAAAAAATCACTAGCGTCAAAGTTATTCAAGGTCAAAGTTCAACTAAAAATAATTTTTTTTTTTTTTTGAACAAAAAACTATTATTTTTTACATAAGAATTTATTGTTTTTCGCCAAAAATATCTTATTTCAACGATTTTTGGATCTGTGGGAATAGTTAAAAAAAGGACATTCAACACTTATTGAAATATATATTTAAATTTAATATTTTTTAATTTTTCTTTCGATGACTAAATGTTGCTCATACGACCAGTGGACATGTATCAACTAGCTTCGCAAAGAAAAAATTAATAGCAAAAAGTACGAAAACTCCATGTTATTTACACGGGAAATGAATCGTCTTTGTGGCACGGTTTATTATCAATATTAAGAGCTCATATGAGTTTCATAATTTTTTTTAGGGCATTTACTACAAATTTAAGGGGCGTTGCAGAGTCAAAAATCAATTTGGGAAATAACGGACACCCTAATGTATATACGTATGTATGTAGCGAAGTGTCTCGTTGCCACTTGCTGTGGCAAAATCCTACTCATGCGCGCGGGGGGGGGGGGGGGGGGTGTTTTTTTGGGTATTGTTCTACTGTTGTTCAAAAACTTGTATTATTGTATGCCATTTTACGGCTTCAAGTGCTAAAAGTAGTTAAAATGAACTTTTGAATATACAACAACAACAACAAAAAAGGGTAGGAGTAACAAAAGCAACAGCAGCAGTAATCAACTTTTTTAATTAGGTTTAAACAGCAATCACCAACCACCAACGACGCTTGACGGCGGTCGCTTGAATGGAAAGAATGTCATAAATTTTTAAGCTGAATAAAAATGTAATTATGTCGAATTGAATGTCGTTTCGTTTTGGGGCTAAAATGTAAAAAACATGAAGAACGTGAATTTGTGTAGAAATAGAAATATTTTTATTTGAATAAATTGAGACAAATAGTTTTGGATAATTTTGGGGTGCTTAGTTTAGTTTATGGGGTGTAGTCAAGCTTCTGGATGTGCAGTTAAAGTCGCGGGGCTATACTCACTCCCTACTCTTACGTACTCATCGCACACCCACACCCTGGAAACGTGAGCAATCCTTGTGCAACATGCGGTAACCAACCCGTGTGGAGACTTGAGCCACGAAAGGGAGCTTCAGTGGAGCCACTCTGCCTTATTCGGTTTAAGGGTTCGCTGAAGTCTAAATGCAACTTCTGTTGACCAGAGGTGTGGCTGCGAGCGGGCGTCGGTTTTGTAGCAAGCGGCTCTTTATATAAATTAGTAACCCCTCGGATGAGATACCTTCTTTGTTGTAAGGATCACGATTTGATGGTATGCACCTGTAATGTCCGGTCACTTAATTGGGAAGGTGCCGCCCAGCTGGTTCATATCCTCACTAAACTAAAGGCTGACGTCACCGTCGTCAAAGAAGTACGATGGGCGGGATGAGGACTGAAACGAGTGGGTTTTTGTGACATTTACTACAGCGGCCATATAAAGGAGTACCCCTCTGCGGATTAGGGGTTCAAGAATTTATGTAAGTAAGTAAGTAAGTAAGACATGCCTGGAGACTAAAATCCAATTGTTCCCGCGACAGTCGGGTCTTTATATCGGAACGACCCGGATTTTTTATCCAAAGGACTGTCACACCCGCAACATTGCATGGTATATGGATTGAGGCTGATCTATTTCGCTGGGGCCCGAAATATGGTTGTCTGTAGTAGTAGAACTCCAGCACGAGAAAATTCATCAAGCTACTTTGTTTGCCCATGATCGAAAAACTCAAAACTTGATTGATCACGTTGTGATATACCGAAGACATGTCTCCACTGTCCACCGAGGATCCAACATCGACTATCTTTTAGCAGCACGGATACGCAACCACCTCTGTGCAGCAAAAAACGCCCGTGAACAATCACAAGAAAGCTTCGTCATCGAAAGGCTACAATCATAACAGACAGCCGAGAGGTTTTCTACTCAATTTGTACTTCTGCTCTCTGAGAGCGCTGATCAGAAACTCAGTATAAGGGAACTGTGGATCGGAATTTCAAGCTGCCTATGTACAGCTGCCGACGAAACGATTGGTTTTCGAAAAGGTCGTAAAAGTGCCGCAGTGGAAAGAAAGCTGACGGACTTGGTTAAAAATAAATTAGCTCGTGGTTCTTATCCGATCGGAGTAAAATTTCATGCTTATAAAAGGTATAAAAAATAAAAAAAATAAAGAATAAAAACAATAAATAAGTATAAAAAAAAATAATTAATTAATTGATTCATTGAAAACCTAAAAAAAAGAAATTTAAAAAATATTAATAAAAACCTAAAATAAAACATATTCCCGCAGTTCCCATTGCAGCACTTTAAATTACTCTTTGATCCTGCAATGCCGTTGCTACTGACCCACTTGGCATCCATATCAACATAAGAGCCACAAAAAAAAAAAAAACCCGACAGGACGCAAATGCGTTTGGCTTCGTTGAACAAAAAAAAAAAAACAAAATAATAATAATGGCAATTTTAACAAAACCGAAAGAAAACAGCAAAATAGTCAAAAGCTATGGCTGAACTTGTGTTGACTCATATAAATATTTATTGCAAAATAATGGATGATTTTTTACTTACTAAAATATGTACATACGAGTATTTATATGTATATAAAGTGAACTGAATAGAAGTGACTTTGACTCAGCTGACACAGACGCCGTCGACAAGTCATCCAATCAACACATTTCAAGTTTTCGTGACCACAATTTGATTTCTTTGATTCTTACTAGCGCTTTTGCTTCTTCAAGTGTACGTACATACTCGTACTTGTGTATGTTTGTTGGCTCAAGGACGTAAAGAATATAGTCTCCACTTTCACTTTTATATACCACAATTTTATTTTGCGTTTTTAGTGGCAAATGCTATTGGTAAACAAAGCAATGAAATCATTCGAAAGCAAAAAGTGCAAAAAAAAAACCATTAATTTATTCAATATAATTTTATGGCTTCAAACTTCCTCAGCAACCTTTCGACATTTGCCTTTTTTGTATAAATAGGTTGCATGTTTTGTATGCAGAGGGAAAAGAGCAACTGGTGTATTAACGTAAAGTTCGGTTAGCATTAATGAAAGAAGTCTTAAGGTGAGGACTTTGGGCATACCAAATAACACACATGTATGTAGTAAGTGCTCTCTAAAAATAAATAAACCGACGCAACACTAAGAAAGTATAGTAATTGTACCCAAGTGGAAGGGTCCAATCCGCCTTTTCAACCAGTATCGGAGAAGAGGTCATGATTCTTAACTAACTCAGTACATGCCGCAAGATCTAATGCATCAAACCTTGATGACCAAAATATGATGGAACTCAGCACAAGTCAAACCTCAACACATTCCTACAGAAATAAACCATAGGCTGTACTAGGATATTATCCGCAAACATGGAAAAAGTTGCAGAGAGATGGAGAACCCGAAACTCTATAATGATGATGGAAAATACGTTTCATTACCTGACTATGAAGAAGTTCGCATAAGGATTGCCCTTTTAAAAACAACAAAGCGGCTGCAGCTGACGGCCTACCGGCAGAACTATTCAAACATGCCGGTGAAGAGCTGACAAGGTGCATGTATCTTAGTAGAATATGGTTGGACAAAAATATATGCGACGATTGGAATTTAAGTGTGCTCTATCCGATCCATAAAAAAGGAGATCCCAAAATCGGCGCTCTTAAATTTCGCATATAAGGTACTTTCGAGCATATTGTGTGAAATACTAAAGCCAACCGTCAGCAAACTGATTGGACGTTATCAGTTTCGCTTTAGACTTGTTAAATGAATCATTGCCCAGATATTCACCATGCGCCAAATCTTGGAAAATACGCGTGAAACACACCACCTTTTCGTCGTTTTTAAAGCAGCCTTCGACAGCACGAAAAGGAGCTGCCTGATTTCTTTAATTTGATGCTGGAGGAAATTGTAAGAGCTGCAGAGTTGAATAAAGAAGGTACAATCTTTTAAAAGAGTGTACAACTGTTGGCATATGCCGATGATATTGAAATCATTAGCCTTAACAACCGCTAGGTTAGTTCTGCTTTTTCCAGACTTGATAAAAAAGCGAAACGAATGGGTCTGGTGGTGAACGACCCAGATGAAGATGAAATATCTCCTGTCATCAAACAAAGAGTCATCGCTTTCGCGACTTGGCTCCCACGTCACTGTTGACAGTCATAACTTCGAGGTCGTAGATAATTTCACCAACAACAATGTCAGCCTGGTAATCCAACGCAGAATCACTCTTGCCAACAGATGCTACTTTGGACTGAGTAGGCAATTGAAAAGTAAAGTTATCTCTCGGCGAACGAAAACCAAACTCTGCAAGTCGCTCATCATACCCGTCGTACTATATGGCGTAGAAGTGTGGGCGATGTCAACATCTGATGAGTTGGCTCTAGGAATCTTCGAGAGAAAAGTTTTGAGAACGATTTATGGTCCTAGACGCATTCGCAACGGCGAATACCGCAGACGATGGAACAATGAGCTGTACGAGCTACACGATAATATTGACATAGCTCAGCGAATGAAGAGACAGCAGCTACGCTGGCTAGGTCATGTCGTCCGAATGGGTGAAAGCACTCCAGCTTTGAAAGTATTCGATGCCGTACCCGCTGTTGGAAGCAGAGGAAGAGAAAGACCTCCACTCCGTTGGAAGGATCAGGTGGAGAGTGACCTGGCTTCACTTGGTATTTCCAACTGACGCCAGACAGCGAGGCTCGCTGTAATTGGTTCGGCTATAAACCTATAAACGCGTAAGCGGTGCTAACGCCAATAAAGAAGAAGAGGTGTAATAAAAAAGGAATGAAGAAAATTTTTTTTAGGTGCCCTTTATTTAAGTTTACCTCGCCTTAAATGGTTTTAAAAGCAAGAAGATAAAAATTCTGCAAATATCTCTTAATCAAATATCGCAAATTAAATCATTAGTTACAAGTACACTTACCCATGTTTCTTTATTGCTATCTGGTTCCACAAAAATTAGATGTGTGGCGGTCAAGTAGAGGGTTCCCACTGTAGGGTTTTTCGCATTGTAACGATCTATCATACGCACATTTTCCACCTGCAAAATTAAATTAGGAAAATAATTATTAAAGTATTCCGGTATTTCGGTAAAAACAAAAATTATTAAAAACTAGAAGACCCCGACCACACGTTGATGTGGCTTTATGTATTTTCTTCAATTTAGATTTTATAATTAGAAACCACTGAAATGCCTTAATGAGTTACTTGGGTTGCACAGCTTTAGAAAATCGAACTTTATTCCACTGTCTTATTAATTTCTACAACAGCATATTATCTTAAATTTTCAAGTTGTTTCAAATAAAAGTTTCGGGCAGGCTTAGGAAGGTATTCGCTCACAGTCATGAGTTCTACTGTTAAATGAATATTTTCAGTTGAGAATTTCAGAAATCTTTGCTCAAATATAGTATAGTATATCTTTAAGACAGTAAATAGTTTGAATAAAATATTTAATGTTTTATGTAAAAAAAATTTAAAACAATACTCTTTTCTTCAGCATATACCCATGTAATTCCTTAAACTTTAAATAAATACTTTTAACTTAGATAAAACATAATTTTTCTTACCATTATTATTTAATTTTCGAAAGCAGAACATATTCAAATATTCCTGCAGATATTTCAATTTCCTAACAAGCTAAACTAAATTTGCATAATAATTGAGAATTTGCTTAATTTCCATGCATTGTCTTTATACATATACGAGTATATGTATGTACATACATAGTATATTAATTTTACTGCAACAATTATACGACGTACATACCTATATACATACAGGGCGCTGCTTGATTTACATTTTCTCTTTACAATTTGATACACAAATTTTTAGAAAACGGTAAAAGCAAATCAGAAAAAGTTGAATGTAGCAAATGCGAAAGGGTACGAAGAAAAAAACAATAGAATGAGGAAACCATGTAAAATGATACTAAAATGCAAATTCAGTAACTTTGGCCGACATTTGTGTTGTTGACATTTAAAAATGCATCATCGGGAAATCGGACAAACACAAAAAAAATAAAAAAGAAAAAAGAATACATGTGCCTACAAGTGTCAAGCTTTTAGCTTTAATGTCATTTCCTCATAACTAATACACAGACAAACGATTACTCAGTTCAAATTTTATTTTTGTATTTATACCAGAGACAACACACTCCTACACCACTCGGGTTGTGAGGGATGCCTTAAAAGCTACTGGATTTACAGAAAGTGACCATCCACCCTACAGTCCGGACCTGGCTCCCAGTGACTTTCCTTTTTTTCAAATTTAAAAAAGGAGTTACAGGAATGAAGGTTTTCAGATCACAATAAGATGAAAGCGGCCGTAGAAAACCATTTTGAAGAGAAATCTAAAAAATGTTCTTTCAGTATACCATTTTTGTATTCACGATGTGAAAAGTGTATTTCACTTGAGAGAGACTATAATGAAACATAAAACTATACATTCATTATTTATACTTTAGGCCGCGAACTTACCAGCCGTCCCTTGCATACACGTAGATGTTATCAGCATAAAATCCTATGAATTGATGGAAAAATTCAATGAAAAGTTAAATTAATTCCTTTCATTTCGTAAAAGGCCGCTCATTAATCAACATACACGTAAGCTGTTTTTCAGATTCATAAGACCCCGGGTTCCCTTTTAATATTTGACCAATAGTTTTGATAGCAAAGTACAGGATTATCCTTTTTGTGGTCTTGAAAATTAACGTAAATAAAATGCATTTAAAATCATTTTTTCCATGAAATTCTTTTTTTATTATAAAATTTGAAGCCTGGCATTATTTGTGAAATGATCCGTTTGATGTAAGTTTCCACCACTTTTCGGCACATATTAGGCGGTATTTCAGCCAAAACTTGACGAATGTTGGTTTTCAAGTACTCAACAGTTGAAGGTTCATCCACATAAACACGGTCTCCCGCGTAGACCAAAAAAATCTAGCAGAGTAAAATCGCATGATCCCGGTGGCAAATTTACATCGCCAAAACGAGAGATTACGCGGCACGAAACTGGCCACGTTTGAATCATCATTTTTGTAGTAGGTAAAAAATAAAAGCTGATGTGAAATTCAGTTTTTTATAAAAATTTAGAAATAATTTTAATATTTATTTATTTATTTAGCATGTGGTAATAAATAAATAAGTTAACATCAACACATAATTTTCTTAGCAAAAATGTTGTGTTCGTCTGCCAACTGTCATTGGTTCGACAGTGCGTATACGTAACCCATGAAATTTCTTAAGTTTACAGTATTACAGAATGCTTTATTTACCAAATTAGCCCTCCATATTTGCCTAAATCAAAGAAGAAATGAAAGAAATGAAGAATTCTGACCATTGATATGATTGAGCTTTGGTTTTCACGTCACAATCTCAAATTTATGATTCGTTATGACTCTTTGGAGAGAGTTCTTAGCATTTTTATAAATGCCGGTTGCTAATGAGGCAGTTTCGAGTAAAAAAAAAAACAATCTTTTGATATTGCAATTTTTTGTTCAATTTCGACCATTTTTTTTCGAAATTTTTTAATTGAAGTGTAAGAGTAAGAGAACTAAATTAATAAACAGTGGACACAAAATCAATTATTAAATATTTAATTTCATTTAGAAAAAAAGCTAATAGTCTGAGCCATTATTTTTGACTTTTTTAGAAGTGTGCATTCTTTATAGTTTGAGCTGCTGATACACAGCTTCACACAGATACCTATAGCCCACAATCGCTAATCAAATTAATGTGTAGAGTCGGCAATCTTGAACAAACAACGTATCTTTGCTTCTACCATTTAACTCCAATCTCTAAAGGTTGACACTTCTAAGAGACTTTTATATCTCGTTTATTTTCAGCGAGAAACACGCTCGCTGATTGAAACAGTTGTTGTGGAAAATCGCACACATACCACACAAAATAAGTGAATAAGTTCTAAAATACTTTTAATGAAAGTTGTCGAGAAAATGCAAACAACAAAAGTTGCTGAATTTACAAGTTTGTTTCAAAAAGTCTACTTATGCAAGCGAAACCTTATATGTACTTACATATGTACATATGTATAATGCTACAACAGCACAAAATCATTTGAGTTTGCTAAAGGCAAAGAGGATGCGAACGTCATCATCAAGTGTTGATTAAATATGCAAATTGTTGACAAATTGGACAAAATGTGCACTCAGAATGTTAAAAGTTTATGACGAACCGTGTTTACAGGAGTTGCAAGCAAATTGTCAGTAATTTCAAAATATTCATAGGTAATGAACAGAAAATGCTATGGACACCCACATATTGGTATTTGTGTACGATTTCTTGTGTTTATAGCAGGAGCAGCAATAAACTGCGAGTATCTGGTTGTTGATAGTTTGCGTTTATGCATTGAAATGAATTGGAAATGGAAATAGCTATTTAATTTTGATTGTTATTTTTATGTTGCCTTCGGTTTATTCAATGTGGTTAGGTTTATCCTTAAGCGAAATCTCTGCTATAAACTCGACATTGGAATCTGATGGAGTCTTTTATCACGGTAATATTTAAATTATTAATTTGGAATCGAACATTAGATACTCGGCTGATATTTATATAATGGTAAAAAATAAATATTTAGAAGCTCGTTATATGGAAGGTAAGCATTTTCTGAACCCATATCAGCCATTTTGAGGACTTTAGTACAAAAATAAAAGCAGATTAACTAACAACATTAGTTGGGTTGAGCTGAGTTGTGGGTCAGGTTAAGCGGGGGTAGAAGGTAAACAGTCCCTTATATGGGACTAACGCGTTGTTGTTGTTGTGCTTAGGGACAGGCTTGTTAGTCTAAGTCACCGAAGTCATCTAACGGGAGGTCCAGGAAACATGCTGTTTAGACTGGTTCGAACACTCACGACAGTTGGTTCAACGCACTGGAGTTGACCCAGATTTTATTCGGCCAATGGCTGTCAATCTTTCAGCGATCTCACCCCGTTTAGGTTAACAGGGACAAACGCGTAATTGTTTCCCGTACTGCTAAAAATTACCGTTATATGGGAGGTGGGTGAGAAATTGGTCCGATCGTCCCCTTTTGAAACAGCGTTCGTAATTGTGACTCAAGAAATGTGGGAACAAAGTGTCATCAAGTTTCTTAGCCCTTACTTGAGTTATCGTATATCGAACGAACCGAAGGAAGACAGGCATGGTTAAATCGATTCGTCTCTTTATTCCATGAAGTTTAAAGTGAAAAACCCTATGGGAAGTATCAACCCACACCACATCTTCATCGACCTGAAAGAAGCAGCTTAAGATAGCACGAAGCCACATATACGTGCAAATTTGGGATCTTCGCAAAACTGGTACGGCTGTAAAAAAACTGACGCTGATCAACAACAAAAGCTCTCCGATCTGTTCGATACTAAAAGAAGTTTCAGACATGGTGAGTCTCTATGGAGTGGTTGCTTTAACCTAATACTGGAGACAATATTAAGAGCTGCAGAGATTAACAGGTAAGGTATAATCATCTATAAGAGGGGCAGCTGCTGGCGTACGCCGATGATAATGATATCCCTGGCCTTCACAACTGCGTCGTGAGTGCTGCTTTCTCCAGACTCGATAAGGAAGCGAAGGGTGTGGGTCTGGTAGTGTCAGAGGTCAACACGAAATAATATCGTGTCATCAAATAATCAATCAGCACACTCGCCTTTTGGCTTTCAAAGTTACTGTTGAAAGTCAGAACTTTGAAGTCATAGATAATTTAATCTAACTTGGAACAAGCAATGTCCACCCTGAAATCCAACGCGAATGAATCCTGCCTATTGGTGGTACTTCGTATTGAGTGTGCAATTGTAAAGAAAAGCATGGTAAATATGAGCATCTGATAAGTCCACACACTGGAAGTTTTAGAAGGAAAGGAGACTTGTCTAATAAGTATAAACCTATCTAGTTGGTTTCGGTTCAGCAAATGTCAAAGCAAATATACATTGTTGTGATTGGATAGCAGCTAAATCTTAAGTGAAGGGCTGATTATCTTTTTATAGTAGGCGCGAATTAGAACCGAATGAGCAAAGTAAAAGCTCCCAAGGCCAGGTGTTATTAGTTTCGAGCGAAGTTTTTTATCGGTCGTCATTTCGGTAGACAAAGTCAAAGTACAAGCTGAATTTGAATGACCCAGATATATAAGTATAACTGGTCAATAGCAACAGGCAGGAAGAGAAGTTTCATGGGCTGAAAACTACGGAAGCAACAATTCACTTCAGAGCTTACAGATATGTTTTCCTGGCCTTAGTTTATTCGCTTCCTATTTGTTCATCAGTTCATCGAGTTTATAAATTAATGCAAATTTTTAATTTTGTTTGGAACTTTGGTTATATTGTCGAAGTGGTATTTTCAATTTACGATTTGGGTTGCACTCTATTTCTTGCCTATTCCAAAATTGGGATGAGGGAATATGAGCATAGAAATTATTGAGCTCTGATTTCCACGTTACAATCTCAAATTTATGATTCGTAATGACTTTTTATTTGCATACCGACAGATGCAGGCTGCTAACGAAGAAACGATTTTTTTTTAGATATTGAAATATGTGTCTTTAGAGGCTGTCTTTAAACAATTCGAAATTAAGTTTCACACATATCAGGAACAAAATAATTTAAAGCGTTAGTAATTTAAGAAATATATGTACACTTTTTTGTTTGCCATTTTAAGTACTTTTTACGTGTAACCCCACAGAAATACAAACCTTACGTATCACTGCATTGCCATTATAATAGATTGGTGGCTCATTGAATTCCTCCTCAATCCACGAAACAACTTTATCTGACACAAATGGTGGCACAGGCACACCCCAGAGACGTTTATTCGCATCAGGCTCCTCGCTTTCCGGTGAGATGTTGTCAAAAGTTAAACGCAAGGATGAAGTTGGTGAGAGTGTACGTTCGATTTCATTGAATTTATTCATGAATTTCGTAAAATCCATAACGCACGCTGTATATGCAAATTAAAGATGCTGATTTCGCTGAAATTTCGGTAACCAAATACAATAAATTCAAAATTTGGCGCACTGCTTCACTCTCACTATTGACCAGCAGTTTATTTAATCAATAATTATTTTAACACATACCCACATACGTATATATTTATGTAGAGAAAGGATTTAGAGCCGAAATATAGCATAAAGGCACTCCAGTATTACACCTTACATACACTACATACACTACTCCCACCCGAATGGCCGAGGGCAATAACACGGGTGTAGTTAAAATATATCTATGCCGTAACGGTAATAACAAAACGTGAGTTTCAACTGCTTTTTAATCAAATTACAAAACGAGTACTTTCACTTTTTCCCAAAACAAAAACAAATGAAGTGTAGCGAAGATGATTGAGTGTCTCCACTCGAGCACTTGAGTTGTTAAGTGGTTTTGAGTTTGCTTGGGATGTTGTGTTAAATTGAAATTGACAATTTGGCGATTGTTGAATTAATGGCAGGCAGGTAAAATGGCGAAGCTAGTATTTATTTTAAATAAAAAAACTCACGCGGATTTTCCGATGACAATGTTGTGTCATCTTTCGACGTTGAACTCGTACTCAAAAGAAACTTAGCAAGGAAAAGCGTGTATGACCAAACTACACAGCGCCAATTTGGTAGCGAGAGAAAAGGGAAATTTCCAGCCGAAGGGATTTCATTTACTGGAAAACGAAGTGAGCATATTTACATTACGCTGCATTAATGCTGCAACTACCCATCGCACGTACCT
This sequence comes from Ceratitis rosa, assembly GCA_037013455.1. Lineage (NCBI taxonomy): Eukaryota > Metazoa > Arthropoda > Insecta > Diptera > Tephritidae > Ceratitis > Ceratitis rosa. Next base: position 5,793,885 of record JAWMAG010000029.1, read on the forward strand.
TCCGTCCATAGCAACCTATCTTATGAGAGCGCCATGCAAATGAAAAGTTGTCACCGCTCGCCCATACCGTTACTAACGGTTGTCCCACAGAAAATACTCGTGTTTGTATATTCTCTTATGGTGTTATGTTATGGAAGGAAGGTACGTGCATAATGCTGCAACTACCCATCTCACGTACCTTCCGTCCATAGCAACCTATCTTATGAGAGCGCCATGCAAATGAAAAGTTGTCACCGCTCGCCCATACCGTTACTGACGGTTGTCCCAGAGAAACCAGCGGCGATTTGATTGTTTCCGTAAAACCGGCTCAGCTCATTTCTCGCTCTTGTACAAGGTTGCCAGTATAGCCTTTGTAAACTAATATGATATAAACTAATAACTATTAATATGAAAATGCATAGTTTTTCAAAAGAAATGAAAACTAAATTCGTAATTAATGATTTATTACCATATAGATCATGCATATTGGATTGGTGTTTATATTCAAACTTATAAATTATGAAATTTGTTGACGAAAATTATAAATTTGTTTAAAAGTATGCAAACACCCTGGCTGCTGGCAACAGCCGTTCGCAGCGTCGATAATTCGTGTATTTACATCGCTCTTGCAGTCGGCTGTTATGGACGTTAGCTATGTAAAATGGGTAGTTGCAGCATAAGTCATCTATAAAGTCTGAGAGAGTGAGCATTTAAATGGAAACCTAAAAGATTTGATGAATGAAACAATTTTTCTTCGGGGAAGTCAACTTTTGGTTAGTTAAATTCACTTCTCAGCTACTGATTGTAAAGGTTAATAGTAGAGGCTCCGAAAAATTTCCCAAGCATGCGCAATGCAATACAGACAAATAAATTGAATTAAATCTTGTTTTTGATTCGAAAGTAAGTTGGGTGAAATGTATAAATAATATTTTTTTTTGTAAATATTAATATATACAATGCCGTGCTTTCCCCAAAACTTCTGCTTCAAAGCTTTAATGTTGAATTTAGGGATTTCTTCAAAATATAACCTAAACGGATTTTTGTTAGCATAGGTTGCTACAATTTATGCTATTGTTACTGTTTTAATATTTAATTCGTGAGTTGATGTTGTTTTGCTTGACAATATAGGGTATTCTAAACACTTTCTTCATTGACAGAATGGAAGATTGGGACTCGATTGAAAACGACACACTCTTCGAAACGGTCGCTGAGGCAATTGACATCATGAACAAGTTGAAAAGTTGTAGTGAAGGATATCAGTCTGAAACTAAAAAGTTGTCTATATAACTAACGTATCAGATTTGTGGATACAAAAGTAGTAGTTTATCACAGAATAGCAATATTTTGGAACAGGAAATCGGATAACGGGGTTTAGTTCTTCAAAATATATACGTGTATATAAAAAAAATGAAGCCAATATTCCGGTGTTGATAAGATTTTGGTCGAAGCGACTTCCGCATGTGTAAATCTTTTAGATCCAAGGAGTCGGGAGATCTGAATCACAATCGGTAAATATTTCAACTACCGAGTATAACTAGCCCTACAACAAAAGCGCAAAATATTGAAATTAAATAAGTTGCTGAATTATAGCTAACATTCCTAAAACTACTCTACACTAGCTAGGCTAAATGACAAAATGTGTATTATCAGTTTGGATGGATTAGTTACAAACATGCATATACAAAAATACATATGTACCTATATAAATATGTATAAACATATAAATGTACATATGTATGTGCATACTATCTAACTATCACATTTGTTATCGATTTATTATTTTATTTGTGCGTTGTCTGTTTTCTGTTTGCATTTGCACGGGGTACCGCTAGTATAACACCTGTAGATAACGATTAGACAAGCAAAAAATAATAATATAAAACCCCCGATTAAACAACATTGGACTTGCATTCAAGCGGTGGGTTTTTACATGATTTTCATACAAAAATTGAGATGCATAGATACTTAAGATAGTACAGCGGATGACTCAGCCATTACCGGTAGGTCAAAGGACAATACACAATTACTTTTTGAGGTCGTTTATCCATGGGAGCGGCATTTTCAATATTCTTTTCAAAACTTTTAATTTTTTTTGGGCGTTTATATCTTACCTTGGCTAATTTAATGTCATCCATGTTCCTTGAATTGTCCAATATTATCAGAACAAAATTGTGCTTGTGTGCTTCCAGCTGTTGAAAAGATATACACACACGTTTTTTTTTTCACCTGATAACTTTCACTTGAAAAATAAACCCAACAATCACTTCGTTTAATCTATTTGTTTATTATTTTTTGTGAAGATTTATTGCATATTTAAGTTCTGTTTTTGTAATAACACTATGTAAAGTCATATATTTCTAATTATATGCGGAGAAAAAACTGTTCGAAAAAGGAACGACAATTTTAGAATCCAACAAAGCTGGTCAAACAATAAATGGCAAATTATCAGAGCACAACAAAGTGGATGACAATTCAAATGTCAGAACAGAATAAATAAAGAGCGATAAAAGTTAGTGATGCCAGACTCTCAAAGTAAATCGCTTAAGTTAAGAGCAAGCTCTGTTTGCTTAATAAAATAAAACTTTTCAAACTTTAGGAAACCAGTGATAGGATAATGTATATTAAATCCCAACTTCTTAATAAGCGGGATATAGAAGACGGTTGTAAATCAACTTTGAAACTGAAGTATTTTTCAAAACTCTCAGTTAACGAACTGTCGGCATATCAGCTTTTCGATTTTTTAATCACATTTCAATCTAGTAAGTCGTTAGAATAGGGTTTCCTAATAATGTTAGTTTACTCTGAACTTGGACTCTGCTCTTTTCAACAAGTTCCTGATAACTTACTTCGGCCTTTAAAAAAAATCGTTTTATTCCCCTAATAAGCAATTAACTCTTAAAATGCCGCTGCTACAAGGGTTATCATGTATATTACTCCTTGAACTTCCTTCAAAATTTTAATTAAGTGTAATAAAGAAAATTAAAAAATGACAACAATCTTTTTAAAGATCAGTAAGATCTTGATATTTAATATTATTTAAATACTCTTTCTAGCAAAATTATACTATGTGAATAAACTATTATGATTAAAATATAATTTCTGTAAGGTTAGGCTTTTGAAAAACACATATGTACATGAACGGAAATTACTAAAATTACAAATAAGCAACACTATTTTGATACACAATAAATAGGATTTTCCGAAAAAATGGATTATATATCAAAATTATGTCGATACACACTTTTCAAAAATTATTTTAAATAAAATTTACTTCAAAAGTATAACTGATCTTTCCTTTGTGTGCGCAAAACTTTAAGTTACTTTGACTTTGTACCTTGACTATTACAATAATATACAAAATTCAAAAACCAGCAAGGCACATTTTTATAAACCCGTTACATAAGCACGTTTATATGTGCAAAATTCAAAAAATCACTTGCGCATGCCAACATATTTCGTCCAAATGCCTTTGTTATCGAAATATGATTTATTACGCGAACATATAATGGCATCCTTGAAGATGGTGGCATAAGCTTCGGGTATAGCGTTATTCTTATATAGATTGTACAAGAACTCATAAATCTGAAAAACAATAATTTTTTGTTTTATAAAATAACTTTGGAATCTCTAAAATTTTACAAATTACCTTTGCTTCCTGATCCTTCCAGAATACATGATCACACAGAAATTGCATACTCTCAGGAAACAGTGCGAAGCGATCTTTACGTTGTGTGGCGACAGAATCCAAATTGCCCAACAAAACGGCACAACCGGAAAGAACGACCACAGCTAAAATGAAAATATCTAAAAGGTACAAAACTTTATCTAATTTCTCTTTGTTTGACGATTCAGCTAATAGCGCCTGTATTTGTAAAAACATTTCCATAATCCAATTGCATGACTGCTCATCGTTATTAAAGGCATACAATGTGGCAACAAGATGACGATAAAAGAATGGCTGTTCCTCACGACGGGTTGCATACGCATCAATGATTGGAGTAAGCCATTTCAAGGGGTTGGACAGCTGAGTGTTATATAGCACAAGGTAGCAGCGTATGATAGTCGCCTTTTTAAGTTTACCAATTGGTGTTTCCCACCAATTCGCGGGCGATGTGAGGCCATCAATAGAATTGGGATGTAGAACAGATACTACCTCAGTGTAACGTTCGAAGAGCTGTGTGTAGTAATGAAAAAATAATTCAATAATTTGAAAAAAAAAAACTATATGGCTTAGACAATTGTGCAACTTACTCTCGAATCTAGATCCATGGAGTCTATATAACGCTCCACAATCAGCGTGAATATATCAAGTACCTCTGGTATGTCACATTTGCCCAAGAATATGTATTTAACACTGTCTATGAACTTTTCAAAGAGGCATCCTACCAAATATATATACATACTTAAAACCAACACTTACACTCATTGACGCTTTCCGACTTACCTTCCATGAAGCCACTCAGTTGCGACTCCTTAAAGCTGTAAATAGCTATCTTCTCAGCGAAACCCTTTAAAATCTGCAAGCTAATCCCATTCGCGATTTCTGGCAGTAAAGAGAAGAGGAGCAACAAGTCTTCCTCAAAACAATTCGGTTCAAATTCAGCCAAGAAGTTCTCCAACAAGCGTTTTGCCGTGCCAGAATGTAGTAATTGGTTTTTGGCGATTAGTATGCAATATTTTCTAGCCTCAAATGATAGGTGGAAGAAACTGTGGAGGAAACACCAATCGACCGGCGGTATAGGTTTGGGAAACTTTTTAGAAATCGCCCTTAGTGCATTGGTGACAACATGTGGTTCGGTTACATGATCTCCAAAGCGGGACTGGCTCACCAAGTAGCTGACAATGGCGCGCAATGGACTTTGCGGAAAAAGACCCTGTAATTTTCGTGGTTCTGGCTTGCCCTCGGGAAGACGGTAAACACCACTACGAAAGCCATTTATTTCAGCGTAGATGTGATGTGCAATTAAATCTGCCGCTGCTGCGCCACATTCGGGACGTATTTTTTGTAATAGATGCACCCAAACTTCACCAGGCACCATTTCTTGTTGTAGATCAACTACCTCCCGACCGCCCACAAATTCACGCACACCAGGAGTATCTTGTCGATATTGTATAGGTATGTGTCGCATACAGAGTAATGTATTAATTTCGAAATTCTTCAAAGCAGCCAACGCTTCACGCACCAGTTCCGGCTCGGTATCCGAGCGACTAATAGTTGACCAAAGCTGTTCTAATGCTTCGTCCACCAAGTGTTCATACTCTAAGGTGGGTGTGTGCAGTAATGGTATGTGTGCGAAGAAACGATAAAGTGATTTTAGAGCGCGCGGACGACGCTCATGTCTAAACTTATTGCTGAGGACACGCCAAGTGGAGACAATATTTACGGTGTGACTATCACAGAGCGTGACAATAGCATCCAGAGCTTGTGACGTGGCTAGATCGCCAGCATCATCGGTGCATGAGTTGAGTGTGTCGGAGAGATGAGAAACTAAATCGGAGCCATGTTGAGTGGGTCTGTTTCATGAGTGAGCAGAAAAGATTTTTCCACTAAATGCTAAATATTTGTGTGTGTATGTGTACTTACTTTTCATAACAAATTTCGCGTATGGTATGTGTTTTAGCGATCTCGAATTCCCAACGTTTATTGCTGTCTTTCTGCGGTGTCGAGAGCAGCTTTATTAAAAAGGGATATGTGCGTGATTCGACGCGCCACAAACGCAGATATAGATCCATACAGAATGTAGCGTTTTCGGCAGTAAGATTACGTATTGTGTTTAAAATCATTGGTATATTATCCTGCGTGGACAATAAATAAATCAAATGTGCTTCTTTAACTTTTTTTTTCAACTTACCTTTGACACCGCAAAGCTGGGCAGACCACGCAGTAACTCCATATGAATTTCCGGCTGCTGTTCACCAGCTAATTTAAAGACATACGTCATTAAGAAATCATAAGCAATACTGCTATTCACTTTAATTATTTCCAGTATAGACTCATAAATCTTAAACCAACAATCCATAGACGGTTCACGTGACAGGAAAAGTGCACGCAAAAACAAATGTAAACGCTGACAAAACATGGTATTCGCTTTCACATTAAGCGCATCTACAAATGTGAAGACATTTTTGAACTCAGATTCATCAAAGGATTCCACGAGCTTAGCTAAATCGAAAGCAATTGCAATATCTGGATGAAAGTAACGTGCTTGTGCTGGCTGCAAGTCTCCCGTACGCACTCTAGAGTTCTTCAGCGGCGTTACCGCGTCTTCGTCTTGTCCAAGGATTTTCCGTACAACTTGATGTGCGAGTGCTAGACCTTCTGCGGGTATGAATGCAGTCTGAGACATCCACTGGATGATACCATCGAGACACATGTTCAGAATGTATTGATTCCCACAGCATTCTTGCACCACAATAAATGCGATAATACGTAGTAGATCGTGTAGATAATTCGGCGAGAGCAAGTGTAGACACTCGGCGAGTAGTATGAGCATGACATTGTAATGATTGACAGTGTGTTCGCGTGTACTATGCAATGCGCGCAGCAAACAATGGAGACTCGGACGTGGATCAATGCCATTTTTCGTCAGATTATTGACAACTAAGGCTTGGAAAATACATAAATCAATAACGGTGGTGTTGTCATTACAATTTAGGCAGTGTTCAATCGCTTCGATTAAGAGTATGCTGGTGAAGAGGCATGTTGAGGATGAGTTAAACTTGCTCCATGAGAAAATCTCTTGCACGAGCTGTTTAGCGGCGAGATTTGTTTTACTTAATGATAGTAGGCCAGTCCAGATCGTTTTCGAATCGGGCAGTGTCTGTGGATTACAAAGTACGTAAAAGAAGACTGGACGTAAATACTCAACACTATGCTCCTTGATTCTAAGAAGAAAAACAAAAAATATTGTCAATCGTAAAAATATCCATTAATCTGATATTAGCACTTACTGCTGATCATGATGGTTACCAATGCCGACAATCTTATTGGCCACATCATTCATATTTACGGCTGGATTTTGCAATAAAGTTATAATAGGATGTTGTTGCGTCTTCAAACCGAATTGGCTTTGGAAAACTTCATGCTCTTTTAAAAGAGCAACTCGGCGTTTTAGTCCTAATAAAAGTATGCTGACGATACCTTCGGTGATCGTGGTGTACTGTGAGGGGCTGAAAGAGTACAGAAAAGCACAGTTCAATTTTCGACAATGGTACTTGAGGAACTAAGCAGCTATAGTGAAGAATAACAAAGCTATTCAAATATGATGGCGAAGAATTGATAAGGTACACGCCACAGCTTCACTGTAGAATGGGGTCGGACGAAAGCATGCCTGGCGATTTGAAACTGAGAGTGCCCTGCTCATTTCATAAGAAAGGAGATCCCAAAGTCTGCGGTAGATCTCGTCAAAGAGTAGATCCTACCCTCAATTATCAGATTGAATATTCTCCGTATGGGTTTAGACTTGGAAAACCTAAAATTGGCCAGATATTTATAATGTGCTAAATCTAAATCCCCGTGAAACCTCTCGTCGATTTTACAACTCCCTTCAATAATTCCAAAAGCTCCGCCATTATCGAGAAAGACATCTCCGAACCCTTCGATACTAAATGAGGTTTCAGGCAGGGTGTCTCTTTATGTCTTTTTTTAACTTAATGCTGGAGAAAATGGTTTGGGGTGCAAAACTATGTAGAGAAGGTATATTTTCTGACCGTATAATTCCTGCCATGTGCCGATGATATTGACATCATTGGTCTCAACAACCGTGCTGTAAGTTCTGCTTTAAGGAAGCGGGGCGAAAGGATCTAGACAAAATATCTCCTGTCATTGGATAAACAGTAAGCGCATACGCGTCTGGAAACGCCAATAACAATGTAACCCTTGAAATCCAAGGTGGTGCTTTGGATTGAGTAGAAAATTGAAATGTATAATCCTCTCTCGACGAATAAAAACGAAATCTACAATTCACTCAAAATTCCTGACTTATATGTGACAATGAATGATGATGTTTGGATAACTGAGATTTTCGAGAAAAGTTTCGCGGAAGATTTATAGTCCACTACAAATTTTCGATGCCTTGGTTTCATTTACCGGAAACATACCGACACCGCGCCGGTTTATTTTATCAATTTGTAACTGCCTTGAACCGCAAGTGTTACTCACGTTAATTTCCATTCACTCAGATATTACCAGGCAGTTTGTAACCGCTGAAGCGATTTTCGACCGACCTAGCTCCACCTCCAATTTGTAGTTCTGCGTCTAGATGTTTTTTCCAACAAATGGAGGGACCTACTCTCCGAACGGCTGCTCGGTTTTTATGAGGAGCTTTATTTCATGTCAGAAATACACTCGGTGGGGTTGACATTCCCTGCGAGGGGCGACTGCAGTTAAAAAATTGAGCTTAATTTTCCATAACTTTCTGGATGTCAGTATGACACCAGGATTTGAATCCGAGCCTTCCGAATGGCAGTACGCAATGCTAACCACTTGGCTACCGCGACCGCCGTTTTTGTGTTTTATTCTTTGGGTAGACCCCTCGCTATTGAGTCGTAGCAATTTAGAGCAAAGCACTGATGTATGATTGAGTCGAACCAACACTAGAGACTGCTGTAGTCGAAAACAATAAGTTCATCCATCCTAGGCCAGACACAAGTACATATGACAGGTGTCACTAGAACTTTCTTCATATACGTAGCTGCAATAGCTTCACGAATTCCATCTTTGAGGTCTTGAAACGAAGTTGGCGTAGACCTAATTTTTCACGTTCCCCAAAGGAAAAAGTTCCAAGGTGTTAAATCACAAGATCTCGTAGGCCAATTACGATCACCTCTTTAAGAGATAACACGGCTCGGAAACTTTTCCCTTAATAGATCAATGGTTTCCTTGCTTGTGTGACACGGCGTGCCGTCTTGATGAAAGTAAACTTTGTGTAGATCAATACCATCCAATTCTGACCATAAAAAGTTATTAATCATCTCTTGATAGCGCAATCCATTCAACGTAACTGTTGCTCCAGCCTCATTTTCGAAAAAGTAAGGTCCAATGACACTGCCGGACCATAAACCGCACCAAACAGTTGCAAGTTGAGGATGGAGAGGCTTTTCAATAATAAATACTGGGTTTTCCGAGCCCCAGACGTGACAATTTTGCTTATTGACGTAGCCACCGAGGCAATGGGCCTCATCAGGCAAGATGATTTTTCGACGAAATGCTGGATTATTTTCATACATTTCAAGGACCCAATCAGCAAAGGCCCCCTGCGGGGATCAAGATAACAGAAGCGAAAATACAACTATAAAATGCTAATACAAACATTTTTCAGGAGGAACTTTACAATGATTAGAAGATGATGTAGCCCCTTGTTGCACTGAGAGCTCTTCGCATGTACTCAAATTGAAAGAACAGATAATCAGCACCTACAACTACCCATCTAAATCAGGCTGCATGTTTTAAATATATATGCACTTAGGTATATATAGAGTTGAAATTACCAAAAATTATATGTTTACACAAGAATGAAATACACATTTTATTAGTGATTGAGTTTCACACCTCGGCCATGAAGCTCAACGGCTGCCAGTCGAACTCGATATGAATGAATAGCTTTCGAATATGGGTGTGCTGTTGCTAGCGTTGAATAAATTGCGAGTTACTGTACATAACGGTTTTGAGTTACATATATGTAACACTTATTATTATGCAATTATTTCTTAAACTCCTAAAACTCGCTTAATGTTCCAGGAAGTGTTGAAGGTTTTTACGTTGAACTAAGTTTTTCTTCATTTTGCCATTCTTACTTTCCTTCTTCTTAGTTTTTTTTTTTCAAGTATTTTCTCTTAACGGTAATTGTAATTCAAGTTCAATGTCGTTCTCGAGTTATACACGGAAGTTCGTTAGTGCCACAATAAATGTGTATTGATTGCATATCCAGCGTTGGGGTTGGAATTCATATACATATTTACATATTAATGTATGTTGGATGTGCTACTCGTGTGTATTTGATCAGGTCAAATAAGCTCGCATCAACAATGTGCAAATTAGTATATCGTTTTGTGAAATCTCTGAATTTTAAATTCTCCATTTCGAATATTAAGTGTGTGTGAATGATGTGCGAGAAATTTACTGTTGAATTTTTATTAAAAGTTGATTGAAACAAATCGTTAAGTTCTATTGCATTATTGTACTTCAGTAATTGCCTTGTATGTGAGCACTTTTACGGTAGTAATTATAAGTATCTAATTGCAGCTTATTCAACAAAAAACCCAACGAACGGTTGATAAACGATTCAAAATCAAGTTGTGTTGCAATAAAATTTTTACGCTATATTTTTGTCGGTGTGAACACATTAGTTGCAAATTAATACCATCAGCTATTTATGCCTTAATTGCAAGGCAATTTGTAGACATTTATACAGCCAGTTGATTAAAGCAATCTAGTAAGACCCAGAAACAGATCTGGTGACTGATGGCCAGAGTATTCTCCAACTGATTACGATAAAAAATATGTTCCACTGCTCGAGCAATCACCTGCTTAATAAAGAACAAATCAGAAGGGGCTATGAAAGCATGCCCGACGAGTATGCTCTATCCAATTCACAAAAAGAAATCCCAGAGTCTACGCCAGTTACCGTGGGATAAAAATCCTCAGAGTCGCATATAAGGATAGGATATCGAGTGTATTGTTCGAAAGATTAAAGCCCGCCGTCAAAAAACTGTTTGAACCTTATCAGGGTGGCCTTAGACCTGGTAAATCAACCATTGACCAGATATTCACCATGCGCCAGATCTAAGAAAAAATTGGCGAAAAGAGGATCGACCCTCACCACTTCTTCTTCGACTTTAAATCAACAACTCAGGTGCAACTTTGAACTGACTAGGCAATTGAAAAGTAAAGTCCATCTTGACGAAAATCGAGCAAACTCTACACATTCCAGTCCTGCTATATGGTGCGGAGGCATGAACGGCATTAGAAGTTTTCAAGAGAAATGTTTTGCGTAAGATTCATGGTCTGTTAATTGCCTTCTTGCCCATTTGGCACCTTTATTAGATCCATCAGTATAGATATACATAAATACTTTCATAATTACTGATAGCTTTGCTTTTTGTTCATTCTTCTCGCTCAGGATGTAGTAGTTGGTATCCACCAGGCAGATGGTTACTGGTTTTCGGTCGCATTGTACGCTCAGACCTTCCCAGTTGGGAAACACAATTAGGGTTCTCAATTGTCTAGAAGTTTGTTGTTACTGGTACGTTGCACTTGCTAAAAAGGTTAAATGCGGCACTTCTTTAATGCCGCCCTGATATTAACGCTTTATTTTTAAAATGAGTAATATGACACTAAGAAGAACAATGATTAGCTTTATGAATCTTATAATAGATGGCAGTTCTAGCAACTCTCGTGTAGGGGATAAAATGCAATGGAATTCCTGATATATATACCTTGACGTGTCGATATGGAATCACAGCGAGAGAGATGTTAGATAAATATACCTATTTAAGCGAGTGCCAAAGGCGGCGTTAACGTCTTGTTAGACTCGTTGCATGCGACTCTTACCGAAGGACACGGATTGCATGTATAATATTTCGCTGATCTAATCACGTTCAGGTCGGAATGAGTATTATGTATACATCTATTAGATCTCAAAATTTTTGGACAGTTTGACACAACAACAACACACTAGTTCAGTGCTCATTATTTGAATATTTTGGTTCTGAAACTTTCAAACAAGCCTTTGGGCAATTGGGAAATGAACAAAGGTAATTATGTACGGAAAAGCTTCTTTTGAAGGGGTCTTATTGTGGTAATCAAGATAGAACCAAAAACGAGAAGGAATTTTCTAAAATTGTTTACTAAGAAAATATTCTTAAATTTATTGGACATGGATTGTATTTTAAATATGATTATAGAACTGTTCGGCGAGTTGATGAGCAGTAACAATTGTTATTAATTTTTACTGAATCGCGTTAGGTTAGCGAAAAACCAGTGAAATTTGCACTGATAGAGCGCAATTTTAACATTTTCTTACTGGCTAATTCTTACAGACATTTCTCACCGAACAGAGCTTGTATCAAATGAAAAGGTTTGTTGGGTAACCTATAAAGGAGCATAAGTGATTATGTGTTTATATATATACATATATATATATATACATACATATACCTGTTTGTGTACTTTGTTACGTTTTCCAAGTTTTAGGGAAATGAATGTGCGTGCATCCATCAGATTAAGCTTTTCCGCTGTTTTCATTATTTTCCTTTTTTTGTCAAACATAAATTAACATTCGTCAAAGAAGACCACCGTCCGTTTGGTACTTATTTTGATTATTACGTATACGTCTATACGTATATATGTATGTATGTATATTGCAGATTTGCACAATGTGTACTTTGCAGTTGGTGGTTGAGGATTTTCTAGTCTCAAGTCGATGGATTTCGTCTAGAGGAAAGGAACGCTCATTGTGTTTTATTGTAATAAAAAAAAGTCTTCTCAGAGGTGTTTGGAGCGCGGAGACTGTTTTAGCGCTTGATCTCGCCTTTTGTACAATAGAAAAAAGCCAAGACATACATACATAGAATGGAAGGTAAAGCTCGGCCGAAAATTGCTGAAGAGGTTTTAAGCGCCAAATTCTTTTTTACATATGTATATGCATGTATGTCAAACTATAGCAGTTTCAGAAATTTATCACCGCATTTTCGGAGTCAACGACCACACTACCACCGGTTGGTAAGTTATGACTAAATTATTGAGGTCACCATGTCAGTCAGCCGACAGCAAGTCAATGCCACGTGTCAGCACGCTTAATGATACATTTGTAAGGAAAGTACGTTTTTATAACCACCGCAGCGAGTGTACCTTGATTTTTGCAAATAATGCCATAAGAGTGTGAATTTTGTATGAGGATTTGTAATTGTTCGATGGCTTGATATTTAGCACTTTTATGCTTTGTTCATTAGTATTGTTGTAGGTTATGAAGTATTTAGGCGCCATAACGGAAGCTTTAAATGACGCGCCTATTGGCAGTGGACGCTAAAATAAATAAGCAATAAATTAGTAGGTAAAATTTTTCTTGAGGTGACTTTAGTTGGCGTAAAATGTTTGTCTTCTTATACAAAGAGAACATTTTTCTATGTATCTAGACAGAAAGTAACTCAGCAATTACTATTAAGATTTATATACGATAGTTTTAGAGGTTGATGACTCTGAATCAGGTTCTTTTCTTTTTGTCTACTTCAAAAAAGATGATTATACGTAGCCGAATCGTTACGGCCAGGTTCCTCCAAAAACGTGTTTTTTTTCAAACAAATTTTATTTATTTAAAAAAATATTTATGTATAAATCAAAGTTTTTGTAAATAAGTAGATGTATAAAAATATTAAATGAAAACCATTTTTATTGTTTTTAAATGGCGGCGTTTAAAATGTTGGTAAGTGACACGGTAACCTTAAAACGAATCAAGTGAAAGCAAAAATCAAAACCATTTCTTATTTTGTATCACTTTGGTTATGGCCGGAACTACAATGAAACATTTTCGCAAAAAACAAAATAGACTTTTTAATTTTTTACCCTTTTTTTAATTTTAAGTGTTTATAAATTTTTTAAATAACATTGAATATTTTTGGTTTGTAGTACCGACCATAGAGAGACATTTAAGAGTAAAATGTTGTTTAGTTCATATTCATAAGTTAAATAGGTTCTAAATAAGAGTGTCACTCAGTTGAAAAAACGTGACTTCGAGAAAAGAGAAAAAGGCAATTGAAGTACTCGATCGGACGCGCTACGCTCACTCCTCTTCTATACTTACTCTTGCGGACCTTCGGGACTAATTCTATATTATTTCTAAGAGTATTTTTTTTAGCAATTTACAGGAAAAAGGAATTAGATTTTTTGAAAATTATTTGGAAGTATTTTGTCTTAGTAGGAATTCTATACTATGTGGTTCTGAACGTAGTACGACCAGCTCATTACTTCCTATAACGAAAGTGGATCTTTTTTAATCAATTCTATCGGTCATTGATTTTAATTAAATAAACTTTATTTACATACCCTTATGTATTGTACATATACATATATACATAAATACGTGTATATTCCCTTTTACTTTGCGCCAACTAATCTTTATATTTTACACACTTATACTCAAGTTAAACATAGGTGTATGCCAAAAGCCAAGAATGTTGCTTTCGAAAGTTTTTCACCAACCTATTCACAGACATGCAATGACCTAAAGTTATAACGGGCGAAGCAATCGTCTTAAGTGCAACCATTTTGAAGCCGGCTATGTAACGATTTCAGTAAGCGCATATCTTCAACGGAAATAATGTTGTGGCATAGTTTAACGGAAGAGCAATTGCACGGAAGAAAAAGGAGCAGTAAACTAAAAGTTGCATAGCAAGCATTAAGTAAAAAGTTACAAGAACTATGTGCTGTAAAGGAAAAAATTCGTGGTAATTTATTCGCAAGCCTTGAAGTGATTTGCTTTTGATTCGCACTCATTTCCGGTGCAAGGACAGTATAAAAAAGAGCATACTGAAAATACAACCTAAACTAAGAAAGTTTTTGAGTTTTGTTTTCTTTTCACGTACCACGAAAATATATAAATGTTTTACCTGGAGTTCGGCAGCATGGAAATTAGCATGGTTAACACATTTGAAGCTTCCAATACGCCCCCTTCGACCAGCCGCACAAAAGTCTGTGAGCTCAAAAGACTCAGTTGAACAATATCCGATTTGCATTGCGTTTTTAAAAATTCGATTTCCTTAATGTTTTGCTCTGCTATTTTCTTTTCACGACTTTCAGTGATTTTCTTAAAGATTTTTTCAAGACATGCGGAAATTTTAACTACCGATGTCGAGTTTGTTATGTTTTTGAATTCCTCCATTTTGCTTTTCCAAAATCACAGTGGTATTTGATTAATGATAATTCAATATTTATTTTATATTAATTAATTTATATGGAAGCCAAGGTGTTCACAATTCTGCCACTAAATCACATCCTTAGACAAACCGAATTGCTGAGTTGGCCACAACACTTAGTCGCCTATCCGCGTCCAAATTGTCCGTCTTACCACGTTGCTGCACAAGCCTAAACTCTCTTCTCTTAGTTCAATTTTGTTTTTTCCACATAAAAACAACGCAAGGCGCATGTCCTTATTTTTACGATTGTTTTTGTTAAACAATTGGCGGCTTTAATCAAAACAAAACATTAAGCAGCTGTTTCTGACAGTTGCACGAAGTTGGCGCTACCATATTTTTAGTAAAATTTCCCAAATTTAAAGCCTGTTAAGCCTCTAAATAAAACAAAGCGCCGTCTGGCGTGTTATAGCTGCTTAGAATGTTGGAATTGTATTCATATCAGTATCTTTCTCATACAATCTGTGTACCAGAGAACTTATATAATTTTATTTATTATAAGTTCTCTGCTTGACCGAAACCGACCGTGCACAAGTCCTTGAGTAGGCTCTGTTTTAGTTTCTTCTAGCCATGAGTGCCTAACTTTACAAGGTTGGAGCTGATATGTTCGCGAATTTTATATGTATGGCAGAAGGCCGGCCATCATCAAAGGTTGTGCTACAGCCTTTCGTCATCTTCTGTGCAGTTTAAGTTCAGACAATTCCAGTTACCCTTGCGGAGATGATGGTTCAAAACACCCAAACGAATACTAAGTTCTCTTTAGCTTCATGTAAGTAACACTTTGATCTGTCTGCGTTGCTTAAAATTAAGTGGTACGTTTTATGTTGGAAGTTTTCCCCTACGGTCCTTTACTTAAGAAAACCTTTAAAGGCGATGAGCGGTCTGAGTTGATAATGGCAATCTTCCAGGCGTTGCCAGCGCAAACAAGTTCGGGATCCAAGTGATACGTAATCTTTTCTTGGAACACAAAGTTTAAGCTACTTTTTGGTCGGTTACAGAAGAGCCGTACTTCTAATCCTGCTTCAGACCTTCACTATTACCGATGGCCATGCGTTCCTTTTCCCAGTTGGTTTGCATGTTTAGCACGAGTTATGTGATTATTTTTGTATGGTGCTGTTAGGGATGATTCAAATTTGGATTGCTGACCTGATGTCAGGATGACTTCTAGGGTCTATATTGAGATAGTTCTCTTAGCGTGTTATATGTCAGTAAAATAATCCTTCTGGTATTCCTAGTTCGGGTCTCTTTTTGGTCTTGGTGCTTTAATCTAGGAGTACTCTAATCTGTGCCACTCTAGGGTTTATGCAGTTAGTCCCTATTTCTCAGCCCAATACATGGAACCTGAGATTTCAAGTGATAGATGATTGAGTTGTTTGCCCGCCACCTTTAGGCGTCCTCCTGCTTACGTAAGTACAACCCTGATATCCTCCAAGGTTCGCAGTTACAGCTCAGTAGAGTAGGGCTCTTACCCCTAAGCCCCTCATGGTAGATTTAACAGCTCCATCTATATCCGGGAAGGTAACGAGCGCTCATGAGTACACTCCAGTCGCCCATAAAATGCATCCTTGGTCACATCTTCCTCTCTTCCGTGGGGTAATGAGCCCAAATCAGCGATATGTTGAAAAATTTCACTTTGATGTGGATTGCGGCGAATCGTTCATTCACCGGAATGATTGGCTGAACTCACGAATCCGATACCAAATTTTCGATCCTTCATATGACCGCTGTAGTAAATATTACAAAGACCTACTCATCTCCGTCCTTGTCCCGTCCATCGCACTTCTTATACAGCGGGGATGTCAGCCTTTAACCTTTGTATGGAAAACACTTTGAACAAACCACAGCAAAACTACACATTAATTCAATTGGGGTCTCTCGTCTAATGCTGTTGTCTTTTTTGGAGCTCATGGAGGTGTTCTCTATGAGATGGGTTCCAAACCCGGCGCACAATCTCGCTAGGCGAGGCGGGCCAACATACGTCGCAATTAAACTCTATTGAACCCTTAAGTCGAATATGTCGAAGCTCCACAAGGGTTTCAGAAGTTTTACTTGGCTTGAGCCTTTCATATGTGCGGACGACATGATCTGACATGAGCAAGTTAGTTGTCTGTATATAAAATCTCATACACCACACCGTTACATCGACCTGCGGTATTCCTCGTAACTAGTTCGCAAATGTCCAAAATTCTCTCCAAAATCTTCTTCCCCTAGAGAGAATTTTACTTTCCATTTACCTACTCAGTCCAACGCAGCGGAATGCAAGTACGTGAAACTGATGGAGAAGTGAGAAGTGGCATAAATAAATTAAATTGATTTTAAATGCATTAAGTTGCATATTGATTAATGCGCTTAAATTTTTAAATAAAATTTCTTTGTTCTTCTGCACGGCTTGAGTGGAATTGGAGGAACTCCGAATATTAACTTCAACTCATTAAGTTACAGAAAAATATGTAAGTGCGGAAAAAATTTCAATAAGTTTTAAGCAATAATCAAAACATACACACAAACGCTGAAATTTGTATGTATTCATGTAAGCATGCAGAGTTTTTGGAGCGAAAGCGAATTTACATATTTTCTTGGTAAAAGCAGCATATTCCAGCGAGCTTATTATCGACTGCACTCATACATGCATACATACTTATGTACATATATGTATGTACTACATGCGTAACAGTAAGTAGTTCAGTAGACAACAAAAGGGTAGAGCATAAGTACTACAGATGTTACAGTTTAAATAAATACTCGTATAATACATATGTATGTACATACATATACAACTGTGAATATTTAATTGCTCCTCAATATTGAGATTATGTCTTAACGAAACGGTTTCCAATGAAATTCACTGCATGTTTAATTTGTAGAATTTAATGACATTTATATGAAGATGACAATGATCTATGGAGAAAATGATGTTATATCAACTCATCTATTAAGAACATAATTTGACAAAGTAGGGATTTTTGACGTGTTGCCTAATCTATATACCTTCTTCTTCCTCTTCCTCTTCTTCTTCTTCTTTACTGG
Organism: Ceratitis rosa; assembly: GCA_037013455.1. Classification (NCBI taxonomy): domain Eukaryota; kingdom Metazoa; phylum Arthropoda; class Insecta; order Diptera; family Tephritidae; genus Ceratitis; species Ceratitis rosa. The sequence goes on from JAWMAG010000029.1 coordinate 5,811,798, forward strand.
CGTAGACACATAACGCCAACCGGAAATACTAAGTGTAGCCAGGTCCTTCTCCACCTGATTTTTCCAACGGAGTAGAGGTCTTCCTGCTTCTTTACTTCCACCGGCTGGTACTGTTACGAAAATTTTCAAAGCTGGAGTGTTCTTATCCATTCGGGCCAAATGACCAAGCCAGAGTACCTGCTGTAATTCTGTCAAAGTCTTTAATACGAAGCGTTATTAACCTTTTCATTGGAGCTGTTATCTAAGAGGCGGGTACCAAACCTAGCACACAACCTCGCTTGTACACATTTATATAGAGAACCGCTTGCTTCAAGACTGGCACCCGTTCGCTCCGACACCTCTACTGAACAGACGCTGGTGTTAAACTTTAGCGAGCTCTTAAGAAGACTGATTTTTTATTCCCTTCTTTTTTGTAGCAGCGGCAACTATTGTTGTAGGACAGACCTAGTTTATGCTAATGACTAGCACGCCATTGTAGTAGCTGGGCGGCTGCGGTAGCCGAGTGGTTAGCATTGCGTACTGCCATTAGGAGGCCAGGGCACAAATCCTCACATGATTAAATCCAAAAGTTATTATTTTAAATAAAAAATTAAGTAGAATTTTCTAATTGCGGTCTGTCAAGCCCCCCCGAAAGTATTTCTGACATAAAATAAAGGCTTCTCATAAAAAAACCATCAACCGTTCGGAGGCAATTCTTGCAATTGGTTAAAGATTTTCATTTGTTCTGGGTTATTTGTATAAAGTGTTTAAAAAGCTCTCTGTTGATAGTTTCCAGCGAACTTGGGATTAACTCCGTCTCAAATTCGTCTAGAAAGGCTCTTGATTTGGTCAACTTGACTGCTTTTTCATTGCCGAAAATATTCTCGTGACTGGGAACCCAGTTTATGGATAAGTGGAGTTGACCTGGCAGTGAGCTTAAAGTTTTCCTGCCATTTGACTGCTCTGGAATTTATCTTTGGTGCCGACAAGGTGCCTGGTTGCCTGTGCATATGTTTACTTTCAGTAACCTCCCGCACTGGCCTTTGCTATGCCTATTACTTCTGCCTGGAATCTTCCAAGTTCTAGCTATCTAAGTTTAGTAGACGTATAGAGAAAGAGAGAGAGAGAGAGGCAGAGAGATGCTAAAATCTTTGGAGTATACCCCTGACCTTACTGAGCGCTATATTTTGGGAGTATATAGTTTGATTTATTTAAAGTTGCTATGAACTGGCTCCTGCTGATTATTCAACTTTAGGGTAAAGTATTTATGATAAGAAGGTTTTGCAAAGCTTGAAGGACTTCTATATTTCGCTATAACCCCTCAGCGGGGAATGTTAAGCCCTCCTCATAAATGTTTATCAAGCTTTGGTGGCGGCTTAGAATATGGTAGACCGTAAGTCTCCTCAAATTGTCCAATGTATATTTTAGTGTCCAATAAAACCCAAAATTACAAAACTCTATAAAAAAACTAGTATAAAACTACTGTCAAAAGGATATTTTTCCGTGATGTTGATGTCCCGCAGTTTTTTTCAATTACAGGCTGAGAGTCTAATTTCAATTCGCTCGTTCATTGATTAGAATCCATTTAGGTGCGCAGCATGTTTGTAATTGAAAATGTATTATAAATGCAAATTATAATTGAAAATATGCACGAGCGTTAGTATGCGCTTATGCAACTACTAGTATGGATCAGTAATTAAAAGCAGGAATAGGATAACGATGTATCTAAAGATACCTGGTATAAGCGACTGGAACATACATCAAATCGAAAAAGAGAGACCTCACACTTGCGCAGCCTGCCGCCAAGAATTTATCAGCTTGATTTCAGAGATGATAGATCCTTCATTGACTAGATATTACCTGGAAAAGAGCTGTGAGTCATTAGATAGAACGCCACTATGTACAAATTGGGTTGACTCACAAAGCCAATTGAGCTGCGTAATTAAACTGGCAGCACCGCCTCCTTAATACATCATATAAGGTTCTATCGAGCGTATTGTGTGAAAAACTGAAGCAGACCTGGTAAATCAACCTTTGACCAGATATTCACCATGCCAAAAATCTTGGAAAAGACCGATGAGAAGAGGATCGACACATACCACCTCTACAGCACGAAAAGGGGCCGCCTCTACGCCACCTCTGCGCCGCTATGTCTGACGTTGAGCACACCAAAAGCTCCGCCAGGATCAGGAAGAACCGGCCCGAGCCGTCCAACTCCAAATGAAGGTTTCAGACAATGCAACTCTTTATCGTGTGACTTCTTTACTATAATGTCAGAGTAAATAATACGAGCTACAGAATAATATAGATAATGTGCCTAAAATCTTCTACATTAGTGTGTTTCGATATCATTGCAAAAAACACGAAAAATGTCACTGTCATCAAATAAGTGTTAAGTGTTAAGCGTACTGAGGAAACCCAGCTCCGCACAGTTGACAGTCAGAGTTTTGGAGCTGCAGAAAATTTCGTATATTTAGGGATCAGCAATAGACTAACTTCGAGACCCGCTTGCTAACAGTTGCTATAGGGGACTGAATAACATATTTCTCGATGAACACTCTCGCACTACATTATTGCGCAGAACCTTAGACGATAAGGATATCTCATGAGTCGGCATTATACATTTTCAAGATATAGCAGATGTTCGCTTTACGGACGCCGGTGGCGGATGAATAGAATTCGTTCGTTTCTAAAGCTAGAAGAGTCGGTCCTCACAACTAACTTCCAGGTGGGTGAGCAATTGATCATAGCCACTTATAAATAAGAACATTTTGGTAAAAACGGAGAGTAGCAGCTGACCGATCTAGTGTAAAAGAGGAGAGCGGGTTGCTCTCCCTCTATACCGAAAATAGGGAGTAGTGTCTCACCTATTTGTGTTGAAGCTACCAGTTTTGCAGACGACTAGCCTGCTTGATCTGTGGTTGTGTTACTTTATTTAAGTTTCATGTTTTACGACGATATGCAGATCTCTTGAGATGCTAAGATGATGTGAAGCTCTCGTTTTGGATTCGTCACAACTAATAAAGACCAAAGCTCTAAATAGAGTAGAATTATCTGATGACCTAACGTTCTTAGATCGCCGAAAACCTTTGAAACCGTCAACCATTCAGTGCTACTATAAAACATTGAGTATTCTTCATTAGCGACGGGCTATGCCGATCACTGTTCAATATTGGCGTTTAGCCAGGATATTGATATGATTACGCGAGGATCTCTTCGGTAGTCTTTTAAAATAAAACCATTCGCGTGTACAAATGTTTATTTTTTATTTAAGTACTATAAATAATGTAGGATTTATTTTATATAACTTAATTTTGATGTCGCCCCGTTAGCGCTTGCTAATGTGTTGGTTAGAAAACTCATATATTTTCATCCGCCTGCTGCTTATATACACATAATTTTATGGGATTATTAAGGTGTGCCCAAAATTTTAAAATTATACGAAGTATGATGTGATGGTTGCTACGTCTTTAAGGGCACGCTTTCGTTCGAAGATAAACTTTTATCTTGCCGACCTTTCTCACGTTTTTACTGACGACAACTATGGCTACTACCTCCGAAATTCTCGGCTTCACAAGCTTGACGAAGGAGTACCTGACCGAGCTCGACGTGAAAGTCGATCACGTATAAGTTCCGGCCACTAATGACTCACAGTTACTAGCAGCCCGCACTCCTTTACTTGATACTGAACCTCCCCCTAGGCACAACAGGAAGAGAATACTAGACTGCACATACTACATTAAGATAACCGCTGGACAAGACAACCCTTCACCTTCTTGAACTCTCTACCAGGCATTCTCAGAACTCTATCACCACTTATTGCACAAGAAGAGCTCTATCTGCTTAGAGAAACCCGAGTAATACCAGCACAATAAAGACCTGAGCTTTGTAGTATACTTAATTTCTACCTATCCAGACTTGACCCCGATATATCCAACGAATGTCTTGCATGCAATGGGACCCTGCACGACATTAACTATATATTTGCATGCTCATTAACACCTACTCATTTAACTTCCTTGCACTCTGGTCGAACCTGGCGAAACATCTCGTTTTCTGAATCCCCGTAGATGAGTCCGTTTATCATTTACTTCATGCTGTCCAGAAGGTTGGGCGATAATGAGATCCGATGAGTACGTCTTCTTGGAAAAAGGTATGAGGAATATTATGATACTCTACGTAAGAGTAATGACAAAGCTAGATGAAACCCCCACCTTCTTAAAAGAAACATTGACCCCGCATGTCTCTAAGAAGTATTTTTTAAGAGAGAAAATAGATGTTCCCAGTCTCTGATTCGTTGTTCCATCATTGCAGGCTGTGCCCTTTTTAAACAAGTAGTACAGAGTAGAAAAAATTGTATATTTTTAAATAAAAGTTTTAATAGAAATTTATATTTAACTTTTTTTTATCAAAAAATAAGAAAGAAGAGCTGGTGGACATGCCGAATGCTTTATACCTTTCATGACCATATCAATTTTATGCCTTTCATTTTAGGTTTAAATATTAAAACTCATATCTGAACCAATCGGTTGTAAGGAGGCTATATGATATAGTCTTCCGATCTCGACGATTTTCGATGTCAATGTCAATCTGAAAAAATTGGTGTATGTGAGCTATGTGTTATAGCAAATAAGTTTTGGCCTAGACACCGCTTATGAGATTATAGCCGAATTTATAACATTCCGCCATTCGGTTATTCTCTTCGTTGTTTGGCGCTAGTTGGAAATACCAAGTGAAACCAGGTCACTCTCCTCCTGATCCTGACAGCGGAGTGGAGGTCTTCCTATTCCTTTGCACATCATTCCAACTGCTGCGATATTCGCCGTTCTCAACTCGTAGAGGACAATAAATCTTACGCAAAGCCTTTCTCTCGGAAACTCCTAACGCCGACTCATCAAATGTTGTCATCGTCCATGCCTCTGCACCATATATCAAAATGGGAACGATAAGCGACTTGTAGATTTTGGTTATCGTCCGTCGAGAGGAAACTTTATTTTTCAATTACCTACTCAGTCCAAAGTAGCACCTGTTGGCAAGTGTGATTCTCCATTGGATTTCCAAGCTGACTTTGTTGTTGGTATTAATACTGGTCTAATTATTATTGAAATAACCCAAAAACTAAGGGACAAACAGTAGAGTTGATCCGGATTTTTATTCGGCCATGGACTGTAACTCCCGCAATATTCCCCGAAAGCCAATTTTTTGAATATTTTGCCGTTACAATAACAACAACAACATGAACCGACGGATATACAAACATGGCTAAATTTATTCAACCCGTCATTCTGAGCCAATTGGTATAAATTTTGATGGGTCTACATATTCTGATTCTGGTACTTATTATTCATATATAAAAATCTTATGTCCGCGTGGAAAAATCCAGTAATTTCCAAAAAATCTCCAAAAGATACCGACCGAATGACTTGAAATTACAAGAAACAAAATTTCGGGATCGGGAAGTGGACCGGGGACTGACCTATTCGAAAAAACTCTTATGTCGCCGCGAAATGGGTGTTCCACATGGGAAAGGGTTTACGAAAAAAATTTTCCGTAAGTGGACCAGGGCTTGACCTATTCTAAAATATCTTATTTGTAGTTCGATTTACTTGAAATTCGGTACATAGGTGGCTTTTTGCTAAGATTAAGAGGAGGACTCTTCTTCTCTCCAGGAAGAGGACCAGTGACGGACTAATTAAAAAAAATGATTGTTCGATTTACTTGAAATTCGGTACATAGGTGTATTTTTGCTTAAACTAACAGGAAAACTCTTCTTCTCTCCGGTAAGTGGACCAGGAGGGACTGATTTATTCAAACAAATTTTATTTATGGTTGGATTTACTTGAAATTCGGTGAACAGGTGGGTTCTTGCTTAGATGAGCAGGAAAACCTTTCTTCTCTCCGAGATATGGAACGGGATCTGTCATATTCAAAGAGTCGGACTATTCCTCTCTCCAGGACCAAAGTTAATGGTTAAACCAAAAATGTTGTATTCCCACAAGTATTAAGTAAATTAAGTTATGATAAAAACATATCCCATGATTAATTCTTCATACCATCTTTGAGTATACGCGACAGCGAAGCGTTGCAGGGTACAGCTAGTTATTCATAAAATACAATGTCATGCACATGAAAGGTATAACCAAAAGTGATTGCCTAACTTTGACAGCTTAAACAATGAACAAGTAGAGAAAAAATTTCGAAAACAATTTTGACACACTTGCATTGTTGAACGTTACTAAATTAAAGGCATTGATAAAATTCAAACACAATTATTATATTTTCAATCTTTTTGAACAAATTTTTATATACGAATAATAAAGCTAAATGCACATACAAGTAAACCTTTGCAGTATAAGCTTGTATTTGCTCAATACAAAAATATATTATGTACATATGTGCGTATAAATATAATAAATCCATAGATATGTTTGTATGTTTGTAAAAGTTCTTTTGTAATTTTTAATTAAATTACATATTGAAAATACCTCCAATTTCTTTCCATTCATAGGAGAAGTGTGAACAAGGAAATACACAGAAATTTTATATACAAAAGGAGAAGAAAATGAATGACCACAACGACTAAAAGAGCACACAATTAGAATATATTAAGTACAATATATATACGTATGCATGTATGTAATATATTCTTATTTATTTTAACAAATTCAAAAGGAATTCAAATAAAGATTAAGCCTCCAATTTTATAGTTGAGGGTAAGTGGGAAATACTCTTATTTTTGTACCATATTATCTACTAGGAAGGTATAGTGCATAATTAAATAGTTTTTATAGAACTCTACTGTTACACGTATGTGTGTAAATAAAAATGAAAGAAATTGGGAAAATGTATATATCTATTTTGCTGCAAATACTTTTTTATTTTATACATTAATTTAAATAAAAAATGCCATAGATGTTCGCACACTACATTAAATTTATAGTGTGTAATGTATTAATTTTCCAAGGACAAAATTTTTTTTTTTTAAATCTGTCAGGACGCACCTTACAATATGCGAGATTTCACATATACCCAGCGAACTGCCCGCGATTATTCTATGGATGCGTGAAATGTAATATATACTTCATATGGATAATAAAGTAACCTAAAACTAGCCAAATCCATACAAAAAAATATAGTTTTCCTAACGTGCTGATGTCCAAGGGCTGAGCCATAACTTCACCTTTGCTGTCTCTGGCCTTAAAACAAGCTGGAGGCGAAACCTGAGTTAGTCCAGTAGTACACTACCGAGGAGTAGCTATTGGATTACTCCAATGGATCATACGGCTCACAATACAGGGTATAGTATAATTGAAGGCTTTATTTACCATAGTAAGAATTATCTGATATATGTCAAATACATACAGTTAAATCGATAACTTTTTGTTATTTAGAAGGTAATGTGACAGTACAGGTCTAAATTAAGAGTTTAGCTACATGGGATCAACTCATAGTGAATGATTCCTTGTCAATCCTACCAAGCACTCGAACGATCATTTCCATTAGACGTTGCTGCAATTGATCCACTTCTAATCACCAGTCCCCAGCCGCTTCAGAAATGGGTCGATTTTTTTACAATTCAGCAGCGATTCGCAGATGGGTATTTTATCTCTGATGTTTTTCTCCTTAACTCATGTGGAACCCATACACCTTTGCCTATCAAAACTGCTTTTTGTGCAATGTTTAGCTCCTCAATCGAGATAGTGCTGGTATGATGATCAGACTCGAGGATTTCCTTGAAAATTGGCCTTCGGAATTAAGAGTCTTACCATTTATTTTAAATGCTTTTGAAGAGAAAAAAATACATATATCTAATTGTGCTAAGTCAGCGCAGTACGGTGGAAATTATATCAGTTTCCAATTGAACTCTATTAATTATTTATGGGGTATTAAAGAGGTGTGCGATCTGGCGTTATCATGATGGAACATCGCCCTTTACCCAATTCTGGGCGTTTCTTCTTGATGTGTTCATTCCATAGTTATCGATTATACACATTCGAATTGCTTGCTTTTTAGGAACAGTAGTAGTAGTATCCAAGTAGACTATATTCTTGTATTCGCTCCACAGATAAAGTGTAACGTTTTCTTGGTGATTATTGGCTTACTTTTCCTCTTTGATTTTTACTTTACTTTAATTTTAGAAATGGATTGTTTTTGTTAAGATTCAGTAAAAATTCGTATATGTTATTGCATTTGATGAGGTGGATTTCCTTTAAACCGAGAGAGCCCGAATCACTTACAAACATCGGTATGTAAAGCTTCTACAATATAACTCGAACTGTCGTATGACGGTAAGTCTCGATTAATTCACTGTTACTTTCGACGGACCTGTGGGTCCTTTGTAGTACCAGATGGAGGTTCAAGAAGTCGTAGCACATACTCGTACCATGTTAACTCTTTGAATTTGAGGCTGAACAGCAACAACAAAGATGTTCCAACGTCTCACTCATGCCTTAATCCTTCCTAAACTTTTTACATGGGTGTACACTAGATCTATTTATGTTTTTCATAGTGGGATATGTTTATTGTTGCCACTGCATGAAATCACCCGAAATACATGCAAAGCATGAAATTTGTTTTGCGGCTTCACTTGCTTCTTTTATTATACCATATTATATACATACGTGTATTCGGTGCATATTTTATTGTTATAGAAAAAAGAGTTTTACTTTTAAACACATACACAAATATACAAGCACATATATATGTATCTATAAAGGAGTAGCCATTCTTACATAGAGGTTGCTTTATTATTTTGTTAATGAACATTGCTATGCAAAAACATTGTGACCACAACTATTAACACACATGTATAGGATTCCTTGTAGGAAAAATCGAACACTAATGACAATCGTTATTTTAATGTTTGATTTTTTGAGTAATATTATATTTAATATTGAAAATCTCAAGAAATAGGTAATCAATAAGGATTTTCGAAAGCCAGTGAGGAGAAAAGATTTGTATTATTCACTGATATTGGACTTTTATATCTTAAAAAAATCTAAGGTTAATTTCCCTTACTCGACTAAAGTATTTTAAGATTGCTTGAAATTTTAGATAAACCACATTTCTCTACAGACATTCATAGGCAACTCTAAAATGCTGACCCCATGCCAGAAAATATTCAAAATCTAATATACCTATGTATAGGTATAGCGTAGAGTTAGTTGTGCGTATGTAGGCACAAAATTTTGGTGATTTTGTTGTTATCGTGAACGCATTAAATTATCCTGTTGCCTACAGCTGTTATTTACTTGAAATGATATTGGTTTACCGCAATGTGGATGCGAATTTGGTTTTAAATGTGCCGGAAATATTTACTAATGCTGAGAAATATCTGCCTTTGATGTAATTTAAACAATACTTTAGCAAACAAAAAAATAGCAAACGCATAGTTGTATTCTGAGGAAGTCATCCGTAAATATTAATAATAGTGAATTAACAACTTAACAACAAATGAATGGAAAAAACGATACGAGTTCAGAGTAAATTGAGAATTGTACTCACTTAGTGGGTGGTAAGAATCCGTGCGACGTCATTTGCACTAAACGATAGAGAAAAGAGAAAGGTAGATAACTTCCACCTTTTGGCGGTGGAATATTTCGTATAATTATTTAACTAAAAAAAAATTAAATAAACTAAAATAAAATAAAAAAAAAATAAAATAAAGAGAAATAAAGTAAAAAATAATAATTAAAAAAAAATGAAATATAATAAAAACAACTTAAATAAAATGAAATAAAATGAAAGAAAAGAAAATACAAGAGATAAAATTAAACCAATTAAAAAACTAAACTGAGTTCCTACTCCAATAGTTGTCGTGCATCTTGATTTTTTCCAATAGAAGGAGTGGAGCACCCAAGCCTTAGAATGATGGATTTTTACTTGAAGATTTTTATCACCTGTTAGAAAAATACTTCCACCAAAGAGCACAAACCTTTCGAAAAAAATGGGCCGGACTTGAACTCACTCAGCATCAGCGGCCGCTAGTGTAATCACATTTTTTATGGTGTACTTCATTTTCATTTAAATTATGAAGAAAAATACTATTTATTTTTTATTTTATTTCGAAAATATTTATTTGAGTCATCAAAAGTGTACCAAATGCAAGCACATATTATCAATTATAAAATATATAAGTCATTATTATATGTATACTAATTAAATACATAAAATGTCACATAAATATTGTCCTGCTTTATTGATTAGATACAGAAGATCCTTGTTTTGCGCCAGCAAGACCGCCCAATGATTCTTGAAGTGATCGTAAAATACCAATTGGAATCTGAAAGAATGACGGAGAAAATAGAAAAATGATAAAACATAATTATAAGCAGAAAATATAAGGAATCTTGAATATACCATAAGCAAGTTAAAGTCTTATATTTCAACAGAAAACTCACATTCAAAGCACTGGTCACTACAGATGGTCCGATATTCAGATTCATCTCAGGCAAGGGCGAAGGTGCGGGATAATCGAAATTATGCTTCTCAACACGTTTGGTCAAATGCTTGGAATGTGCAACAGCAGCACCAGCGTTAGTGTGGGAGTCAGCAGCGTTAGCGTTAGCATTCGCGTCAGCGGTGGCGCCAACCTGTGCAGCATACTGTGGTAAAAAGGAGAGCATACACATGGGTTTAATAAATAGTTTAAGTATAATTTATGTAAATAAATAAATACATGTGTGGGTTAATATTGTTTTGGGCACAAAATAAATAAAACCAACTAAATTGAGGAGTTTTTGTTTTTTTAGGCATTTTGTAGTATTACTATGTTTTGCAGTTTAAATTAAAAACAAATAAATTCTAAAAATCTCTCCTTGTGTCGTAGTACTGGCTTGTGTGATAACAACTAGCTGTTTTAGCCCATAATATATGTGTGTTTGTATGTGTGTGTATTTTGTAGGCTATAACAAACAATATATTATTATAGAGTATACCATAATAACCCATATAACTAGTTTATGTGATTATATATTTACATATTCCATTACAAATCATTGAAAAGTCAAAAATAATTAAAATAGATTGAAATTCTGCAATATAGGTACATGTAAAAAAATTTAGTATTATACATACAGATCTCCTATTACATTAAAAAGCAAGGTTTATTTTCCAATAATGTCTGTAGGGTTACTACAGCCTGCTACACTGGGTCAATCACCAATGAAGCATAGCTTCAGGGAAAATTTCGGCCGATGCTAGTGTTTGATTAATACACCTTCGGAGAACAAGGCCCCCCCCCCACAATGCAGGCTGAGAAACGTTGTTTCTTCTCTCTAAGCAAATATGTAATAGGAGAATTTGAGAGAAAGGTTAGCCGATTTTTAATATATCGACATTAACCGACGTTTATTCGGAGAAGGCAAGGATCTTTTACAACCGGTAGTTCTGATTTTAAAATTCGCAAGAAGGAAAAATACTAAAAGTCAATTTTTAACTAACTGCAAGTATGAACTACGCAATATACGAGGGTAAGACGAGAAGAGAAGCCTTCTAGTGGCCTAGCTTAGACGAAAAGTTTTCTATGTTTAAAATTTCGAGCAAATTAACCCATAAATATGATTTCTTCGGGTAGTTCGGTCTAAACAAAGATTTCTAGATGCACTGACATATGCAAGGAGCTATCTATGTTCCTTATCGTGTCCAGGCTAACTTTCCGAAAGAAAACGTATTCCCATTTAATGTCGATTTTTGAAAAGCGAACGATTTAAAATTTATTTCGATATTTTCGAATATGCCTACATCCCAGAAAATCCTTTCTTATCTGATGTCAAAGTCATATGCAGAACACACAAAAATCTCAACGAATAATGGCTTGGGCTGTGGGTCGATCCGTCAGTCATTGGACAAAGCAAAAGATCTGCTGTCATCAATAAACATTTAGTAAATTCACGACTTGGCTCCCGTGAGGCTGTTGACAATTATAACTTTGAAGCTGTAGACGAGTTCGATTAGTTTAGAACAAACATAAATACCCACAGCAAGAGGCGTATTGAAATCCAACGCCAAACCCCTCTTGTCCACAGGTTTTACTTTGGGATGAGTAAGCAATTGAGAACTAAACTCCGCTATCGATGAAAAAAAAATTTAATTATGCAAATCGTTCATCTCTCCCGTCCAGTTACTTGGTATAATAGCATAGCTGATGACGACAAGCGATGAGTAGGAGCTAGAAGTTTTCAAGATAAAGGTTGTATGAATGATTCATGGACCTTGCCCATTAGTAACGGCGATATACGACATATAGCGAATACGCTAGCTAGGTAATTTCTTCCGGATGCATTAAAGTTTAAGAACTTTATCGACTGGTGGGGGCTCTTCGAAAATGAGGCTGGAGCAACAGTTACGGTGAATGATTAATAGTTTTTATGGCCGGAAATGGATGGTATTGATATGGACATCGATGCCACGTGCTAATAATTAATGGAAAAGTTACTGGACCATATTATCCCTCGAAGAAGTGATCGCGATTGGCTACGTCAACAGGCCGACGTCGATTCAAGAACTCAAAGATAGAATTCGTGAAGCTATTAAGGGCATACAGCAGGCACTTTGATGATGGAAAATTTCATAAAAAGGATACGGTCCTGTAAGCGTAGCTGTGGCGAACTTTTGGCTGATGCTATTTCCCATTATTAATGAAATGAAATGGTCAAACAAGAATAATACCAAAAATCCAGGAAATAATCAGTGATCGACTTTTTCGAAAAAAGTCATTGTTTTGTTTAGTTCTCTTCAAATTTAGTAAATAATAAGCATAATAGGAAATTTTATATTTTTCATTAGTAGAAGTTATGAAATCTAAATTAAACAAAATACGTAGTGCCACAACAACTTTTGACCACTCCTCTACTTGTAGTATAAAATAAAGTACATAATTTTCTACGAAAATTTTGAACGTACACGTAAAATAAAATAAAATTTGAGAATAAATAATTAAAAAAATAATTTTTACTAAAAAATGCCTCCACCATTTAATTTATTAAAAATTAATTAATTAAAATCATAATATAATATATTTAAACAAACGTATTTAAATTGTAGTCAAAAAGCTTAAATATTTTGTTTTTGTTTTAAATATGCATAAAAGAAACAAACAAAAATCTGTTCACCATCAAAAGCAAAGAGCCTGCAGAGCAAGAGAATAAATCTTGCCAAAACAGTAATTACGCAAACAACAACAGCAACAATAATACAAAAAATATAAAGAATAAACATAAATTGTTTGCAGCATCTAAAAACCACAAATTGCATATGTTAAGCAGCACACGAACAAAGCCGGAACAAAGCTTAGTCAAGCGAGGAGAAGGCGGAGAGGTGAAATGGCAACCGCGTGCATTTAACCGCACAATTTGCATGAAATGCCAAGTGCAGTTACTATTTTTTTTCTTGCCATTGCATTTTATGCACATAAAAACTCACATTTTTATGTCACTTTGTAAGCGGTGGAGAGGGAGATTCAGAGGAAGAGGGCGAGTGTGGTGGAGTGGGTGTGGAGGTACGCCTAAATGGCGTATGAGCGACTAAATACTTGTAGATGCATGCATGTATGTATGTGTGCACTAACTCAGCATGCATATATACATACACGCAGCCATTTGTAAATTAGCCGCGACATCGCTGTGCCATTGTAGCGTTGCCTTTTCAAGCATTTTTCCACTACATACTCGTATATATGTATACATATAATTATACTCGTACATAATACATAGTATATACTAATGTAAATATTTTTGCGAAAATCTTTTAAGCTTTTTTTATTGTACTTTCACCACTTTCACCACTTCCTTTGATCGCTGTGATACCTGCACGAGACGTTCGCGTTGCCGCTGCTGTTGACGTTCACGTTTATTTGGTCGCATGCGTGACTTTTGGCGCAAACGTTGCCGGCTCACTATGATAGAGGGTGGCGCGGATATAATTTTCACATCCTCAATCTGCTTTCTCTCTGCCGATTGTGGCGCGTACCCGTCGGGTTGCTCTTTATTCTTCTTTGCGGTTATACTGCCACCACTTTCAATTGCGGATTGTATTTCTTCTGTTGCTGCTGGTGCTGCTTGTGCTCCTGCTGGATATTGTTCATCGTTCTTCACATGTGTGGTAATTGGTTTAACGGTATATTGTTTATCATGTCGTTCCACGGTGATTGGGTGGGTAGTGGCGGTGCCATCATCGCCCTCATTACTGTCGCCATTAGGGTTGGAGTTTTTCACTGCATTGCCATTGGTGTTGGTGGTGTCGGCGTGAGGTTTCGTAGTGCCTTTGTGGTCAGCAATATTGTCACTTTTAGATGCTTTATTAATGTAGGGCTACATTTGCGGTGAGAGTGCGTGGTTGGTAGAGAATTTTTTTTTGAAGAATTATTTATTTTTTTTTATTGAAATTTTAAGTTAATTGCTTTTAGGTGGCATTCAATAAATTCATAAATAAACTAAGAGCGCTTACTTTGAGTACTCAAATCAGACCTTCTACATTTTACCTCGTTACAAATATGAGCCCAAAGCGATTACATTTGTACATTTGGTAAACTGAACAGTTAGATTCTAAAAAGCGACAAAAATCGTTCATAATTAAGAGATATGAGCCTCAAGTCTCGCATTTTTTATACAACTGGTTCTCCGGGAGTCTTAAAATTTGCTAAATAACGGAGTAAGTGTAACCGTGGAAAGCAGAACCTAAAGCATCTGAAGTCTTCAAATGAGAGAATAAGTATTATGTTATGGTAAGACAATGAAAAATCCTCAAATTTTTTTATTAGAGAAGTCGTTAATTATGATAATGGATGGTCCTCAATTGTACTGTGACGGTTTTCAAATATTTAAAGCGCGAGCAAGTTGTCAGTTAATAAAATGCATGGCCCTAATCCTTAGGGGAATGTGTTGAGATTTTAATCGCCTCTTCAACTAAAATATAAAGAGAATGTCAAAGAAAATGAGCTTAATGACGCCCTAACCTAAAAATTGGATTTAATGCCATTTAGGATAAAACCAGCATAAAAAGTAACTCGTTATTACCGCTAGTTATATTGTACATATTGCGAAGAAGTAAGGAATAACGGGGTATTAAGGAATACCTGAAAGAAGATAAGAGAGACCTATGAACCATAAAAGTTATCAAGAGGTTAAGAAATATTTCTTTTCGACGTTCTCTGGCGTACGAGTTTTATGAGTTTTTCAAAAGAAAAGAGCGGTAATTTATAGAGAAACAGAAAATACCTTTTCAAAATCACGAATAGTAGTTTGTAGTTAAATTAAGAGTACAAAGTCTAAATTGCGGTCCAAGCAATAGGAGTTTTCAAGGGGTGGCACCATAAAGTAGACAGGGAGCAGAAAATTACATTGAAACTATAAGAATAGAGAGCATAGTTTTCTGTGGTGCTTAGAGCATGAAGAGTTTGACAACAAATTTGCTCTCAAAAAGAGTTTCGTGTTAGATTTTTAAGCCCTTGGCTATATATTTAGTAATATAGAGATATTTTTAGTGAGAAACAACCGATGCTGAAGAGCTTAAAGTTTGAAACAGGCGATAAAGTGCGAGAAAATATGACTTAATTTAATTTAATTATTTCGCTAAGTAGAAAAAGATGAAATAGAAGAAGAAAAAGAACTTAAAATTAAAATAAAAAACAAATGTAATGTATGAGGAAGACAAAAAAGTGGAGCTTTGGCGAACACTAATTAATATTTTATACACATAAATTTTCTGACAGGTGGCAACGCTGTAAATAAATATCTTCGATGATTCGATGATAGTAGAAAATTATAAACCTAATTAATTGCTGTTTTGTAATATTTGTTTAATTTAATCTCGTCAGTTTCATATCGATATTTTTAGAAGTTGCCAAATACTAACTTTTCTTACGCTTTATTTTCTAAATGAAAATATAATTTAAAATAAAATATAATTTGAAATAAAATAAAATAAAATAAATAAAATAAAAGCTTAATAAAATAAAATAAAAAAAAATAAATGAATTATCCGAACTGATTACTAACGTGCATGCTCTGTGCCTAAAGAAAAGTCTTTCCAAAACGATTGCAAAAATTGTGTGAACACGCATTGCATCGATAAATATTGTAAAATTTGGTGTCGCTGTTTGCTCTTCGTTGCATTATATAGTAAGTTCTCACCACCACTTCGCATTGATCTCTGCTATAGCAACATCGATCCTTTTAAACTCACACATAAATTGCATAGAAATACTTAGCGAAAATATACTTACACTTGGATTAATCAGATACTTCTTTGGTGGTCGCACTTTCTGAATGCCATCGTAGTAAGTATCTGTGGGATTACCGCCAACACTGGGTGCGCTAGTCACTGAATTCACCGAATTCGCTTGATTGTTGAAAGCGCCAGGGAAAAGCGTATTTTTTGTACTAGCCACGGTTCTGCCGCCGGCGAAAGCTTGTGAGCCAGCATAACCACCTTTGCCGGTATCTCCGCCCAGAATGACACCAGCGCCGGTTTGTGGATTAGCCTCAGCACCGGCATATAGTAAACCAGCGGCGTTGCCTAATAAGAAATAAATGCAAATTTTTCAAAAAGATATTTTCTACAAAAATAACGCTAATAGTAATTTAATAAAAATAAAAATTTAAAAATTTTTCATAAATTTATTTCATGTAAATTAAAATACTAAAATTCTTCTGGGTTAACATAGAAATTAGAACGAAAGTATTTTAAATAGCCGTAAGCTTTCTACATTTGTATATTGTGGTATGTTTGTGTTTTGTATCTAGTACAATGTTGTTGTAAAAGTTAGTTAGTTATTACTGCGGCAAATAAATATTGCATCCGCATGAAAAGTTTCTCATTAAAATGCTTAGCGACACATTGTTGCCACGTAATGTTTACCATATGTAATAATTAATTGTTGAAAGTTTTTGCACAGAGAAAGTGCCGAGTAGGAAATTCGAAATTAATGACGCACATTCTCTCACAGTTCTTATCTGTTTTTTATAATCAAAATTAATAACTGACTTTTTATAAACAAAAAAATTTCCATTAACATAATTTTCCATTTTTATCAAATTAATAATCTTAAAACATCTAATTTATATTTTTGTTTTAGGGACATTGAAAAAAATAAATTTCGCAATAAAGGGAAATAAAATGCATTTGAAAGAATTTTTTTCGTGAAATTAAAATGACTTTCTCGAGAATTTTTGCAAATTTTTGCCCCAAATTGAGCAGTATCTCACCCATAATTTGGCGAATGTTGGTTGTCAATGCTCAAAAGTTAAAGATTTATCTCACACCTAGGAATCAAAGAATGCAACAAGCAACTTTGTTTGGGTGTAATGCCCTCTCTTCAATTATTTGAGGGTTCTCGGAGCCCCAAATGCGAAAACTATGATTACCTATTTACGTATCGTTCGAGTGAGATGTGTGCCTCATCGCTGTAGAAAAATTGGTTCAAAAAACCGCCGTCCACTGCTTATTTTTCAAGCACCTGACGTATGAACGGCATTGTGAATTATCAGCTGGCTTGAGTTCGACAGATGTCAAACTACAGTTTCGCACTTTTAAGACCACGAGTTGTATAACCTTATATTTTCCATCTCTGCTAGAAAGCTGAGCTTCACTTAAAAATCCATTAATTTCCTATATTGCCTTTTGCATATATTGTATTACTAATGAGCACACAATACTTATGTGAGTGTCAAATTCAAATATTTTCATTCTATAAAATAAATGTAATGTTGCTTTTTTATAGAAATGCTTGGCAACCAGGAGGAATATGTAAATATTATTGAATATTATAATTAAACATATTTTAGTTGCTACTTAAGTATGTATGCATGAATGTGGCAAGAGGAAAGTATATGTAAAATCAAATTTTTAAGAATTTTTTATTACATTGAAAAAATTGATTTCCACTCTTTAACTGTATTATAATTAAAATTATTTTTCTAACCGTTGAGTTCAATTGAAAATTTGTGTACAAAATTATACATTTATTTTATATATTTTAACTGGACATGCAAAATATAATATAAAAAAGAATAAGTTTGAAAAATGAAATTTGGTTCTCTTTAGGGAAGTTCATGAAACGAAGTTATGAAACCAACTGTCGAGGCAGCACTTTTTAAGCCCCATGAAAACTTACGAAGAACGAGTAATTAATTAAGAAATATTGTAAGGCTAAAGATCCAGAAATTACTTGCCGCGGATGCAATGTTAGCAGCTATATAATTGCATAAAATTTTTTATTCGACTTATGGGAAATTGAGAAAATGTTTTTTAGTTACTAATGTTTGTCATTTTAATTGGTTTCGATTGATTTTATTTTATTATTTTTATTTTATTTCATTTAATTTTTTTTTATTTTTCTTATATTTCATATTTTTTTAAATTTAATTAAATTTATTTTAATTGACATCTATGTTATTTCTATTTTAAATTTTAATATTATATATAATTTATATTGTTTAATTTTACTTAAATTTATTTATTTGCTGTCATTGTTATTCACATAATATTTCAATTTCTTTTCCATTTTTATATTCTGGATAAAATTTAATTTAATTTAAATTTACTTAATTTATTATTTTCATACCATTATCAGCAGAATAAAATCAAATTGTTTTATTTTATACTGTAAGACCCCGACCATTCATGTCTTGTGGTTTTATGTATTATGTTCAGTTTAAATTTAATAATTGGCATTATAAAGGAGGAGATAGATAAAGAGTAACAAATAGTTACCAATAAGCTTCAAATAATGCGAAATACTAAATTTCCCATTACATTATTAATCTAGCTAAGTATACATTCATATACCATATACATATACCTATAAGTTCATTCAAAGTTTGGTGTTCAAATATTACAGCGGCTGAGTTGTGTTTTATATATTCATGGAAGTGCGTACAAAAACTCAACCAAATCTGGCCCTGGAAATTAAGAATTTCAAGTAAATTTTGTTATTATATATATTTTTAGTTTATTTTATAGTTTTTATTATATTTATTTTATTCAATTTATTTTAATTTTATATATTTCAATTCATGTCATTTTATTTTACACTAAGTTGATTAATTCTTTATTATTTTAAATTATATTCTTCATTTGATTTTAATTTATTTTAATTTTTGTAACGTTTTTGTTTTATTTTAAATTAACTATTATTATTTTATATAATATTATATTAATATAATATAATCTATCAAATTTTATATTTTATTAAAAGCACCAATACTTCTATTCATAGTTTTACAAAAAACCATTCATTGTAAAAATTAAATTTTTAAATATTTATATATTACTAAAATAAATTTATTACATAATTCGATTAAATTTCATTTATTTTAATTAATTTTATATTTTTTTATTATATTTATTTATATTTCTTTATATTTATATTTTATTTTAAATTTTTTAATTTATGTTAATTTATTTTCTTATAGTTACATTTTATTCTATTTAACTTGATTTTTTATATTATTTTATTTTGTTGCCTTTTATTTTACTTAATTAAATTATTAAATATTTTTATTTATTTTATTTCCTTTTTTAATTTATTTCATTTTTCTTTAATTCTTTTCAGTTTTCTCTTTTAAAACATTTCATTTTATTTTACTTAATTTAATTTCGCTTTTATTTTGCTTATGTTATTTATCTTTCTTCTTTTTATATATATTTTTTATAATATAATATTTAGTTTTATTTTATTTTATTTTATTTAAATTAATTTACTTTAATATCTTTTCCCATTTTATCGTATTTTATTTTTTTGTATTATTCATATTTTGTTTTCATATTGTAATATTATTTAGTTTTTATTTTTACTAACTTTATTTTATTTAAATGTATATTATTTTAGTTTGTTTCACGTTAATCAATTTATTTTATTATATTATTTTGTTCTAAAAATTTCATTATAATTTTTGTTATTTAATTCCATTTTTTATATTTTGTTTCAATTTAAGTTTATTTTATTTTAACCTCATTATTTGATTATTTTTTAGTTATTAATTAATTTAGTTTTACTTTTTATTACGTTATTGGTTTTATTCCAGTTTCCCCATTTGATTTTGTTATATTTTTTTATTAAAAATTAAAGGTTTTCATACTTCGTTGCTTCCAAATGGGTATGTTTGTTTGTGTATTTGTTTATTTGAACAAATGTAGTTCTCTTTAAGGTGAGTTGTGTGTTTTCTACTAGTACTACAATTTCCATCACTACCAGATGGGAGTCTATTGCTGTTTACTAGCTAACATATGTATGTCCATACATACATACTCGTATATACTTGTTACCTTGAATTCAAGAAAAACCTTTTATTGACAGTACTTTCTGCTGCTTCCGTTGTCACATTCAGCAAGACAAAGTGTGTTTTTTTGTAGCGGAAGCTTTCAGCCCTCGAATGTAGTCATTATATACTTAATTTCTACAATTTTTGTGTTTTTTCAAACTTCCTTTTTAGCGTTTTCTATATTAAAGTTTTGTATTTTCTCAATATATAAAAAATTTAAGGTCGAAACAATATCATTGGCCAAACACTTTCATTCATTTGTACATAGAAGGTAATTTATCAATTTAGGCATACAAATACTGATAAATATATACATATCACAATGGTAAAAATTTTGATAACTAATGTGTTTTACCATCAACACTGCCACCCAAGCCGGCACCAGCTCTTTGCCCGAATGGTGTACCTGCCGAGGCGCTCAGGCCACCATGAGCCGCATTGCCGGTAAGTAAGCCACCCAAACCAGCCTCAGCGTGATAACCACCGAAATTGACGCCAAATTTGCCATCTCTGAAAGTGAGGAGCTGCAATAAACCAGATAGGAAAATGTACATAAAAAAATAATTTTAGAAAATTCATATATAATAAATATAAAAAAATATATGTCATACTAGTTGGCTTATATGAATTAGGTATATGTCTGTTTATGTTTATACAATATTTGTACAATATTAGCAGTTTATGAATGTGGTGGTTTCTTTTGAATTATTATCAGACACATGTGTAGCTATATATAAAATTGCCGTCATCAAAAAACCCAAATTTCATTGTTTATATCGTTATGTAGGCATATATCAATATTAAGGTATGTACATTTGTGTGTATGTATGTATGGCTTTTTTTTATTAAGATCTTATCTCTGTCAAGTTCTAAAAGGAAAAAATGGGGAGAGACGTGTGTGTGGTGTTTGAAAAGACACAACATTTTAACACTCGATATATCAATTTGTTATCATTTAACTGTAACAAGTGCTTACAGTTACTTGCAGACGAAATGGTACATGCTTGTTTTTTCTCCAGTTATATGGAGAATTATTTGTTTTAGCAGCGCGATTTTGATAAATTTACGTTGCTTAAATTTGACCTTTTTGACACAAAAAATCATTTTCGACTAATACAGGGTCTCGTTTTATTCATAAGATTTTATTAAAATTGTTGATCAATATTTTAGACATAATTTATAATAGCTTAAGTGTGTCAGTTTTGAGCCAAAAAATAATTTTTGAACAACAAGTTATATGGGAACTTTATGTTTTAGTCTGCAGATTTCCTAAAAGATCATGCTAAACATTTAAGACATAAGTATGAGAGTTTTGTGTTTCAGTAGTCTGATTTCAAAAAAATTCGTACTCAACATTTAAGGCATAATTATAAAGCAAAAAATGTAATTTAATATTTTTTAAGTATTTAAATGTGTGATTTTTAAGTCGAAAGCGAGTTATATGTAAAAGTTGAGCGATTTCGATGAAACTCATGCTCCACAATTTGCATACAATATATATTCAGAACACCGAGTTTTACATTTTTAGCTGCTTAATTTTGCACGTTCTGATTTCGAACAACCAGTTATATGGCAGCTATATATTACAGCCGTGCGATTTCGAAAATTTTTAATTTTTATTATTTTAATCACTACCTACAAGTGCACAGAATATCGCTGTTCAGATTTTCCTTACATAAATGTAGGAATTATGAACCAAAAAGGAGTTTTTAAAAAATAAACTTAGTTATTTTTATTATCTATGAAGACCACAAAATCTCTTCGTATTTATTTCGAGTATATAATTCTATCAACCCTCATCTCAATCACTACAAGCTGCGAAAAACGTGTTTCTGAAGAGTTCACTTTTGTGGGTTCTTCCACTTTTGTTAGCCACTGTATTCAAATAGGTATAGACTTCTGTATGTACGTATAGGTTAATATGTATTTGGTACCACGTTTGAAGTGTACTTTCGATTAATTTTCAGTCGTTTCGCATTCTTTAAGGTTGTTCGTAGTCACTTATCGCTCCCATTGAACGGTTGATTAGGTCAAAAAAGCTTACATACATACATACATACATAAACAAAATTTGATAACTTTCGTGTTGTGATAATGCCAAATAAACAAAAAAATTTAACAAAAAATGTTTCTTCATCAATTTCATTTTTCGTTTGCATTTTAAGTGCATTACCGTTATTAACATCAGGTGATTCCTTTACGTGGGGTCATATCAATAAATATGCCTCACCAATATATGATGAAGAAATCAAACTTACTGATAACACGAAGACAATTGTGATTTCGTATCCACACGAAGTGAGTTATATATATATGTACATACGTATTTATTAGTAAGTCTGTACGTATATAATTTTATAGCGGTCTTTGGTGAAATGAGGTCAAGTATTTTGATTGTTATATACTTTTTATTTTATAAAATTTTAAAGGTAAACAAAATGTCTTACGATAAGTGTTCTAATTAGGCTCTTAGTGATCACTTATGGGCTAGTTGTTATAAAACTGTAGACAATGTGTCTTACTTAGATGACGAGTATAAAGAAAATAGTGTAATAAATACCAATTAGGATTTCTGTTATCACTTCTAGACTAGTTGAACACCAAGACCTAGTGGCTTTAGAAGAACTGAGCCTTATTTTGGTGATAGTTTAGAATATGTCAAAATTTGTTTTCTTAAATAATCTCAGCTTGTTTGTAGATAAGTGAAAGATGCTTTCAGGAAATATTTCGAAAATAATATTGGTACAGATTTCTATCAGGTTTTGGACCCTATTTGGAGCTATTAGACTAAAATGAGAGAAAGTAAGGATTTCGGACAGCACAACTAACTACTCTCCCCCAAAGCTTTTACTATACTCGCACAGCTATATCTGCTAATCTTACAGTTCTTCCAAAAAAATTTCAGAAGACTTTTAATAGCACAAGTAATCAGGTCATATATACATCCCCAGATCGCTGAATGACATTCGGAACTGCTGAACCCGAATTTCTACTCGATGACGATGGAATAGACGTTCCATTATCTGACTATGGCGAAGTACGAATACGAGTACGCAGTGTCCCACTTTTCACATCTTTGAAAGCCTTCGATGTAATAACCGACGATAAATTTGGTTTCATTTATTATCTTCAAACGGCGAAAAGAAATAAAATGAATGGCGTAAGTGCAAAGCTCTGCATATCCTTGCAGATATTTGTAAAGGGAACGGCGGAGTAGGGCCTGCAGTTTATCGAACCAAACCAGAGTTCAGGACTTCTTTCAAGCTATCAAACCACTGCATCCTCTTCAAGGCCCAAAAATATTTGCTGTAAAAATGTATTCAGAGTTAATGCAGGGAGCAGATCCACTCAGAAATAGAATACCTATTTAAGTAGATAGCCAATCCGTTTTGGAACAATTAGGCGGTATTGGTTTCACTATGAAACATTGTAGGTAAGAAAGAAGTGAAAAGTTCATATTTTTGTAGAGGATTTGGACGAAGAAGACGTACATTTACAGCAGAACGTAATTATTCACATAACAGTCCCTATTCAGGGAGGTGAAGAATAAGTGAAAAACGATTACGATGTTTCTATCACCAATAAAGACGCTATACTGCATTCTTTTACTTGAGCTGGCCATTGCTTTTTGGCATCGCAATTAAAGTTATATCTAATTGAGGACAAGAGAAGATAGAGAATAGCACGTTATAGATATGTATGTAAATTCCCAGCGATCTTACTTGGCGAGGAACAGCTATAGGCCGTTCAATCAGTCATGTAGACTGAAACACTTACTTTAATTTACTAAGAGAACAGCAATGCTATTTAACCAGAGACACAATGAAAAGAGTAGAAGTGTAAAGTTTAGGCCGTCAGTAGAACCGGTGAGGCAATGGGCGTTGTACATATATCTCTAAGAGACCTACTTTACTGGGTTTATCCGGCGCTATTACAACTATCTCAACCAATGCTCTAGAATACATCAAGCAAAACAATTTTCAATTGATTTATGAAGCAAAGTCAAAAGCTAGTTCCATAAAAGCCCTAGGAAAATGGGTTAAATCTCCCAACTGTGAATGACTTGATAATCTATAGGAAATCATAACATAATTCAGACAAAAAAAAACCTTCTTCCAGGTGCGAGCCCCTACTCCTTTCTAATTTAGATTAAGATTTTATTACTTATTTTTAGGCTTCCGAAGTCGAAGCAGATTTAATAAATAAATATTAATGTTTCATAAAAAAAAATAATGCCTTATTTATTTCTAAATATTCATAGTTCAAAGAACTAATAATTTAATACCCTCATATTCTTCCACAGGGTCTCACCAACGACTACACGATAACCGCAATGCATGCATACGCAGTAAAAACCCCATTGACCACGACAACGGATGCGGAGCATGTCGCACACATTAACAACTTTGCAGAAGTTGAGGTTTTACGCGGTGGAATCGGTTTTAATTATACGACAATACGATTTCAAATGCCAACGCTCGCTTATCGGCAATCAACTGCAGACAGAATTAGCGTTGCAGATGACCGTGAAGGTGGTCGTGGCAGTGATGCGGGGCGTGACAATAATTTACGTGCGCACTATCAGCTCGTTATTTATGGTGTTGATTTATAGTTCTACCATTATTGTAATAATAATAAATGTATTAATCCAAATGAAATTAATTCTTAAGCGCGTCTCTTATTTTTTGTAATTTTTTGCCTGTTTTTTGCATTTTAGTTAAAAGTAAATTACTTGCAATGCTTTTATTTTATATCTTATGTGATTATCAGATGCAGCTTTAAGGGAGAGTTCGTCCACCTTTCTGGCGCCTCTCTTTAGTCATTAGCCCAAATTATGTGACATGGGCATGACACCGAGAAAAAGCTCATGTTAATGCGATAGTCTATGTATTTAACGTGAAACGACCAAACTATGCAAATACGCACAACTAACGGTAGTGGCCAAATAAACCAGCTGAAAATACATTCAAAAGCATCGAGCGCGAAAGACAAACAAACAAACAAACGAACAAAGGGAAAAGAAACCCAAGTCATGCAACTGTCGCTACCACAGTGTGGATTCACCTACTGTTTGTTTTCTTCAACCACTTTGTCTTCATACAATTAACGGTAAAGTCTCTCTTCGTAGAGGCCAATATCAACAGCGAACTTAGTAGAGATTATACTGTTAGCTTAAAACTAACTAACGCCTACTACGGTTGTTAGAACACAACAAAAATAAGCATGTTCGAAACTTACTTCCACCACCACTTTCTACTGCCACTACATACGTACACAATAGTGGTATACGGTTTTCTTTCACGTTTCTTAGTCTTCTAATTTTCGCTGTATTTTTTCGTTGTGGTTGTGGCGTGACAGTCTTATGCTTGAGTTTGCTCTGCATGCTACAATGTAAATATAAGCTATGTAACGGTTTTTTCGATTTCGATTCCGAAAGGTTGAAACCACAACTCGGATATTAACGCTGGTGAAATGAGCGACAAAACTATCGGATTCGATTTCGGTTCGTCAATAACTCTCCCACAGTTTTTGGTGTATTGGTTATGAATTCGGCCCTGAACGCTTTAAGATACCCAGGACACTGGATCAGGTAATATGTAGGCGCACCGGTGGATGTTATCTCGCCTTGACGCATGAAGATGAAATTGCAATTATTATTTTGAGATCCCAGTAACTTCTATTTATTTATTATCGGAATTTGACATCGTCTACTTTCACATCCAGTGCAAGCAACATATCCTTCGTTCCCCTTGTGAAGAGGGTAGCCAAGGACTTTCCTAGTTGTAGTTGTAATAGTTGGGCAGCGCAGAATATCAATATCGGCCAGTTATCGTCGTGTGAGATGAGGGAAACGCTCTCTTGTGGGAGGAAACTTAATGAATAACGAGTATAGGACACCACCATGCGGAATGCATAGTTTTTCGTAGTTTTGAATTTTGACATGCCGATGACTGCCGACTACAAGTGTAATTCAGGGTCCACTCGGTAGTAGTGATAATTCCACATTAGGTGCAGTGCTTGATTGACTATGTCAAGAGTTTTTGACAATTTCAGTGCTACCAGGAAACTTCGCGCGAAGGCCCTATTTTGGTCAGAGCCATATGCTTTCTGTGTGAGTATGGCGTTAAGTGCGGAGATCTTGGTGCTGTGTATTTTGCAAAAGCCATGCTGATATACTGGACTTAGGTGGGAAGTAAAAGACGTAATCAGAAAGGCCTCAAGTATTTTCGCTACTGGGGAAATGAGAGAAATCATTCGATACGATTCTTCTTTGTTAGCAGACTGCCTCGGTTTTAGTGGCTGTTTAGTGACTGTTTCGACATATCGGGTATTGTCAGAGTGGTCGAAGATAAATTTAAGACCTTGGAAAGGAATTTTACTCCCACTGGAATCAAGTGTTTAGTTTAGTCCGTAACACCTTCTTCTGTTTCTTAGTTGGCAAAGCCACCGCTTAGGTGACCCAATAGCGCATTAATTGTTTCTTCTCTTCACAGTTCGGTGCCCATTATATGTACACCAAGAGAACGCAGATACTTCTAAACTAGATATTTCCAACAGAGTCGAAGTCTTCCACTTCCTGTATTTTCACTATTGGATATATTCTTAAATATTACATTCGTCCCTCTGAATGACATGACTTAAGCAGCATAGCTGTTGTCTCTTCTCCTCACTTAAAGTACATTTATTGAGTGTTTTCAACGTCCATGCTTCTGTACTATACAGCTGGGCGGAAATGATGAGCCTTTTTGTTCATCGAGCGAGGCTTTATGCTTGATGACTGGAGATGCTTCAATTCTTTGTCCAGCCGGAAGAAAGAAGAACAAGCCACGCTACTCTACTACAGTTTAAATTCAATCTTGGGAACGCAAAGCAACATGATACGGCGCGTGTCGACCATTTCTCACGAAGTTATGGTGGATCTATCAGTCTGATAAGATTTTGTTTCTGCGACTTGTCTATTACAGATAATGCAAATTTATAATATCCGTCGTTACAACAATTACATCCCTCGGTCGTACGTCATTGCCCGATTTTACGATTGATTTATATTACACCTACGACTGCCGGTTCCGACTTCGCTTCTGATTAACTCACCTCCGTAACATCTCATATGCACACATACAAACAGCCTTACATACAAATACCTAACATATCCTACATAGTTTGTGACACTTGCAATGTGAGCCGAAAGTGGTCGTGCCATTCCAACACCTTTTTAATGTTAAGGTTATACAAAAACAACAACAATCAGTCGTTGTCTATGTAAATAGAAGGTCGAAAAACTAAAATGTATGTACATACATAAATATATGCAGGTAGGAAAGGAGCGAGACGTCGAACTTTCACTTTAAAAGTGCGCTCAAGTGTGTCTAAATACTTTCAGCCAATTTGGGACGCCTCGAATGAACGAGCTTGGGTGTATGTATGTGTGCGCAATCACGTATGTCGCTAGTGTGCGCGTGGGCTGGCCTGGTGGTGGCTTTCTAACGCTGCTCGTCTGCCCTGTTAGCACTCAAGTTGCTCGCTTTGTCCTCGCCCGTCTTTGCTTTAAGGTGTTTTCGGGTAAATAGATTTTTATCGCAACTTATTTTGAAATTAGCATTTTGCAGTGCTTGCAAGTAACTGATTTTCATGTGAGTGGTAGGAGTGAGCATGTCGATGTGTGTGATTTTGCCATGAGTGTGGCTATTTTTCTGCTACAATTTTAAAATTTTTTTTTTTACCAAAATCTGTTAAAATTTATTTTCGTCTTTTTTTTTGCTTTTCTTTTCTAATCGGGTTCGCCCTTTATATTCTGTAGGTGCAAAGTTTATCGGCGTCACATCGTTTCTTCGTTTTTTATTCATTATTTTGTTACCCAGTTAAATTGAAATTGAAATTAAGCTAGTAAAGTTGAATGATAAGCGCGGCGATTATTTAGACTGGCACCAAAATGGGTGATTTTATTTTAATAGTGTTTTCGTACACCTTCACATAAATTCCAGTTCCTTGACACTGACATTGTCCTTTGACTTGGTTTCCGTTTGCCACTTTTTCGGTTGCAGTTTTTTATCAAGGAAATAAATTAAATCTATAATTCTTTTTTGGCCGCAAGGGACATTTATGTAAATAATTTTGTACTTTGTAGAAATACATGTACATATGTACATACATGTATGAATTGTGTATGAGTATATTCTTTTATTTAATCGGGCTTTATTCGTAAGCTAATGACTAAAAAAGAACTAAGCCAATTCAGATAATTTTGTTAGCGGGCTTGCTTGGAATTGCTGTAAAAAGCTTTAATATCAAAGAAAAGTGTCAAGTGTTGCCAGCCGCGTGGAAAATTCTTATTTTAAAAATTATGAAATAGTTCAAATGCTCCAAAAGAAGGTTATCAGATGCTGGCAAAATTTTTGTTGCGTGGTGCTGCCACCTTTTTCAAATTTTAATTAAAATATACCAAAACAAAGGGAAGTATTAAAAAATGGGTATTGAACTGAGGGTAGTAAAAAGGGCTTGGCGCTGAAAATATTTTTCAGTAGTGCTGAGATACATAAACAAAGTATTGTAATACGTTTATCAAAGTAATGAAATTTTGAAAATATTTTTTAATGGTGTTGCCAGAAATTTACAATGCTTTATTTAAATAAAAATTGAATGAGCAAAAATAGTTTTATTGGATACAAAACTTCTGGATGCAACTTTAATTAAAAAATAACTTAAGTAAATGCGTATCAAATTGGAGACATTTAAGCCTTCTTAATGCTAAAAATATTTTTCAGAAAAGTAACCTCAAGTATAAAACCATCGTTTAAAGGAATTGGATTAACAAAATAGTATTGGGTGTACGCATTAATTCGTGCGGTTTTTTTTTCGAAAATTAAGACTTTATTGTGAAAAAATTGTTATACATTTATTGTTCAAAGTATTGCCCATCGGAAGCTACGATGGTTGCACATCTTTCCGGCAGTTTGTGGATCCCATCCCAAAAGAACTTCTCCGTCTTGGAGGTCAAGAAAGAATCGAGCCAATTTCTGATACCCTGTTCTGAAGTGAAGCGTACTCCGGTGAGGGCCATCTGCATTGATCTGAACAAGTGGTAATCGGAAGGTGCTATGTCTGGGCGGGTGAGGTAGAACTTCCCACCCACAGTTTTCCAAATAGTTTTTAACTTAACTGGCCTTGCAACATGTGGTCGAGCGTTGTCATGATGAAAAATTATTGATTCGAGTCTGGTCGCATATTCTGGTGGTTTTTCCGCGATGCCATTTTTCAAACGAATCAATTGTTTTCGGTAGAGGTCCCCATTGATCGTCTGACCCGATTACAATAGCTCATAATAGAGCACACCCTTGTGGTCCCACCAAATACATAGCATAACTTTGGCACCATGGATATTCGGCTTTGCCGTGGATGCCGATGGTTGGCCGGGCTTTACATACGATCTCTTGCGCCTTGGGTTATCATAATGAATACATTTTTCATCGCCAGTGACAATCCGATACAAAAATGACTTCTTTTGGTGGCATTGAAGCAACATTTCAGATATGCAGAATCAACGTTCGACGTCTCTTGGCTTCAACTCATAAAGCACCCGATTTCCAAGCTTCTGGATGAATCTTAATGATTTTAATCGTCTGGAAACGGTTGCTTAATCAACTCCTAATACTTTTGCAAGTTCTTCTTGCGTCTGGCAAGCATCTGCGTCGAGCAACATCTCCAATTCTTCTTCTTGAAATTTTTTTGGCTGTCCGGGTCACTTTTAAATCGTGCAAACCATTTTCGGCACGTTCGTTCGGCTAAAGCATGGTCACCATAAACGTCGAGTAAAATACGATGGCTCTCGGTAGCACTTTTCTTTATGTTAAAGTAATGAAGAAGAACTCCCCGCAAAAACACTTTATCTGGTACAAATTTCGACATTTTCAAATTAATGAAACAACGAATTGTTTTTACGCTAAAACAAATGACATCTACTGAAAACGACGCGAAATGACAGTACCTTTGAAATGAATATAGCCACAGATAAACACGACGTGAAATAATACTAGTAGAGTCCTCTCTTAGGAAACCGAACGAATTAATGCATACACTGACATTAAGTAAGAATAGTAAATTTTTCAAGAGCATTGCTATCCGGTTACAACGCTCGATTTAAATACAAATTTAAATATTACTACATCGGTATCAAACTAATGAGAGCCTGGAAGATATACAGCGGAAAATATTGGTGAGGTTAATATTTCCTATTCCTATTTTAGATATAAGGAGAGGTAGTGAGGTATTATTCCCCCTCTGTGTAGACTATGGTAAGGTGCTACCCCACACCTTTGCGAAAATGCCTGCTATTTAGAAGTGTCGAGACGCTACTCCCCCTCTGGGAAGATTGTGGGCAGGACTTACTGCACTACCTTTAGGACCCCCACAAAGACAGACGTGTACATTATATGCGTAGTATAATACAAATGAACTCCACATTATTATTATAATAAGTTTTGTAAGGCACCTCAGCATCCGGCGAGCGAACCTCAGCTAGTAACACGGGATAAAATTGATAATATTTAAAATTAGAGCTGCCACCTGTTTCAAAACATACATTGATGGGACAAACGAAATGTTACAAACTGAATATCCTGTTTAAGAATTTTAATTTTAAAAAGTTGACAACATTATATTATATTATAGTATTTATAAATACATATGTACCAACCCGTCAAAATTTTGCGAACGCATACCAGAGGAAAAACCTTTGACGGTTTTTATTTTTTTTTTCGTATAAAATAATACACTTAGTATTAATTAATTTCCTTTTAGATATTATTAAGAGGTTGTCACTTGTTTAAAATTATTAACTTAAATAAATAAAAGAAGAAAGAAATATTGCAATTACACGTATGCACTCGTTAAGGGGTTATGCCACTCTAGGATTTTCAAAAAATCGCTTTTTTTTGCTTTAAATAGTTCCTTAGGGTCTCAGAAATAACATATTTCAGGATTATGGCTCGGAAAAAACTCTAAATAATTTATTTTCGAAGTTCCTTGCAAGGCTGCACGGTAAGCACACGGTACAACTTAAAACTTTAAATGCGTTTATCTCCAAACTACATTTTTCGAGTTGGCCGAACCAACAACTCGTACAATTTCCAACCGATTAGGTTCAAATTTGACACACATCATTAAAAATACATTTTTTAAGGTATCACGTAGGATTGTTTTTTTATTCTATATAGTTCATTTGTTATTAACAATTAACTGATGATTTTTTAGTCGAAATTAGAAAGTTTAACTTTAGAAGTGCGCCATTTGATCATGAATCAATATATCGAAAAAATCCTACGTGTTACTTTAGCTATGGTAATATATAATAAAAAAAATCTAGATACTCAAGATATTTCAAAATTTACCGGAGCAGTTAGTTCGGCCACGTACCCCTTGAACCATAGAGGAGTCGAAGGACGACCGCTACAGCGCCACCATTCTTCAAGAAATATTTATAAGAAATTATTTGTTTACACCTAAAAAGAAGTATAATAAACTTCTTATATTATATTTTTAATTGAATCTATGGTTTTTCTAAAAGAAATGCACATAAAACACCTATTTTTTCGGTCTCTAGAGTGGCATAACCCCTTAAATAAATATGTATGGGGTTGACCATCGTTTTTGATTTTTCGCTTAGAAAAAGTTGAGCGAATTTTTTTTTGAACAACATATTTATATATACCTCTACAATAATGCTGTCTACAAAATAGCCCCAAAAAAGTTTATGCACTCATGCTCACACACAGAGCCATATCTGGTGAATATAGAAGCTGTATCGTTACTGTACTATTTTTAGATAAAAAAATCACGAGCAATGAAGTGTGTTCCAGAGCCCGGAATTGTTTTTCCAAAAAACAGAGCATTCTTTTCAGATTCCATCACGAAAACGGCGCAATACTTCTTGTGGACCATTTGTGCTGTTGACAGATTTTCATATCATTAAAACTGAAGAATACAGGGAACAGATCTTTCACGTTCAACCGCAGAATGCATCCACTGTGATTATTTTTGATGTTATACCCGTAATCTCATGTTTCAATAAATCAGCATCGTCCCTGCCTTTATTTAGTGACTGCTGAGCAACATCCATTCCTCAATAATTTTTGTTCAAAGTTCAATATTTTTGAAATAAATTTTGATGCCATGCGTTTCATATTCTAAACGAGACAATAAATTTCATGACAAGATCTAATCGATATGCTAATATTATCAACGATTTCACTAGTTGGTGTTCGGCAATTCGTTTGAACATTTGGAAAGCATTTTAGTCTAAACTTTGAATCGCGCAGCTTTGTATACAAATATAGTTTTTAATTTCATTAATTAGTTGAGTATTACAACCTTGATAAATTGAATGTTGCCTACATTTAGGCTGCAAGAAAAGAGCTGAAAAATTGCCAAACTAAAAACACGCAGTTTTCGGAATTAAATTTTACAAACTTGTTTTGAATGTGTATTATTTTTTCTCCCAAATATGCACGCACACACACACACACACACAAACATACATTAAAAAATGCCATCAAAACTGAAAGTACAAAACCATAGAGGGCAATGACATACCCGAAATTTTATTTGGGCAAAGCTTATTTTCTAAATCAGCAATAATTTTCGTCTAATGTTGAGTCATAAATAAATTTGTTTGTTAAATGAAGATGAGAAAAGTTGTTTTATGAAAATGGGATTAAAAAAAAGAGGTAAAACGTTAGCCGCAGGTGGCGAATGTGCACACGCAAACATTGCTATATACATATATGTACATATACCATATATTATAGTACAAATACACTTTTGTTTAACACAGATTAGTGGGTAAACTATTTGTTTTGACTTTTTGTGCAAATTTGCATTTTAATGACTAGATTTTCAACCATTGCTATGTCTGTCTGTTTGTCTGACGGCATGTTTATTTGTCTGCAGCAAATGTGTGCACATTATAATAATTATGCAAAGAGAAATTGCAGACAAATATATGAAAATAAATACATAAATGTAACTAATATCAAAATAAATGTAAAAAAGGATAATGGTCAGGCAAGCAATGGATTTTCAGGTCACAGTAAGTAGAAAAGTCTAGGCTTACCCAACTTTGTTTTATGAAAATAGATTTTTTCAATTTCAAAAGCTCTTAAGTGTTTTGAGGTAAGTATAATGTGAAATTAAACATCGTTTTTTTCAAGTCCTCGGCTAAGAACACTATAATGCAACAGAAAGAATAAGCACCCACCTCTCTGCAGCAAAGCTGTAATCACAACAGACAGCTCTTCGTCTTTCTACTCGACTTGCACTGCTGCGCTCTGAAAACACTCATCAGCAACTCGGTATCCACCAAATGTGGGACGGTATTTCAAGCTCCTTCGTACAGCTGCAAATGAAACTATAGTTGGTAGGATAAAGAATTTCGAACTGCAGTGGAGAGAAAACTGGCTGCCTACCACACAACCTTACGATCGACCACAACACGTGCTGGATGGGATAGATACCGAGAGCTGAGTATGAAGAGTACGACGGCTTATAGAAGATTTCACGAATGGACCAAATTCATGCAGAACCCAGAGATTTGATCTACCAACTAATGACCAGAGTATACTGAATTTATGGAGCGAATACGTCTCCAGCCTGCTGAATGGCAGTGTAAATGGAGAAGCGGGATATAGCGAGCACGATCCCCCTATATTTGATGATGGAGCAGATGTTTCAGTGCTTGACCATTAAGAATTTTAAAAGTAATCGGCCGCATGAAAATAACAAAACGGCAGAGACCGATGTGTTGCCGGTTGTGCTATTTAAATACGGCAGCGAAGAACTTCCGTATGCAAAATATGCTCGGATGAAAGCGTGACTGACGATTGGAGCCTAAGTGTCCTTTACTCAATCCACAAAAAACCAAATACAGCAGGATAAGCTTCCTATGCCGCTATGTCTGAGTTCGGTATCCCCGCAAAACTTATACGGCTATGTAAACTGACGTTAAGCAACACCAAAAGCTGTGTCTCAGTCGTTTGTTACCAAACGAGGTTTCAGACCAGGTGATTCCTTATCGTTTGACTTCTTCCCACGTTACTGTTGACAGTCATAACTTTGAAGTCGTAGATAATTTCGTCTATCTTGGAACTAGTATTAATACGAACAACAATGTCAGCCTGGGAATTCAACGCAGAATCACTCTTGCAAACGTGACCTTCTTCGGATTGAGTAGGCAATTGAAAAGTAAAGTCCTCTCTCGACGAACGAAAACCAAACTCTACAAGTCGCTTATCGTTCCCGTCCCGCTATATGGTGCGGGTTCATGGACGATGACAATATCTGATGAGCCGGCGTTAAGAGTTTTCGAAGGAAAGGTTTTGCGTAAGATTTATGGTTATCTATGATTTCGGAACGGTGAATACCGCAACCGATGGAATGATGAGCTGTATGAGATATACGGCTATATTGACATAGTTCAGCGAATCAAGAAACAGCGGCTGCGCAGGCTAGGTCATAAGGTTCAGCTTTCAAAATTTTCGATGCCGTACGCGTCGGTGGAAGTAGAGGAGCAGGAAGACCTTTACTCCGTTGGAAAGACCAAGTGGAGAAAGGCTTGACTTGGCGTCAAAAAACTAAAAGAAGGAACGAATGTTAACTCGGCTATAATCTCGTAAGCGGTGCCTACGCCAGTTAAGAAGAAAAAGAAATACTTGATTCACATTTTTTTATAGAACGTTTTATGATTATTAGTTACGTAAATTGGCATTGAAAAACTTTTATGAACAAAGTATTTGTAACTGATTTGCATCAATTCATTAGCTTTTGCCGACAATTTGTTCAATTAAATGGCATAAAAGCAGAAATTGTATTTGTATATGATTTTATATAATTTTTCCGTAATTCACTTGACTGGTTTAGCTGTTCAATTAAACTGGTTTACTCATTTGTAAATACTCGTAACGTTTATACTGAGTCATTGAGGTTTGTGGTTTTACGACAATCTAGATGACTTTTTGATTTATGGTTTTTTATAGCAAGTATTCAAGACTTTGTATTATTTTTATTTTAATAAAATGATGTGATATTCTGAATTGTTCATAATGACATATGGAAGGGAGAGGTGGCCGCAATAGCTGATTTTCGGCCGAGCGCCTCCTTCAGTTACGGGTGTGCGATTTGATGTTTTTCCAATAAATGGAGGGACCTAACGTTTGACGGATGTTTATCAGTAGTTTTTATTTTACAACAGAAATGCACTTGGTGGGGTTGAGCTCAATAATATGTGCCTGAATTTCTTGGCAACTCCGAAAGTATAGTGACTGCTGGTCTGTTGGATTTTTCGTTAGGTCAGTTGGGCTGGGTTTGTAATAAGAAACAAATGACAGAATCTATTTGTATGAAAAGCTGGGAATCAGCCTTCTCAACATAACTCAAAAATGTTAATAGCTCTATGCATTTTTTTCAAGTTCTTAAGTGTAATGGCGATCTTTGTGTTTTAATAATTTGGTATAGGTAGGTGGGACAATTCAGTAATGCGACTGAATCCATAAAAACCGTATATTTCAAAATTATTCTACAACTCTGCCATCCCCTTCAAAGTAGTTCCCTTGGGCAGCTATACAACGATTCCAGCGCGTTTTCATGCTTCGTAATATTTCTGGAACGCTTCCACTGGGATGTCCGCGAGTACCCTCGTCACGACTGCCTGGATGTCCTCAATCGACTCAAAATGGGTTCCTTTGACCCCCAATTTTTCTCTAGGGAACAAAAAAAGTCACAAGGTGACATATCGGGCGGTTGTTGCAACACGGCGATCCCTTTAGAGGCCAAATACTGGGACGCGCTGAGGGCGGTGTGGCACGGCTCGTTGTCGTGATGGATTGTCCAGTTACGAGCGACGTCTGGGCACACCCTATTGACTCATTTTCGCAATCTTTCGAGTACTTGGCAATAGTAGACTTGATTTACGGTTTGCCTCGGTGGAGGAAATTCTTTGTGGACACGGCGTGGATTCCACGGCTATCAAAAAATGTAATAATCTCCATTTTCACCTTCGATTTGGTTATGCGAGCTTTACTTAAACTCTTATGCCATTGGCGCTTTGTAACCGCTGAAGCGATTTTCGGCCGAGCTCCTCCTCCAATTTGTGTTTTTTACGAGGAGCCTTTATTTCATGTCCGAAATACACTCGGAGGGGTGGACATTCCCTGCCGAGGGGCGACCGCAATTAGAAAATTTAACATAATTTTTTATTTAAATTAATTTTTCATAACTTTTGGATGTTGGTGGCACCGGGATTTGAACCCGAGCCTTCCGAATGTCAGTATGCAATGCTAACCACTTGGCTACCTTGGCCGCTCA
This sequence comes from Ceratitis rosa, assembly GCA_037013455.1. Taxonomy (NCBI): domain Eukaryota; kingdom Metazoa; phylum Arthropoda; class Insecta; order Diptera; family Tephritidae; genus Ceratitis; species Ceratitis rosa. The sequence goes on from JAWMAG010000029.1 coordinate 5,848,391, forward strand.
TAACTCATAACTTGGGTCGTATCTTAAAATACCGTATCGTGCTGCCTTAGAACAAATTCCACACTATGATCCAGCCTTTCTGATTGGTTTAGAGGTTTTAGCATAGGCAGGTCGGAACTATGTAGGACAGTACTTTTGCCCGAAGGAATGTTTGTATAGTTGATAGTGTGTTTGGAGTTGATTGAACGATCACTTACGTCCCAATCATTGGTATAGCAAATAGAAATTGCCTGGTTGTTGCTTAACCCAGCCTAGTAGAAGTCTCACATGAAGTCAGAAATCACTGTTGAATTAACGACGGGAAATTTCGACGCTGACATAACAGAAATGTCGGGTCGTTAGAATACTTTCGCGTCATATTAACGAAGTGGTTAACGCAAATATAACGTAAGTTGATCGAACGCAGTAGATATACAGGCGCCTAAATGAAGTTATTCAAATAGGTCAGTTCAGGAACAAATATGTCGACACGCACCAACAAATAAACTGGATTATTTTGAAACAAAATAATTATATAATTTTTATGAGGGTACACTGAAATAAACAAAAAGTTCGTGTAACTAAAACAGTGTTTGGGAATCCATTTTCATATGAAAAATAAAGAAAATATTGGTATCGGATTTTTTACCAAAAATTATTGCACTCCTTGAATTTGGAAATTTCTACTATTGTTTTTGGAATGAATTATAATTATTTAATACAAACAAATTAATCGGTCATTATTAACTAAACAGAGATCGACATGTTGAAACTAACAAAAAAAATCCACATAATAAAGAAATTACTAGGGCTAAAGAAGCAAAAAAGGACAATAAAAAAGATACCATTCAAAAAAAAAAAAAAAAAAAAAACAATTAATAATAACCTCAAATAGATGATGTTAAGCTCTATTTAATCTCGTAAGCTGTACAATGGGTCTAACAATTGACTAAACAAAAAATGAATAAATAAATAACCAATCGTATGACTGCATGCACACACATACCTTTGTAAATATTGGTAAGTAGTAAAAAAAAAACGCCCGCCGCCACGCGAAGCTACCAACTGAAAATTGTTTTTGAAGCGATATTATCGTTGACAAAATTAAAAACAGTCCACACTCTAAGCTTAATGAATTAATGTAAATTAAAAGCTTACCATGCGAACGTGTGCATAACGAGCAAGTAAACATTTGCTGTGTTACAGTGACAATTGTTAAATTTAAAAAGCAAAGAAAAAAAATCGTAATGTCGGCAGATGGGAAATAATAAGCAAAAATAATTTTTTTTTTATTTTTTTAAATGTCAAATAATTGTCAATGGAATTGAGTTATTTAAAAACAATAATTTTTTTACAAACTTTTTTTTATATGCACAGAGATTTGCAATTAAATAAGCTAGGTCATAGCATTTTTGGTATTAATTTTTTATTTAACTTTTGTTTTTTAGTTAGTTATTATGTAATAAATTTGTAAATAAAAATATAGTTATTTGATACTACGTATGTCTATACACACATACACGTCTACATATGTATATTGCAATTAAAAAAAACTAAATATACATGAGCTGCCAATTTGGTTAAAAATTGTGAACAAAGTAGTTAGTGCACTTTTATGAAATATGTACATACGTACATGCATACACACATACATACATATATATGTAAGTTTAAATAAACATTATTATGTTATAGGTATGCTTACATATATATGTATATCTACATATTGTCGGTTTGCAGTAATTAACTTTAAATGTTAACACATCGCAAAGCTTCAACTTTGCGGAAAAGGCAGCCGACCAAAAAATTAAAAAAAAACATTAAAAAATTTAAAATAAATTAAAAAATTAAACATTAAAAAAAGATTTTAAAACCTGCTGACATGTTCACAACGAAGCATATATAATATATACTTAGATAGGAGTATACCAGGTGTGTTAGTTGAAATTCACCGGTTTTTTCGATAAAGAAAACACTTAATTTTCAGAGGAATCTCAAAATGTTTTTGTTCAAAGTATTGACAATTGGTTTCTACACATTTCGCCCATCTCTCAGGCAAATTATGGATACCATTCCAAAAAAACTTTCTCTTTCGAGGCAAACCATTCGACGAGCCATTTTTCGACTTCTTCAAAATTAGTGAAGCACTGCTCTGCGAGGGAGTGTCCCATTGTTGCGAAAAGGTGATAGTCGGACGGGCGAGGTCTGGAGAGTACGGCGAGTGCGATAATAATTCCCAATTAAGTGTTTTTAATGTGTCTTTCACCAGTTTAGCGGTATGAGACGGCGCGTTGTCATGCTGCAAGATAACTTTGCCATGTGTTCGGGCCCATTCCGACCGTTTTTCGATCACACATGATTCAAATTGATAATTTGTTGTCGGTAGCGATCCATGTTCACCGTTTCACCAGGTTTTAACAACTCATAGTACACCACACCACACTGGTCCCATCAAACACAGAGGATTGTATTACGGCCAAAGCTATTTGGCCTTGCAGTCGATGGGCCAGCTTCACCAGGGGAAAGCCATGATTTTTTTCGCTTCGGGTTCTCAAAATGAATCCATTTTTGACATTTCGATGCAGAAAAGATTTCCTTTCGAATCGTTGAAGCAGCATTTCACAAACGGTTTTTCGATTTTCCATTTGTCTATCGTTCAGCATTTTCCATACTTCTGGATCTTTCCCTGGCTTTTAAACGTTGGCAATTGCTCCTCGAGTCACATGTTGGATCATCATGCAATTCCTCGTCTTCGAACTTTTTCGCTGCACCAGGATGTTGATTGTCTGTCAAATCGAAATCTCCACTTTTAAATTGACGAAACCATGTCTCACATGTTCTAATCACTGGAGCATGTTCACCATAAGTTTCTACCATAAGCAACGAATGCCGCAAATGCGATTTACTTGGAACGAAACTCGACATATTCACTGAGGTAAACAAATATGATACTATTATTTTGGCGGAATGTGACCTGCGTATTTTTGTAGGTTAATGTCAATAGAAAAAATTACATACATGCCAAATCATAGAAATTTATACATATTGCTAGTGACATCTACTAGGAAAACCGGCACACTTCAACAAACCCACCTGGTATATATACAGATGGAAGAAAGAATAGGTAAAAGTGCATATATATAATGATTTTCATAGTTATTGATGAGTTAAGAAAAAAAGAAACTTTTATTCTGTTTGATTGCTCCATTGCCTTTAAAAAGAGTAGTTCATTCAAAAGTACCGTTCAGCAACAAAATGTTCAGCGAAGCTTAGCAATAATTTAATGATCATAAAAATAAAAGAATAAAAATTAAATTTGTTTGCTTGGTTTATGTTGATTTTTTGGAGGTTTTTGCAAAAACTGAAAGCCAAATAAATAGTAGCAAAACAAGTTTAGTATTACTTAAAATACTACTAGAAAAAAATAGGAAAAAGTTAGTATCAAATAGTATCTAGTACAAAGAGTAGTGGAAAGTTAATTGGTAATAAGAAAAATGGGTGATATACTAGAAGTTTTATTAAAAATATTACCAGAAAAAATAGTAGTAGAAAAATGGCAGTATTAAATATTAGTAGAAAAATTAGTTGAAAGAAAGAAAAAAGTGTACTAACAAAAATTTGACTAAATAAAATAGTAGTAAAAAATGTTAGTTGAAAATAGTACTGTAGTAGAGAAAGGCAGTAGAAAAAAATTATGTAATGTTAAACGGTTTTCTATTAAATTGGTTATTGCTTCGGCCAAGGTTCGAATCCATGACCTTTCACATGGTAGAATACGCTGCTAGCCACTCGATTAATTCGATCCACCGAAAAAAAGAAATCAATAGTAAAAAATATTGGTGAATAATAGTAGTTGAAAATCTTGTTTAAAATATAGTAGTAGAAAAAATAAAGAGTAGTAATACAGTACAATAAGGCAGAAGACAATAAGGTAAGTTTCAACTAGCCGTATCCACAAAGAATCATAGACGACCAACTACAAAGTCTAGAGTTGCAAGTGTCGTGCCAAATTCTGGCTCTGTACTTTGTAGCCTACTCGCTCTCTTAGCAATAGCGAAATTCTACTATGCCCAAATTTTAAGCGGTCTTAAGTACTGAGATAGGGTTTTGGCGGTGTAGTCTGAAAGTGTCTATAGATATATCGCTAATGTTTCATAGAAAAATATCCAAGTAGAAAGAGAGGGAGATAGAGAGAAAGAGAGAGGGTGATAGATGCCAAATACAGCGCAGTGTTTTCTTACATGCAAAAACCGAGCTATCCAACTTTATTTAACAACCACCCGAAAATACTATACGTAGGTGCTCGGTAAGTGGTTTTGGATCAAGCACTATTCTTCTTTGGTTTATTCCAAACAGACATTTTGTATTTCTTAGTGAGTAGTATAAGTGCGATATTACCACTAAAGAAACCAAATTCACTTAGGAGATACAATGTTAAGCTAATTGGGTAATATCCTTTGGGATACATACCCGTTCACCTTTTTTACCAACTAGCGGAGAGTTGTTTCTAGATATTTCAAAATCCATCTCTTGGACTAACCAATATGGCTCAAGTGATCCAAAGAATCTTGATGTTTATGGCCAAAAAGTAGTTGTAGTGCCAATAACTCTGGAACCTATATTTTATTTACGTTCCTCCAAATTCCATTCATACATACTTTAAACAAAATCTTCAGATTTAAAGAGTGCTTACAGGTTGTAATATTTGAAGAAAGGTATTCCTAGATTTGAGTCTTTTTTATACTTATTTTATGGATTTTTTTTCATTTATTTTGAGTTTACCCCGGTATTTCTCCAGACATGGCGTTGATTACAAGAAATTACTAGTCAGTTTGAAACATTTTCAAACCTTATTTCTGAGAACACTCATCACGGTGCCCCCATCAAATCACATTAGATCTATATTTAATTTTACCCTACGAGATTTATGGTAAATTTTTCCGAAGGCTTAAGGTGCTTGAAATCCATTGCAATGCTATTCGGAAATCTTTGAAAAGCTTATAAAAAGAATTAAAAATAGTAATATAAATTAGTAATACAAAACAGTTGAGAAGACATGGGAACTAAAAAGGCAAGATAAGCTCGTTCTACACAAAATGTCAGAACCAGAAAAGACTAATAACTAAGATAAGATACCTAGACTCACCCACAGGTAATTATGAATATCTTCCTTGCAGTGCAAAAAAATACTAGTTGTTCCTAGAATTAAGCTAGTTTCCACATTCTACACTTACTAGTTCAGCTTCCATCATTTTCCCATGTTAGTAAATGGTATTTTTTCCAGACAAGACATCAAACTCTCAATTTTCTGATTATGCATTAGCTCTATTATATACATATATATTTAAATACCAGTTTATTTCTTGAATTTCTATGCAGAAATTAAAAGTAAACTAAATTTGCCTGCAGCTAGATAAAAACCATGAATCTCATTCGCTTGATGTGACGATGGAGCAAGCGACGACAAGCTGTGCACTTCGTCAAGGCGTATTATTAAACGAAACTCACTCGTGATGTGCTGAAAATAACAACAACATACGAATGGCAATGGAAAAGAACATTTTTCCCGTTATTCAAATAGTGGACTAGTGTAATTTCATCATTAAAATACTAGTATTTAACTAGAGTTTTAGCATGTCAATTTGTCTACATTTGTACTACAGGGTTGTCATGGCTCTTCGCTGCAATACTAAAATGAGTTTTTTTCTATATATTTGTGCCATGCACGTATGTATGTATGTATACATGTTTAAAAAAGTGTTGCATATAAAAATATGTTTAAAAACACTTTTTATTTTTATATTCTTTGCTCTTCTCACCGGTGATAATTTGCAAATGGCGAATGCGTAAATTTAATTAACTTCCATTATAGTAATAATGAATTGTCAGTGGTTTGTGGTGTTGTTAAAGTATTTTGTATTTTTCATTTTCTTTTTTTTTTTAGAAAATTTGCACAGTATGATGTTGCGAGATGTAAGGGTGTAGATAAAAATGTATGTAAATGTCTGAAATTCTTGAATTGCTCATTCATCCCACATGCAATGTGCGAGTATATGCGCTCATCTTCGTACGTAATAAATAATTATATTATTTTGTAATAAATACGTTTGTAGTGTGTATGCATATATAAATGGTGTATGTATGTATTATTATTTATTCAATTGTAAATATTTGATATTTTATACCTCAATTATTTTAATTGGTACTAAACTAAAATCAAAAGAAAAGTTGCGAAAAAATAAGTATACTATTAATTTAATTAGACACATACACATGTATATATGTCTTTATACTCACTTGTATTATTTATATAAGTACATATGTACATAAATTTTAGTACTTGCATATTGCGGTCATTGCTAATAATAAAATTTGGAGTAATTTAACCACTCAAAGCAATGCTAATTAGCCAAGTGTGCCATTGTTTGGTAATCCGATGCTCGTTTAACAGATCAATGCCCAGAGCGAAGTCCAAAAAAAAAAAAAAAAAAATTAATGCTGGTTATTTTTTGTGAAAAACTACTTCAACTTCAGGTAAACTGACCTTTGTAGAGATACCGAAGCTAAAAAAAAAAAATAAAAAATTTGGAAATAAGAGATACCAGTGAGCCTGTATTGCTACTACCTTTTTATTTCTTTTTAAAAAATCTTTTGCAAATGTGTATTATATCTGCTTTCTTTATTCCAATTTCCAGAAAGTACTAATACTACTTTTTCTGCCTTTTTATAATATACTAATACTATTTTTTCTGCCTCTTTGTTAACATAAAAAGTATGAAAAGAGGAATTAGTAGTAGATAATATTCTACTAATATTCTAATTCCTCTTTTCATACTTTTTATGTTAACAACCAGCTTAAACTTTTTTTTGCTACAGTTTAAGTACTTTCTGCTACTTTTACTACCTTTTATACTATCGTTTCTGCTTCATTTTTAGTTGGCGCTTCGTGGTTCTAAAATTTCTGTAATTTTCTACACTATATATTTCACTAATTTTTAAAAGTTATCCTTAACTTTTAGTTTACTTATTTTTTTAAAAAATTGTGTAGTACCTTTGACTACCTTGTGCTAATTATCGTATTACTTTTAATTTAGAATACTTAAATTTTTACTTTTTGTTTTAAAATTTCTACATCATCCACTACATTTTTTGATCAGTTTTTCCTCTAAATTTTTCATGACATTTACTTGTGCTTTACTTTCCGTCACCGTTTCTACTACATTTTTATTTTGTTCTTCGTCGGTTTTAAATTTCTCCAATTTTCGACTTTATACATTATAAGAATTTTTAAATTTATAATTCTTAATTTTTTATTCCTTTTTCCAATAAATTGTTTAGTACTTTTGACTATTTTTCTGCTGCTCTTTTTTTTTACTTTTTATTTTAACACTTGTACTACTTTTGATATGCTTTTTAATATTTTTTACTACCTTTCCTGGCACTTAATCTTTTTCTACTGCTTTGTTTTTGTTAGTGTTTCCTTTTCTATTTCCATGACAACAACTTGCGCTCTACTTTTTTAGCTATATTTTAACTACTTTCTGCTACCTTTTCTACTACCTTTTGAAACCTACTACTAATTTCTTTTCATTAGCCTACACTAATTTTTAAATTTATATTCTTACTTTTGTGCTTGCTGTGCAAATAAATTGTGTTTCATTTTTATCTCTTTCTGATATAATTTCTACTACTTTTGACTAGAAAATATTTTAAGCTCTTATACTTCTTATTTTAACATTTCTACTATATTTTACATCTGGTTTTAGTAACTTCTATTATTGCTTGCTTGCTTATCTCATACAAATTAGTAGCGTTCTTCAAATTTTTGAAAAGTTTTCTACTACTTTTCCAGAAATTTTATATTAAATATTATGCTGCGCTTTGAAAGCATCAAGAATTAAGTATTAGTACATTCTACTAAATTAATACTACTATTGCTTAAAACTAGCTAATGTCATTTTAACACTTTTTCTACTACTTTTTCAAAAATAAAAATCTACTACACTTTTACTTTTACTTTATCCTATTTTTTCCTACGTTTTCTGCTAGAGATTTACATTTCTATTACTTTTTATACTATTGCACACTACTTTTTGAATTTTACTACGAATAGCACTAGTTCTAGTCCCTATTTCTAGAATTTTTTATTGACTGGACTGAACGAGCGATGCTCTTTGTCACCAAAAACGCGCTTTATTCGTTTTTCTTCAGTTACAATTTTTTTGCTATCTTTTCTACTACTATTTTTTACTACTTTTTTGCTACCTGTTCACTACCATTTTTTAGAATATATTCTATTACTTTCTACAATTTTTACTCTTATTTGTACTACTTTTATACTACCTTTAAATAATTTTAAAAAATTAAATTTTATTACTTTTTTCAGCAAGGAATTTCCGAAAATCAACTTAAATAATTACTAGCAAAGTATTTCACATTACCACTGAGCTTATATTCACTATAAATATTGTACAAAACAATGAAAGTTGTGCATGGTAATTAAAATTGAATTCAATAATGTTTATGAAATTTTTTTTATTTCAATGCAAATATATAGTATTTTTGTAGAGCCTATGAAATTAAAATTAAAATCGTGTTTCCTTTCACATTTAACAAAAAACTGGATTAATACCAGTAAATATGTGCCTATTTGCTTCGGATATTTTATCCATATGTATGCGGCCGCGGTAGCATTGTGAACTGACATTCGGAAGGCTCGAGTTCATATCCCAGCGCCAGCGACATCCAAAAGTTATGAAAAATTAATTTAAATAAAAAATTGTGTTAAATTTTCTAATTGCGGTCGCCCCTCGACAGAGAATGTCAACCCGTCCGAGTGTATTTCGGACATGAAGTAAAAAGCTCCTCATAAAAAAAAAACATCAGCCGTTCGGAGGAGGCTTAGTATAAACTGTAAACTTCAAGACACTAAACCACAAATTGGAGGAGGAGCTCGGCCGAAAATCACTTCAGCGGTTACAAAGCGCCAATTATATATATAAATATATAGTTACAGTCATATAGTTATTAAGTTAACAAAAATATTTTGTTTTTTTTTTTTTACTTTTGTTTTTATATTTAACTTTTTCCGCTTAAACCGAAATTATCTATTCGCCTATCTGACTCACCTGCGGCGCAGCGGTTGCCATGTGCAGCATATATGCCAACAGTAGAAATTTCAGCAGCATTTTTACGCAATATTTATATTTGCTTGTATGAGTGAGTGATTGTATGTGGGTGTGTGTTTGTAAGCGCGAAATGAATTAATTTGTTGGCTTTGCTGACAGCAAAGTACAAAATGAGCGAAAAAAATCCAGGAATTCCTTTTCACAATTGAATTATATTTATTTAAATTCAATGGTTTCCCTTAATCGCACATAACAACAATTTTATAACTGATTTTGTATTCAGAATGCGACCAGAATACACGTATGTCGATAGTCGGTATCTCCTGGCGATTGCAAAATGAGCGCGCCTTTGAAAAAAAATATTGCGCGAATTTTTTATTGAAATTTTTACGTTTATGTTTTATTTACTTCGCTTTGCGGTTTTCAACAATTTTGCACAATGCACACCTTTGGCAAAAAATTAATTTCGATTTGTAAATAAAATTTTATTGAAAAAAAAGCTTTGTTCAGCTCGCACGCGTTTTATTTGCTCACTCGAAAAACACTGTTAGAATTACAAGTCCGTTGCCGTTGGCCGTTTGTGGCGCACTGATTTAAAGCCACGGTTCGTCCGGTGTAAACCTTCTTAGTGATTGACCAATAGCAACAACAGGAACAACAACAAAACTGGACAGCGCCGTTGAAGCCATTTACAGGCCATTCGCCGCTCACTGCTCGGTCGCGCTTGAACTAAAACCGGCAGCATGAAGCTTCTACTAGAAACATACAAGCAATTGGAAGCTTTAAGCAATTAACATGCTGTTGTTGTTTTACAACTTTTTAATTTATATTATTTTTTCCTAGATCTTTATTACGGCTAATGATAAATCTTGTTTTACTCGTATGAGTAGACTGATTTGCCTTAAAAAATTGCCAACTTTTCCATTACCCCCGCTTCGAAAGCTTCCACGAGTGTATGTATAGGTGTTTGTGTGTTTGATTCGTTTGCATGTAACACACATAAATTCGCAGTATTAAATACATATTGACATAACATATGCTTGTAAGCCGGTAATCTCGGCTCATTTGAGAACATCAGTTGCTCAAATGCCTTGCTTTTCTCCGCTTGGATCACAAACATCGCACTTTGATTGGCCGATTGAGTTCTGGTTCATATCGAATTAAGCGCATTGTACTGAATAAAAACAAGATTTGACAAAACAATAAAATTTACGTCAGTGTTCAAGGTGCAATTGTTAACCGTAATCTTGCAAAACAATATCTCTGTATTTGTAAACAAAGAGAAAACAATTAAATATATTTTAAAAGAAAACGAAGCAAAAATAAACAAAAAGGAAATAACATAAAATATTATGAAATAAAATGAAGTAAAATTTAAAAAAAAAAAAAATAAAAATAAAAAAAATAATAAAACGTAATGAAATAAAATGAAGTAAAATAATAAAATATAAATAAAAAAAAATATAATAAAATAAAATAAAATATAATATAATAAAATAAAATGAAATAAAATAAAATAAAATAAAATAAAATATAATAAAATATATAATAAATTGTTTTTGCGGGGAGTTCTTCTTCATTACTTTAACATAAAGAAAAGTGCTACCGAAAGCCACCGTATTTTACTGGACGTTTATGGTGACTATGCTTTAGCCGAACGAGTATGCCAAAATTGGTTTGCACTGTTTAAAAGTGGCAATTTCGACCTAGACGACGGACAGGCAAAAAAATTCCAAGACGAAGAATGGGAGACATTGCTCGACGCAGATGCATGCCAGACGCAAGAAGAAATTGCAAAAGTATTAGGAGTTGATCAAGACAATTTTTTCACAATAAAGTCTTAATTTTCAAAAAAAAAACCGCACGAATTAATGCATACACCCAATAATTGATATGTTATTATACAATATATAAAAGGCATCTAAAATTATAAAAAAGAAGGCCTTAAAAGTGTTAGCTTACAAAAGGAAGCCAGTTTGGCAACTGTTTCTTTTCGAGATGGATTGGGGCCGAAATTCCTCGCCGTTCTCTTGAAAGCTGCAAATTAAGAATATCCTACTTTCTACGCCAAGTGGCTCAATAATTAAAAAACAGGTTCGAATTTACAGTGGGGAGCAAAAGTGATTCCACGATCAACGTTTTCATGTTTAGTTTTTATGTGCTCCCAAACATGAAAACGTTGATCTTGGAATCACTTTCGCTCCCCACTGTATATATATGTACAGATGTACCAAAAAAAAAGTATTTATTTTTTTATTTATGCCGCCCGCCTTGCAGCATCACTGCAATAGAAATATTTAAATAGTTATATAAATACAAGATTTTTTATTTTTTTTTTTTATAAAAATTCAAGCTATAATTAACAATTCATAGATTACAATTCATCAGCAAAATTAATTTACATTTCAATTTGCTTAGCACTATAGACGATTATTACTACGCCTCAATATGGTGTACTGCCGGATTTCACACATCCAAATAGCGTGTTCTGTGCGGCTGTCCTCGTTGGCATTGCAGGCATTAATCATGGCTTTAAGATCGCTGCGTAGATATCGGCACCTAATATAAAGGATACCGTGCTTTTCCGATAAAAAGACACCTGAAGTGGCCTGTCTAGAGCCTTTGAAATGCAGAACGCTGGTTGCCCAGGAACGATGAGGGCATGGATCCTTTTCGTCCTCCCTTTCGTTGCCGCTCTCACTATTACTGTCGGCGTGAGGACATTTCCGCTTGTTCTCTGAACGGGGGTTTTAATTTCCAACACTTCTTCATCACTGGACCCAGTCAACGGTCGACGAACATCTGCTTGCCATGTGATGCGGCGACAGGTAGTTGGCACAGTGACGATAAAGGAGGACAGCTCGGAGTCTCTCCGTGGGTTCCATCCGGCGCATCTGTCTGCAAATAGAAGTCGATGGTTGTTCTTGCAGGCTGGACAACGGTGTTGGTCCTACGGGGTGATGATGTGGTTGACTCGAACCATTTCGTAACTCTCCGAAAGTAGAAGATACATTAGTTGGTTTTACAGCAGGAAGCATGACTATTTTGACGATTGGTCTTGTTATTAGATACCGTGTGGCAAGTATTTCAACTACTCGAACGCGGTGATCTGGTCCTAAAAATACCCTAACCACTCTGCCAAGTCGCCACTCGTTTGGGGGGACTTTGTCCTCTTTGACTACCACAAAATCGTCGTCAATATTTCGCTGAGGGTGCTGCCATTTGATTCTCTCGTGTAACCCTTTGAGACATTCTGCTTTCCATCATTGGCAGAATCCTTCATGGAGTGCTTTCAGTTTTTGCCAGCGGTTGATGATCGACATCGGGTTTCCATTGGTCTCGGGTTCAGCTATTCCGAGTAGCGGGCTTCCAATTAGAAAATGGCCTGGGGTAAGGGGTTCCATTGATTCGGGGTTCTCTGACATCAGACTAATTGGCCTTAAGTTCAAACATGCTTCAATTTTGGCGAGTAAATACTTTTTTTGTAGATCCATAGGTCGCTGGTTCATATCCGGCTCGAAGGACCATGTTTCTCTTCGAGATGGATTGGGGCTGAAATTCCTCGTGAATTGAAGGTGCCGTTCTCTTGAGTGCTGCAAATTAAGAATATCCTACTTTCTACGCCAAGTGGCTCAATAATTAAAAAAACAGAATCGAATTTATATATATGTACAGATGTACCAAAAAAAGTATTTATTTCCAAAATTAAGCAAAAGAGCACTTACCGGAGATGTTGCTGCGTTCAAAGCTGTGGTAAAAAGAAGAACGTTAGACTGGCAACTACGGCCTACGGACATAACTACTTTCTCTTTCCCATAAATTAGTCGAGTCATGTATACAGCAACCCTATCATCGCAAGGATAGGACAAGAGCAAAGATATTGCGGCTCTCCTGACAGCTGGTTCTACGCTTCGGAGTTGACATGGACTTTATCTGGCCAAAATCTGTCACCCTTTCGTCAGCAGGTAACATTGGTCTAAGAACACCAACGGATCAACACTTCGCAGCTGGGTTGCTCCAAATCCTTCTCATGAGGGCTGGGATCATATCCATCTCTGGGTAACCATTCCCAGTCCTCTACGGTCTCACGGAGCTCTCCGCAGCATGACTCCCACTAAGCGACAAAGGGATCGTCACGACGATCCTGGAAATCGCCTCATCAGGGATCCAAATAAAGAGTTTCGCCGTCAAGTTGATATACATAAGCGGAATAAGTGGGAGGAGCACTTAAGATGCTGCAACTTCGACTCTGGGGCAACGAAGCTCTGGGTCACAGCCGAGTCGTTGTCAAATCAGACGAGACGCGATGACCGGTTGAAAATTCATTCGTTTCCGCAAAATGCCAAACACCAGTGCGACGCTTTATTTCTCCAGGAGGGAGGTTCAGAGAGTCATCTGGAAAGCGAAAACCTCCAAGTCCATCGGCATCGATAGAATAAGCATGCTGATACAAAAAATCGAGTACCAGCGGAAGCATACTTTCTTACCAAAACCCTCAATCTGTCTCCAACCATCCAAAAAATACTCCTCTTATGGGGAAAATGGGTAGAGTGGTCCCACTACTCAAGCCGGGGAAAGTAGTCAACAAACAAAAAAAACCATATCGGCCAATAAAGCTAAACCACCACGAAGGATGTACTTGACGTAAAAAGGATTGAATTCAGCACCACCTACAACAACCGCTGGACATGAAGGCTTACCAACATGCACTAAGCCCCATTCATCGCGAGTCCGTAAACAGCTTACTGAACTCCCTTCCAGTTAATGGTGTTCTCGGAGTCAAACCACCACCTATTGCAGACGAAGAGATCAAGCTGCTTCGAGAGTAACGCGCAATGCTGAACAACTAAAATTTGGATATTGTAATAAACAGATTAAAATCCTACTTATCTAGAGTTGATCCTGACATACCTAATGTATGTTCTGCTTGAAATGAGTCCCAGCACGACACACGCCCCCTATAACCAATTCATCTAACCCCTTTTCCTCTGGTCCGAAAAGTTCGAAACAGTTCGTTTCCTGGACCGCTTGCCAGATGATCTCGATGACTTAGACTAGCCTGCTCTTAAGCGGGATAGCAAACAGCTACAACAACAACAACAGCAAAGATAATGCGGTAATTCCAGGACTTGGCATGATTCTTTATGGTGATTTCTAAGTATCACTTATGTCGAGAAAGAGATTTTAGGGGAGACTTTGCACTTTAGTGGTTTGAGGTGTTAAAACACAAACATATGTATGTTTTCAAGTTTCATAATGCGAATGTTCTTTCGTGTTTCTTTATTTTCCCTGCTTCTGACTATACAGGATGTTTAATAAAAGATTTTTAAGCAGAGCTGGGTTATCGATCTGACTGCTTGATTTCAATTAACCGAATCTTGGAATTTCCTGCAATTTCAAATCAACAAACTGTTCATTTCATGCAGACAAGAGTTGACCGTTTAATTATCGTTCTTATCAACAGTTTTTATTCAAGAAAGACAAGAGGTCAAAGTACCAAAATACATGTGCGACATGTGCTGAGTAATAGAAATGTATGAAAAAGAACGTTATTAAGCAAGAAGCTATAAGAAATGTAAGCGTTTCTCCCTTAAGAGTGTTTAAATGCTGTTAACTATATGTAAGTCATCTGAACTAGATGAAAAATATTCATACATGAAGCCGAAATTTTTTTCGTTGGCCCTAAATACCTCTTCTTTACATCAAGTTAGTTTTCTAAGTGCTCATTGGTATGCTGTACAAAATTGTTTATGAAAATAGGAACTGACTCATAACGTAAATTACTAGGAACATAAAATTAATCATTTAATTGTTTTGCGATAATGCTAATCATCAGTAATTGAAATAAATGAGCTCAAAAGGCTACAGTCAGATATAATACGGCAGTTCAAAATGAGAGGAACTGTAATTAAAAAAAAAAAATAAAAATAAAAATATACACTTCATATTAGCTCGATTTCGATTTGATAATATTACTCAGATTTTCTGTTGTTTTATTCTTCTAGATTAAAAATCAGGCGCTGTGAAAAGCGTTTCGATAAAAAATATTGTGGAGATTTCATCTTATATAGGTTTTCAACAAAATGATCCATTCCTGTTCCTGACTTTTTTAAAGAAAAAAACACAGAAAGTTCAAATTTAATGAGGAATGTTTATTATCATTCGAAAGAATCTTCTTTGGCATTTAATTTTTTAAAAATAATCTCTTTCAAATGTTGGCCGCGGCTACGTCTCAGATGGTCCATCCATTTCGACTGGTCAAGCGAAGTTTCTTGCAAAGGTCGAGCGGCAAGGCGTTCCATAAGTCAGTCCAAGTTGCTGCGAACGGCACCGAATCGACTCTCCACGGTCTTTGTGTACACTCTCAGCTACGACGGAATATTTTCTTCACAGCGTGCTGGACATGGTCATTCGGTCGAATATTATCCAATAATAAATGCTGGGTCTCAAGTTGGGTAATCGTGTTGGGAATAGTACACTCGGTAGGCCGATTATGCTGACCATAAGCTAAGCGAAGCGCGCGAAACTCATTATTTACAGAACGTGTATTTTCGTAATAATGTTGAATAATTTGTAAACGTTGTTCAGGCGTAAGTCTTTCCATGGTGAAATGGTAAACAAAGGCTATTGAAAAAAGTACCTCTCCTTGGATCCCCCGTTACATATATAATATATTTATAATTAATATTAAAACACTTATCAGGTGTACAACTTTGCATCCGCCGTTTTTTCCCAAATTAAAAGCTTTATTGCGAAAAAGTGCTTACGGATATATTATTCAAAGTATTGTCCTTCGCTAGCGACAATTTTCTCCCATCTTTCCGGCAATTTTCGGATCCCGGCTCGAAAAAAGGAGTCCTCTTTTGACGCTATCCATGAAGCAATCCATTTTTCCAATCCTTCGAAGGATTGAAAATGTTGATCTGCCAGGCCGTGTGCCATCGAACGGAATAGGTGGAAGTCAGAAGGAGCGACATCTGAGGAATACGGTGGGTGGGGCAAGACTTCCCATTTCAGCGTTTCCATGTACTTTTTGACCACTTTTGCGACGTGAGGCAGAGCATTGTCGTGTTGGAGGATGACTTTGTCATGTCGCTCTTGATATTGTGGCCGCTTTTCTTTTAGCGCGCGACTAAGGCGCATCAGTTGCGTTCGGTAGCGATCTCCTGTGATGGTTTCACCCGGTTTTAAGAGCTCGTAGTAAATCACACCGAGCTGATCCCACCAAATACAAATCATAACCTTGGCGCCGTGAATATTCGGTTTTGCCTTCGACGAAGAAACATGCCCGGGCTTTTCTCATGATTTTCTGCGTTTAGGATTATCGTATCGAACCCACTTTTCATCACCGGTTACGATTCGATGTAAAAACCCCTTACGATTTTGTCTTTGAAACAGTTGCTCACATAAACATAGACGGCGCTCGATGTCCCTCGGTTTCAACTCGTACGGCACCCAGTTTCCTTCTTTCTGAGTCATGCCCAGGGCCTTGAGATGTTTTGAAATGGCTTGCTGACTCACTCCCAACGATTCGGCAAGCTTTTCTTGGGTGTGGCACGAATCTTCATCAAGCAATGCTTCTAGTTGTTCATCTTTGAAGGTTTTTTCTCTTCCACCACCATGTTTGTCTTCGACATCGAAATCACCATTTTTAAAACGTTGAAACCACTCCCGACACGTTCTCACTCAGAGCAGCATCACCGTAAGTTTCTGAGAGCATTCGATGCGCTTCAGCTGCATTTTTTTTTCGAATTGTAACAGAAAAGTAAAACTTCCCGCAAATGGCGAGAATTGGGCACATAAACAGACATTTTCGAGCGTGAATAATACGAAAACAAGAACAACTGTCACTGAAACGGCGATGAAAATTCGTTAGGCACTGTCCACACTCACTTTAAAGGCATTATCATCTATGTATTTCAACCAGCCTCAGCCGGTACAGCCACCTATCGGAAAACGGCGGAAGCAAAGTTGTACACCTGATAAATTTTTCCTTTTATATTTTGGGAGTATCCTTTTGGCTCTAACAAAAATAAAAAACATTTAATCTTTTATTGCTCTCGTTTTTGGTTTTTAATCAGTTATTAAAATTAATTCGGTCATAAAGTAAGGTGAAATTCAAAAAAATTAATTTATTGTCGTAATTGCAATTTAATTACAGGTATCACCAAACTTAGCACAAAAAATACGAATTGCATTGCAACAATGTCAGATTTGATATATTAACAATAGAGTTTCGCATCTGTTTTTTTGTATTTATTATACATTTATTATCAGCACCTATTTTTTACTACAATATAACAATTTACATAATAATGTTTCTATTTATTGTAACTTTCCAAAATATAACAGCAATCACATACGTGTATTATAATGAGTGGAAAATTTCACTAGAAATATAGGACAATTTTTTAGGCAGAAGTTTATTAAACATATAGATTTTTATCTGAATTAGAGAGAAAAAAAAAACGGCCGCCTCTCTCGCAAGAGAGTTGAAGAACGAAGCGAAACACATTTGAAAACTAAACAAGAATGAAGAGATGTCTTCAATCATGCCGAAGTCTTTAAATTTCTCATCATCATAGCCATTGACCCTAAAGCTCATATCTGAATAAAATGGTTTTATGGGGCTATATGATTATAGTCCTCGGATTTTGATAATTATCAGACTCAATGTGTAATTCATCATACAACGAGTGCAAAATACCAAATTTCACACTTTTAGATGATTTTCTCACAAATTTATCACCCGAAATCAGAAAACTGAAAAATCTGTCGGATATACGCGGTAGTGGTTCTATCTGGCTGGTTCCGACATATGATCACTTAAATTTGGTTGAAGTATCTCAGTAACTGAGGGACTAGTTTTTGTTCAAACAAGCGGACAAACGGTGGTCACCTCAACTCGTTATTATGTCCGTATCAGTGTGAAGTTGGTAGGTCTATCTAATCTCCTTCGCGACCGTAGTTAATATACAATTTCATGTTCATGAAAAGTATAAGAAACAAGAAGCTAAAATACGTGTGTGTGAAAAGCTCGATAAGGACCTAAATGGGCCTACTTACAGAAGGCTTCATGTGGCAACTAAAGAGATGAACTTGTTACCAATACCCAGAATATCAATTATGATTAAGTTAAAATGACAATGGTCCGCCTTGAAGAACAAAAAAATCGCGGAAGCCGGTGGACTACATCATCATTATAGAATTAGACAATTCATGAGTATCCCAGGTTAGAACCTAATTCAGCTATCACAAAAATACCCACAAAAATGCGGGCGCCTTAATCTGCGTCTATTATCGGGGGAAAAGCCTCCTCAATATACAATAGTATATAATGTCTTATCTACTGTACTGTATGAGAGATTGAAGTACATCGTTCACAAAGTTAGTGGACCTTATCAGTATCGCTGAAATTTACAATGCGCAACATGTTGAAAAAAGTTACAAAAAGTTACATGCACCATCTCTTCGTCGATTTTAAAGCAGTCTTTAAGACAAAAGAGATGTGACTGAATGTGGGAGCCCGGTAAACTCATAAACTTATAAACAGTTTAAAGTGAAGCGGAGCAGCACAGAAGTCTCCATCATGATCGGGAAGGATCTCTCCGAGCTCTCTGATACGAAACGTGGTTTCAGACAAGGTGAATCTGCACCGTGTAATGCTGATGAAAATAAGCTCGTAGTACTTTAGCTGAGCTAAATTGACAAGAAGCCTTCATTTATAAGAGTGTTTAACTGTTGGTTTCAAAAACCGCGCCATTTCCTCCGTTTCTTCTAGACTGGATAAGTATACGAGGCCTTTGAATATGAATATCTCATGTCATATAATGATCCAAATAAATTCTCGGAACTTCTGTTGAGTCATTACAGATGTGTATGGGCTGGCGTTGTCCTGATGAAACACAATTCCACTCCTGTTGCCCAAAGCTAGGCGCTTCTAGGCGATTGCTTCCTTCAGACGTACCAATTGCTATCGGTAAAGGCCCGAGTTAAGAGTTTGGACGCAGGGGAGCGGCTCATAGTGGTTGTTTACTTGCCAATCGCACCAAACACACAACAAAACCTTCCTGGCCGTCAATCCTGGCCTGAAACTGTTTGTGCCAGCTCACTGCTCTTCCATCTCGACCATTTTTGTTTCAAGTTGCTATAAGTGACCACCAATTTTCATCACCAGTGCCCAGCCATTTCAGAAATGTGTCGATTTGATACGATTCAGCAGCGATTCGCAGATGGAAATTTTTTTCACGATTTCAGCTGCCTACTTGCCTTTTCGACTTTATCGAAGAAAAGTTGTAGAATACATACAGTGTATCTTCTCTTTGCTGGTGTCCAACTTTGACTTGCACTTAAACACTACTGAGTTTTCTGTTATCTTTTTCAGTACAAAATATTATCTTTCTAACGCCATCTAGCGTAATCCAATCGCATTTATGGAACCCCAGATACAGATCCCTAAAGCCATCTTTTGCAAAAATAATGGATTTCTTTTTTACTAGACCTAATATATTCTTGAGTTGTTGTTGGGGCAACAAAGATAATTTTTGAGCAGAGCGACATTAGTGCCATAACACACTGGTAACCCTAATCGCTTTATTTTATTATTACGATGTCGTTAACCTATCTTTTTCATTTACATACAATAATTTGAAGATTTTTGAAGGAACAGCAACAGACAACAAAACCATGTACTAAATATTTTAATATTTTTTATGTAATATATACATATATATATAATTGGCGCTTTGTAACCGCTGAAGCGATTTTCGGCCGAACTCTTCCTCCAATTTTTGGTTCGACGTCTTGATGATTTTTGAACAACTGGAAGGACCTACAGTTTATTCTAATCCGCCTCCGAACGGTTGATGGATTTTTATGAGGAGCTTTTATTTTTTGTCATAAATACATTCGGAGAGGTTGACATACCTTGCCGAGGGGCGACCGCAATTATATAAAATAATTTTGGATGTTGGTCGAACCAGGACTCCAACCATGGACTTCCGAATGGCAGTAGACAATGCATAAATATATATATATATATATATATATAGATGAGTGTACATACATATATTACGTATATATGTATGCGTGTTAAAACATAAATCTAAGTATTGTACATATGCTGATGAATAACTCTGAAATGCGACACTTTATGTCTAACGGTTAGAAATAGAGACATATGCCAATTTTATCTTCCGATATTCGCTAGAACTTACTTTACAATATATCTACATGTACATAAATGTATATATTTTTTTCATTGTTAACACACCTACAAACATGATTTGCACATTAAATGAATTCAATTAAGTAAAGTATATGGCGCAGTAGCATATCTAGCAGCAGCGGCGAGTCTTGAGTTTGAGCTCTGGCTCTGAAAGAATTTAAACATTTCTTTACAATGTGGCTGTCCGTCGGCAGGAAATCTCGACATTTCCGAGAGATTTTGGACATGTAACAGAAACTTAAAATATTGTATATGAGATTATTGAACTAAACAAAGACAGTTTTTGCTTTTACATATAAAATAGGTTAAACACAAATTTTTGAAAGAAATTCTCTTTTTGATTATTAATATTTTAGTATTCTAATATGAATGTACGTGTATGTACAATATATGCACACTCGTTCTAGCCACTGTCTATTTGTCAGAGATTTTTATTTTTTGGCACTCGAAACAACCTGAGGCTTTTGTTTGCCGAAAAAAGGAAAAAAATTAATTAAATAAAAAGCTAATTTCGTATTCAGTAGTCGCACGCGTTTTGTGGAGAAGACGCGTTGTTTTAACTGGCACATGATAATATTTACAACAACTACGAAAAGAAATAAGAGATAGAAGAATAACGATAGAAACCAAAATTTTTGAAAAAAGAGCTTAGAATCTTTTTAGAACTTTTAAAATATTTGTATTAAAATAAGTGAGTATTATTATTATCAAAAAATATTTCGAAAATGGTAACCCTTCATTATTTTATTATTAAGAACCTTTTAAAAGTGGGTTTCGTCTATAATTAAAGCTTGTGTTTTTTAGACGTGTGACTTTCAATGACAAGTTCATTTTTTTCGAGACCCACCTCTTTGACAGCGTTTACTTGATTTGTACTCACTTTGGTTTGCCATTTCTCAATAAGCAAACTTACTCCGGAACAACGTTTGCAATTCGCGTATATTTATTACCAATATTCGGTGTACATAATCGTCAAGCAGAGTCGATAATTCGAGCAACCATGGATCGGTTTCCAAACATGTTTACTTTAGTGGATAATGCGCATAAGAGAGATTGGAGCTATGCGCATCCACTTTATGTAAGATTTTGCGAGAGGAGCTTGGCTTGGGAGCTTACAAAATCCAACTCGTACAAGAATTAAAGTCGAACGATCATCAAGCGAGGCGCACAAGAAAACTTTGTTCGGCGTTGAAACTCACTTTTGGTTAAATGGGTAAGTTAACAAAAAAAAAAAAAAATTTGGGCGGCTACGCTAGCCAAGTGGTTACTACATGCTAAACAGCAAACGAAACAATAAATTTATTGAAGGACACTTTTCTTTAGTGCAATATCTCACGCCGGGGTAATGTGGCGTGGTCGCCAAGATCGTGCGATTTAACATCCCTAGACTGTTTTTTGTGGGGTTAGTGAAGTCGCTTGCCTACGTAGACGATTGAAACCTTGGAGGACAAAGACAATGAAAAACTCTTATTTTTATAGTGAAGCTAAATTATTGGCAATAACATTATGTGGTATGCGATTTAGTTCTTCTTAAAATATCACAACGAATACTCAACCAGCTAAGGGTAAAGGTAGAAAGTACAAAGATTAGAGACATTTTAAGATCTGCTTAGCTCTTAAGAACCACAGCAAGCAGACAATACTTTACGTGGCATATTACAATCAAGCTCAAAAAAATGGTAATTTAGTCCTCTGACATCCCTACTTCCAACTTTCCCTTGCACTATGTCGTTTTAGTATATTAGACCAGAATTAGTAGGAAGGCTACCATCCACAGAGGTGTAACTCTTGCGTTAGAAAGTTATGCGCCCTCGCAGCGCAGCTATCAAGGTGTAGCCCTCAGATCTCGCTTTACAAATGAGAGCTTCCCAATAAAATCACTGAGGTTACTCCAACTCTACCTGGATATAGCTACGTTAGGAGGTCAATTCGCAGATTCGGTCATGAGTGAAGTAAAATAGTTGGAGCGCTAGCGGGGT
Source organism: Ceratitis rosa (assembly GCA_037013455.1). Classification (NCBI taxonomy): domain Eukaryota; kingdom Metazoa; phylum Arthropoda; class Insecta; order Diptera; family Tephritidae; genus Ceratitis; species Ceratitis rosa. The sequence goes on from JAWMAG010000029.1 coordinate 5,870,704, forward strand.
ACTGTCTTATTGGCATACACACCAGAAGAACCTGTAGAACCTGCGTGTAGCTACTTTCCTAAGAGTGGAACTATCAATCAAAGATCGCACCGAATACCTGCCTAATTCCGGACAGCAAGATTATGCGGAAACTAAACGTAGAGGAAAATGTGAAAGAAGCTAGCGGTGCCCTTTACGCATGTAAAATGATGCTCTACAATGGCTAAGGATCGCTCCAGGGAAATCTGCCATGAGATTGAATGCCTCAGGAGGACTCAGCTCGATATGTCGAAGGATGAAGGACAAAATAGACATATCCCACGATTTATCTGGCTGATAGAGTGGGCGCCGGAGTATATTGTGCAGAGCTAGACTTAAGACAACCCCTTAAGCTTTCAGAGTGCTGTAGTATTTTCCGGATGGTGGTCTTTGCTGTGAGGGAGACTGCTGAGATAGCTGGCAACGTAAAAAACCCAATATACAAAATATAAATATACACTTGGACAGTCAGATGACAATTAAGGAAATAATCTCACAGGGCAGCAGTAGCCATAACAGCCAATAGTAAACGGCTGGATATATACTGGGTTGTGATTTGGAATTCAAGACACTACGGAGAGAAATAGCAGAACCAGTACTAGAAACACAAAAGCCGCATATAATGAAATTTCCGGGTGGAAGCTGCATCAGAGTGAGATGGGATGCATTAGTACATGAAAAACCACCAAGATCATGTGCAAAGCGGCAATGTAAATACTCATTTGTTGCTTGTACGTTCACGTAAAGACTACAAGACAGGTGTTGGCCTAATAACGGACCACAACCCACTGGCATTCCATGTAAGTAGAATGGGTATTTGTAGCAGTGACAGATCTAGGAAGGGAAGGGAGGAAGGCATGAGTGATATGTTAGAATAACTCCTCTGGATCTGTTCTGCCTTAGCTAGAACTTCGCAGTTAAACTATTGCAAGACCTAAAGGAGGCTTCACAATTGGATATTAAAGCGCTCTAGAGTTTCACGGTAGGCGTTGACGTCTTATTCGGCGACTACTTTATATATAATTTATATAATTGACGATTTGTTACAGCTGAAGCGATTTTCGGCATCAGCCTGTCTTCTGAAAAGATCACCACGACCACTATTACAGCTTTAAACACTCAGACAGCTCGTGGTCTTCAAGCGCGACAACTGCGCTATACGTAGTAGTACTTCGCTTGTGAAAAGCTTTCGAAACGGTCAGTCATGCTGTGCTGTTAACTGACATTGAGGAATCCTCATTACTGCAGTGGTTAAGAGGTTGACAATTTATGAATTTTTTTCGATGAGAGCTGTATATGGTCTACGTTCTTTTTAGCAGGGTAAACCGCTAATGCTGAAACTTTCTTTATCGGTATGAGTTCTGAATGAGGTAAGAGGTCTCATCTACTTTTCCTTCTATTGTTGGAATTGCTATGATATAAATTTGTTTCTTTGCAATGCCACATTTTAGAGACTCTTGGGATCAGAAAGCCCGAACTAATGCTTGGTCCGGCGAAAAGTAATTTTTAATACTAGAATACATCACAAGCACCTTATTGGAAACAAAGTCGGTATCGTTCACTTTAACTTTGCTATATTGAAACCAGAGCTGGCTGGTGCGTGAATATTATTGAAAATTCCTTTCCTAACATTTAAGTGTTTACACACAAATTCGCTTGAATGAACAAAGGACTTTTTAAGCAGAATTCTTTTAACTGCATTTGACAGCAGCTGTGAAGAGTGAAGCTCGGCTCAACCCAGCGAGACCAGTGAAGCGCATCCAGCAAGCTAATCAAATATATGCGCAATTATTATTAATAAATTTTTTAATTAATTCCCGTCAATCTGCACGTCATGCTATCTACTGATAAGCTTTGCTTTATATTTATTGATGTTGTTTTTTCTTTTGTAAAAACGAAATGGAGGAAGTTCAGTGAAGTTAAATTTAATTGTTGTTTTTACCAGTGGCGATTAGAGGTCATCCACTCCATAACAATATGCTGGCAAGCGGTAGGTAGTGGAATTCATCGCGAATTTTAACGCAAACGCATTAAATGCATAACTACCCTGCGAGGGAAAATACTAGTTGTTAACTAGAGTTCATGGATTCGCGTTTTTGCACTAACTAGTTAAACGTAAGCAACTGGTATTTTAAACACAGCGATTTGCCAGGAACTGTCCGACTAGGCATCAGCTGTATACTAGCTAAATACTAGTTTATATAGCCATGTTGAGCTCAAACTTCAACAGAGCATAACTGAGAGTAGCACTCAGCTGTGACGTACAACAACATACGTTGGTGGAAATTATCATTACTGCCGTTACTAGTGAATTGTTATACAAATAACTAAGATACTAGTATTCGACCTGTGCAACTAGCTTACCTTATCCCTGCAGGGTACCCTTGACCGTTTACATATTTATATATTAATGTATATACACTTGTGCCGTATTAATTAAAATTTCTTTATTTCTAGACAAAGCTTTTTATTTGCTATAAAAGGTGCTATCTACATGTTATATTAATGTAAATACGTGTATGTACATCTAAACTTTTGCTTCTACTTCGCTATATGTATGTATGCACGAGTGCACATTTCGTTTATTTTGATTTATTTTCCCTCCGTTCTATTATTTCTAACCTCGTCTGTGGAGCTTTTATGTGCAACAAAGCATTCATCTGGGAATAGTGAGTGTACGAAAATAATTCTCAGCCTGTAAGTATGCTTTAATTTTTGTTATTAATTTACGAAATTATTTCTTTGTTCAAATTGGCGATTACATTTGACGGTATTCACAACAATAAAAGATTGCATATCTACAGGCGCCTTCTTAAATATTGATAAATAAAGTAAAAATTATCAGCCATTTGAGTGGAAATTTATTTGTGAATGTGTTTGTACATTTTGTTCGGTACTTTTTTTTATCATTTATATATGTTAAATTTTTTAAAATAATTTCAAACATCATTAATGTGCATTTAATAATATTTTTTTGTGATGAAATTTTACTTTAACTGCAAGGACTTTCGCTGGTTCAGAAATATATGTTCATATATTAATTGGCCATAAATTAGTGGAATGATGAATTGTGCTTGGACTGCTTAGCAAAATAGACAACTCCAACGGAGGTGGTGTGCGGTGAGCTTAAGCTGAAATCCTCCGAGATGAACTGTTATTGCCCAAATAAGAATACACCCAGCCACACGAATGCTCCTCCGCAATTTTATTTCTCAAACTAAAATTTTTTTAATTTAACTAGCTGTACTCTGCAACGCTTCGCTGTGGAAAATGCTCAATGAATGTATGAAAACTGAAATATTGGATGTCTTTTGATCATAATTTTATTTACTCAAAACCTGGGCAAGTCGAACTTGTTTCAAATGTCATGAGATAACCTCGTCAGTTCCAGGGCATGGCATTATATAGCACTTGGCCGAATAGAAAAATTCATGTCAACTGCGAGGTTTAGAGCCAGCACCGGACTCAAACCACGGAGTATATTATACTAGAACTTATCCATACTGGACACCGAAATACCCAACATGTAAGAGCAAGAAAAGATTAAACCGCACTTTGCACGCCTCCTTGAACCAACTCATCTAAAATCCTCGTTCCTTCCGTCGGAACCTGTACCTGGAGTGTATTGAACAGCAATAGATTTTATTAACTTCGATACCCCAATCGACCCTAAGACAGAGCTTATAAATTATACAAATTCCTTAGAAAAAGACCTACTAAGCCAAGGAGTATGTTAGAAACATGCTTCAATTGTATGGGAACTACATTATCAAGTACATAGTAATGAGTTGTGGTCTGCTAAGATCTAATTACTTATATTAGTATTGTATTTGTACAATACTCAGAATAAGCATCTTTCCTCTGTGTTCAAAACCATTTACAACTTACGAGCTGACCTAAATTTCAAAGTCGTAGAGAGCTGTGTACTGAGTACTGAGGTAGTTCGTCACTTTTCCGTAGGATATATCCTTATCTTTTGGTGAATAAATCTAGCTGATGAGATGCCATTGTACGTTAACTGCTAAGTTTTAGAGGCAAGTGTTATCAGGCAGTCAGAACAAATCGAAGCTTTAAATTTATGCCTTGTACGTGCGTCGGCCAGGTGGGCTGGAGATCGGTAGAACAACTCTCTGCATCATCAAAAGGACAGCTGTCATTAATTGCTAGTCTGAAATAAACTTTTTGTAAAGAAATTGTATTGATTTTGTACGAAGAGGATTTCAGTATTTAGACTTCTCGGCCATCGTTGTACGAGGTGTGTTAAAAAATAACGAGTATTTAGAATAGAATAGAAAAAAGTCACACGAAGCCAAGTCTGGCGAATATAGAATCTGGGGCATCATTGTAGCGTGGGTTTTGACTAAACGAGCAATCAGCCTCGAACTGTACCCCATGCTGACTATTTGTCCTAGTGCCGGAAGTCCATGATATACCATGCCATTAAAATCGATGAACACAATAATTAAAAGCAACCCGTTCCACCGCAATTGTCGACCCTTTGTCGGTTGGTTAGCCAGAACGCCTGCGCAGCGATGATCGAGTCTTAATGTCGACGTCACGTTGAAACCCATGCCATCATTTGTACGTTTTACTCATATTAATTCTATATCGTCATTTATTTCATTTAGCGACTCTTTGGGAGCTTCCATTCGCCCCTGTCCTTTTCAAAATTTAATAATTTTGGAACAAATTTTGATGCTTGTTCTTGTTTCATACTCAACACATCGGGAAAAACATTTACAACTTTATCATATTTCAGAGACACATATTCCTACAAAATAAAAATAAAAAAAAATGTTTAAAAAAAGGTCTCACCAACCCCGTGAAATTTGAAAATCCCCGTTTTTTTACAACACCTCGTATGACATACCAAGCAGAGTCTGCTGTTCGACCGACTTACTTCCATTAGAAGTGCTCTTATCATCAGTGAAAGAATGAGCTTTAGAAGGTTAATCTTTTATCATTGTTGCATCAAAGTTGCGGACAGAAGTCCCCTGTCGTGGGTGCCATGTATATAAACATGCTATCGTTTTATTCTTCGTTATTTGTGTTGGTAGGTCTGAATTTTTTGAATATCTATACGAAATTTTTTTTTTCGGAAAGTGAATCAGTGCATTGCCTTCTGGTGTCTCATGCATATAATATAAGTCTGACTGTGAAAAACGAATGTAGGGAATGCAAGGAATGTGTGGAGACAGTCGAGCACGTAATCTGTGAATGTCCGGCTTTCGGAAGAAACAAGCTGAGCATACTTGGCGAAGAAAGGCCAATGGAACCAGAACGACTGTTTAAGTTTGCGAAAAGAACAGCAATATTCTTCCCACTATAGACAAAATATGAGTGTAGCAGCACGGCTTGGTCGCATGTAGTGTACCTGACAAGATTATATATGTATTTCGTTTATATGAGACCCATTGAATCAACCAGTTTAACCGAACCTAACCTAACCAGTAACCTATTCGATTCGATTTACTTGAAAGTCGGTGCCAAGGTGGCCACCTTTGTTTAGATTAACAGGAATACTACTGTTCTCCCCGGGAAATGGATCAGTGTCTAAGTTATTCGAAAAAATCAGATGTATTCTTCGATTTACTTGGAATTCGGTACATAAGTGGATTTTTGCTTAAGTTTGCAGGAAGACTACTTTTCTCTCCGGAAAGTAGACCAGGAACTAATCTGATCGAAAAAATCGTATTTATGATATGATTTACTTGAAATTCGGTACATAGGTGGCTATTGGCTTAGGTTAATTAGAAGGCTACTCTTCCTTCCGGAAAGAGTACCAGGGACTGACCTATTCGGGGAAAATCATACTTGGATATTGTCTAATAACTGCTTTTTGTCATTCTTTGCAATACCAGTTAGAATAAAAATTGTACAAAATACAGAAAGTTACAACAACGTGTAGCTAGGTCTGCTAGTTAAACTATAAATGAAAATTAATAAACCCAAAAAAAAATTTTTTTTCACATCAATTGTATATTTAATTTTTTTCATTTATTAGCATATTATTATTAGAATATCTAGACATTAAAATATAAATTTCTTATAATTATTTATTAATATTAACATTTAATAGCTTAAATTGTAAAACCTTAAAGTGTCACTAAAATAATATCACATCAATAAATAGTAGTATGAAGAGGAAAATGTCAAGAAAGAGAGCAACAAACAAAGCGTGTACGCGAGTGAAATAAACATTAAAGCGAACATAAAAATAAACATTTAAGACTTTGTATAAAAGCGAGCAGAAGACGCTCTGCTGCGCTACCAAACAATTAACTTAAATGACAGAATACAACAATTAAAAGAAATGAGCGAAGAGGCTCGGGATACGTGGATATAAGAACTACATAAAGAAAGTAATTGCTAATAGAAAGTAACTACAGCAAAAAAAGTAAAAGTGTAATAGAGCACAGCAAATTGTGAAAAGGAAAAAATGTGAGACAAAAAAAAAAATCTAAACAAAAAAAAAATAGAAGGAAAACTTTACGCAAAACAATCAACAGCTGATGAGCCAACGGTGATAGATACCGTTACGTTTGGCTTACGATTTAAGTTGTTGTAAAGACGGAAGCCAAGGCGATGATGAGGTGCAAAGCAAGAATGAACGAAAAGTGCCAACTAATTGCAAACTTTAGAACAAGTTTATGCAAATGTGCCGAGAAACGCACACGCGCACACACACACTAACAGTCAACGAGCATCTCTAAGGAACAGACAAACAAACAAATAAACATTTAACTTAAATAAAGACGCACATATATACGTATATAAGCACAACTAAAACAAATGTGTGTATAATAAAATGCTTGAATGGGACTCGACTTCGGTGGTGATTCTTGGAAGTGTGTTGCAAATGAACTATTTGAGCTAAAGTCTGTTCCTTTCGGCGTGTGTTGTGTGTGTATATGGTAGAAGAGGGCGAGTATTTGAAAATTGTAGAGTAACTTGCGCGAGAGGCGGGCTATTCTTAGTGATTTCTTCCAAACTTTTTATTTTCCTTAAACTCGGCACAGGCAAGTGTTAACCACAATACAATCTCGTGGACTCTGATTTATGCGTTTACGCATTCACCTCAGTGAGTCGTGCAGATCTTCTCACTCGAATAATAAGATTGCCTCCCTTATTATTATTGTTATTATTGCTATTACTACTACTACTACTACTACTGATCTCCGCTTCTTGTTGTTGTTGCTGCTGTGGCGTTACCGCTACTGCTGAATTATAGCCATTAGGCGCCGTTTTCGATGATTCCTCAACGGTTCTCTCGCCTTGTGTTGGTAGAAGGCGTAAGGCTTGTAGTGCGTCCGGATTCGTAGACTTAAGCACGCCAGCATTCAGTGATGGTACCTGATGTTGATAGCTGCCGGTTAGACGCGCTACGAGATTGTTGACAGCACGCAGCGTTGATATCGGTATCTGTTCAGAGAGACAAAGATAGAGAAAGAGAGATTGGGGAGACAAAAATTAGTTAAAAAATCTTCTTCAATTTCCATAGATGATTATTTAATTAAACGCATATGCTAATTATTTGCAAGCTATTTAATTTTGATTGGAGGAATAATAATTTTGTTTTAAATTAAATTATTAAATTCGGAATTAACTAAAATCTGACGGCTCGGAATTTTAACTAATTTGATTAATTACATCTTGAGAGAGACGCACAGAAAAACAACATTCAGTTTCTTAATGCTTATTAAGTTAAGTATTCAGCTAATTAATCAATGAATAAAATCATTAATAAATTAAATTAACTAAAAACATTAATTTAATCTAATGTGTTATTCAATAACAAACTGGTCCAATAACAGCAAAGTACCCGATTAGTACTCTGATTTTCAATAAACTGATTAATAAGAATATTTTATATATAATTAATTATGTAAATAATAAAGTCAGAAGCATCTAATTAATTAAATTGTAATAAAAAGAGGCTCATTGCGAGATTATTATGTGATTAATATATTTAACAATAATGCTGTTTGGTTAAAATTAGTTAATTCAATAATCTTTAACTAATTTCTGACAGTGATTAATTGATGAATATATTTAAATTTGAAATAAATTAAACTAAACGATTATTCTTTCGATTAAATATGATAAAACTAAATTTTAACTGATCGTGTTAACTACATTAGTCGGTTTTATCAATAATCAAATCATACAAAATAATTAAGGAATACAAAAAAATTAATTTAGTCTCTGAATCAATTGCGCGATGAAAAAATAAAAGGAAAATGCTATTTAGTTGAAACTAGTCAGTCGATTAATCAATTAATCAAAAATGTTTAACTTGTTGTAAAATTAATAATTAGCATGAATATACGAACCATTTAAAAGCGGTTTATTTATTTACTATTAGTTCTTAATTAGTCATTAATCTTAACAATTGAAATTCGATTAATTCAGATTCTTAATCAGTTAATTTCAAATGCGATTAAGCACTTATTTAAATATATTAATTAATTGCAATCAGCTAACAATAATTATATTATTGATGGATTAAACAAAAAATAATCAGAATATAAACTGAATAAGCAAGTCAATTTGGCAATTAATCCCAGCAATTCAAATTAATCATAAATTGTTTGTTTAGAATTTAGAAAAAATGAAAGTTCGGAATTAAAAAATTTACATAAAATTATTGTTTTTTAAGTGACTAACTTTTTATTGAGTTTATTTTATTTTTGAGACTCTTTTCAATTTAATTTAAATCTATCTTGATTAATTTTTAATTTTTGATAAATTGCAATGTAATTAATCATAATATTAACTAATTTTATTAACTACTCAAGGCCACACAAATTGGAAGATTTGTTGAAATAAATTAAAGTTATAAATAACAAAAAATTAATTAAATTAAATTTTTTTAACTAATTTATGGGTTTCAAGTTCAATTAGGCGACTTTGTTGAAACCAGGTAGATAATTGAAATATTTTTTAATTCGACTAAATTTTCAATTAAATTCACTTTGATTACAGTGACTAATTTTATTTTAATTAACTAAGTTTATTTTTTAATTATTGATTAATTGTGATCTGATTAATTAAAGCTTTAAATATTTTGTTCTCAAAAGATTTATACTGTTATTATAAAAGCAATTAATTTGAAAATAAAAAATCAAAACCGAGAATATTTATTAACTTTCTACGCCATTTGAAATACATATATAAAAAAGATATTTCCTATACAAAAGTCGAGCGAACAACAAAGAATTAAAAAATCCAATCAAATTTGTTTGTAATCAAAATAAACCTAAAAAATTATAATAATCAATTTGATTAAGTCTTTAAACGCAGTAAATCTCAGTACACAAATCTTTAATTCAAAATGAAAATGTTTGTTATTATCGCTTTACTTTCTTCTTTCGCTTCTTCTTGTATTTCCTCTAAGCGAGTTTCGTAAAAGCCAAATTACATTGCAAGTTTAATTGAATTTTAACGGCAACTTATCTAATTTGCCCACTAAATGCTTAATACACTCACTCACCTCGAATATGCTGTCAATCAGCGGACGAAAACTGAAAGGAAATCCAGTTACTTGCGCTGACTCAGCGTTGGCGTTGGCGGCGTTTGTTTGTATATTTGCATTATTATAATTGTTGTTGTTGTTGTAGTTGCCACTGCTGCCATATCGGTTGTTGTTATTATTGTTGTTGTAGTTCGAATTTGGATAGATATTGTTATATTGCTGTGGCATTTGGTGGTCATAGAGACCGTATTCTTCGCCTGGATAGAAAATCATATTCGCCACGGGCATTGGACGTACGGCGGTCTGTAAAAAGTGAGTGTACGTATACATAGGTTAGTAATGACATTGATTAAATAGCACGATGGTGATGTATATTTATTGTTTATATTTACTTTTGTTATAACTGGCATTCAAAGCACTGAGAATTTATTTAGATTCAAATAGAAAATTTTGATACTTAGGAATTTGGCTCTTTTTGATCAACCTTTTGAAATGCATTTTGAAAAAATTGTGAGCAAACACCAAGTGTAGCTGTATTATAAAATTTTCTTCGATAAAGGCGTAAATGCGAGATAGCATAATTTTAGCTTCGTCGATTTCTTTCCGGTATTCTTGATGTAAAAGTTGCTTCACGGTGTAGAAGGCAATTTGTCTAAAATGTCAATAAAATAATGGAAAGCGTTGAGTCTGACCGTCATACGAGCACTGTCTCGATTACTCAGGAGCTTAACATTGCACAAAGGACAGCTTTGAAACCACTTGAAAATGCCCAGATACACAAAGAACCTTGATGTATGTGTGCCACTTGAGTTAATGATAAAAATCTCATGGACCGAATTTTCATCTGCGAATCGCTGCTGAATCGTAAAAAAATCGATACATTTCTGAAGCGAATGGTGACTGGTTATGAATGATTGATGGCCAGGAAGGTTTTGCTGTATTTTTGGTGCCAAGTCAAGATAAGCCTGGGGAAATCGATGTTCACAATTTTTTGCCAATACGGACAAGTGTTTCCCAGAGAGAGGCATAATGACACAGCTTTAAAATAGCAAAAACTCCGTGCATATTTGAAATAATTAATTACTTTTTAATAGGCTTTTTACAATATTGAAAACAAAAATGGATGCGAGGAAGGAGAGTCTACTACACACTTTAATACCCAAAAGCAGACATCGCGCTTCATACGATGATGAGCATAAGGCATATTTCAGGAAATATTTCTAAATCCTTAATTTCAGAAAGATAAGTGAGCAGCAACCCGGAAATATGGTAATGCGTAGGCAAAGAATGAATCTTTCGGCTGAAAATAGAATGAGAACACTTTTTAGCGTTAAACAATAGATCCCGTATATACCAAGATTATAGTTTGCCAAGGTCTATTTGAAGCGCAATAAAATCATATATATTTTTAACTACTGAGCAAATCTTGAGGTCACAAGCATAGAGAAGAAACTTAGTTGCAGGAAAACAGGTATTATATTATTGATGAATAAAATAAATAGTAAAAGGGACCCAAAACATAAGGTGTTGTGCCCTTAAGGAAAATGGAGTGAAAACTCAAGCTAGATAATTTGGAAAGTGTTTCATCCAGAAATGTTATAATAGTCAGTTTTCAATTTTTATGCATATAACAATTTCTCAAAATAATTTCCTTGTGTAATTGCTTTCAAATTCATAAAGGTGGGAATACTATTCAAATGGCAACCTCTTCACTACTTAAATTCAGTTACTGTACTTTCAAAAAGTAACAATTAAGGAAGACTAATTGGGTGACTGTAAATCCTTTCGCTTACTGGATCACTGTAGTGTTTTTCAGGCAGAATTGGTGGTCATACATGAGGCTGTCAATTGTTTCAGATCATTGGTACTTTCGGATAATAGTGTCCATATTTTCTCGGATAGGCAGGCCGTATTACGAGCCCTGGCGTCTATAAATCTAAAACCGTAGAGAAATGCCACGGATCGCTTAACGTGATGGCTAAGCAGTTCTACCTAAACCGGGTAAGGGTCCCGGGTCACAGTAACATACCGGATAATGAGATGGCAGACGAGCTTGCAAAGAAGGGTACTTCCCTTCTACTTTTGCCGTCATGGAAGAGTTTGGGAATGCTGCTCTCCACTTGTAAGCTTAAATTAAGAGAGTAATTCATTAATGATGCTAACACGTGTGATGTGTCCAGGACAATATGACCAGAATGGAACAGTAGAAAGTCACAAAAGAAAGAAAGGGACTTTAGTCTCATTAGTAGTATTAAAGGTCTGTAAAACTGAGTTCTGTTGATTAATGTCTTAAATATGCGGGGCTGAAAAGCATAAATTGCATTCTATGGAACAAAGGTATAGTTTTTGCTCCATTGAGCTCATACTAAACTCACGTTCCTACCAGATCCTAGGAATTATAAGTGGCAAATGTTATCGAATTCTGTCTTTCCTGCATTGATTTCTTTGATGTATTTATTAACCATAAATTGGGTTGTGCCACGCTCACCTGAATTTTTTCCACTCCACATCATACAATCGCCCATAACAAATTTAACTTTAATTACCCATCCTCCTACTGATTATAAACGGTTTTCGAGCGTTTTGTATGGGAAAGCCCAATTTCTATGGTCCGATTTCACCTATAGGCAATATCATTTGCGCTTGTGACCAAAGGAATGCGTGAGCTAAGATTTATCAAAATAATTCAAAGCGGACTTGAGTTATTTTGTAGTTCAGACGGATTGACAAAGAGATATGGATTAATCGATTTGAATCGTCATTCCATGAAGTTCGATGTACGAGTATATATGTACATATGTACCCCGATTATTTTTTGTCTAAAAACAAGCTGAACAAACCCGTGTACATACACGTAAAGTACATATGTACTAAGAACAGCTGAGCATATTAATATTTGCAACGATTAAGTCTGAAGTCTAGTGACGATTTGTATGAATACACCTAGTCCCTCACCAAACAGTTCTAAAAATAGTGCGCTGTTAGTTAGTGCGCTTCTTTCTAACGCATTACATACCCATAGTAAAGGTTGGTCTCTGTCCAATTCTTGGCCGTTAATACGAGATGTGTTCAAAATAAAAAGTGAATTTTGATTTTTCGCGGGCTGTATACATTCGATTGTAGATATTAAGTTTTTGAAATAATTGGACACATATATTTATAATGTGCTTGCATAAGAAACGAATTTCGATTAGTAGTTTTGTTAGTCACGTTTTTGTGTGCTCTTCGATTTTTGACTTTTGAAAGAAATGGATCAAAGAAAATGTATTAAATTTAAAAATGGAATATAGTGCTCCAGGGCAATTGAAATGTTGACTATGTCATTTGGTGAGTCCACTTTGCCTCAAAAAAGTTTTTATAACTGGAATAAGAGGCCGAAAGGTGTTAGCGACGATGAGCGTCCTGTAGATGCGACCACGTCAACAAGCGAAGAAAACATTGAAACAGTGGAAAAGATTGTTCTTGAAAATTGTGCAATCACTATTAGGAAAGTTGCAGGGTATGTTGCCCCAGCAATCGGCTCATGCCATTAAATTCTCGGAAATGTTTTAGGCATGAAACGTACCAGCTCACACACCAATGCTTTTAGGTGATTTTTTGTCCAAAAAAAAAAAAAACAAAAACCATGCCTTAACCACCGTATTCACCAGATTTGGCTCCCTGCGACTTTTTCCTATTCTCAAAACTGAAGAAAGCAATGAAAGGATGGCGTATTTCTGAAGTGCTTCGCCCGCACAAGTATATTGTATTGATTGATGAATAAATAAATACTTTTCGAAAAAATTCAAAATTCACTTTTTCAACACCTTTTGAACACACTTCGTATTGTATTGGCTAACTTTCTAAATCACTTTCTAAATCCCTCCTCCTCCTTAAAATCGATCAGCCGTTAGAAACCGACCTAGAATAAATTGTAAGTCTTTCCACAATTTGAAGTCACAACCCGGTGGAAAATCGCTTCAGTGGTTTTAAAGCACCAATTATATATTATACATGTATGCATATAGGTATACGTATACTTATAAATACATATATTTATACCAAACAATTTGACTGCAATATTCATCTCCACCTTTAACATGTTACTACTTCATAAGTATGAAAAAATCAATTAATTTCTTCGATAACTGTTATACAATTTATTACTTAAAAGTATGCATTGATATTTTTAAAATAAATATGATTTCTTAAATTTATGTGCCACCACCTTTTTACATTACTCAATATTTAGTTGCAACTAGTAATATAACTAATAAAGTGCTGAATACTTATTTATTTTGATTTTTACATATGCTATGTAAGTGCCATGTATGTGTGTGTACTTACATCATTTAGCAAGACTACATCGTGTCGATTACCGCGCGCATAGCCAGTGACGCGTGTAAATTCGGTCACCAAATGTGACATAACAACGAGCAGAACGAACCACACGAAACGATCCATTGCTGTGATGATGATCTGCAAGAGAAGGGTAAACAAAATTAATTTGTGGTGAATTGAGTGGGTGGGCTTTTGGAAGAAATACCTATATATAAATAAAAAATAAAAAAAAAAATTAAATAAAAAGAGAAATAAAAAAATCCTTAAAAAATTGTGTGCTTTTTTTTTTGATTTTAAAAAAATAGAAAACACAAGAAAATATTCCTTGAACTTCTTTAAAAAATGTCAACAAAACATTGAAGATTTTTTTGTATAGAAATTTATATGGTTAATAAAGAAAGTCTATAAAGTCGTCATTTTCTCTGTAGAAGAAATTTCTTCTAATAAAAGTAATGCTTAAAATTCAACGGGAAAAGCTCCAAAATAAAAGTGTTATAATGAAAAGTACAAAGTTCTTGGTTTCATACGGCAGCTGAAATAAATGTAGAATTCTGCAATTTATATAAACACGGTTATATATAATTGGCGCTTTTTAACCGCTGAAGCGATTTTTGGCCGAGCTCCTCCTCCTATTTGTGGTTTTTGTGTCTTGATGTTTTTCCAACAAATGGAGGGACCTACAGCTTATAAATACTAAGCCGTCTCCGAACGGCTGATGGGTTTTTTACGAGGAGCCTTTTATTTCATGTCCGAAATACACTCGGAGGGGTGGACATTCCCTGCCTAAACAAGGTTAGGATATCATAAAATTAATAGCTCTTAGTCGTTTAAAATCCAGGTTAACTTTAGTAGGACCGGCTGACGTGAGAGGCGCCATTCAGAGGACCCTCTCAATACCTTTATATACTCTCTTCTCAAGAATAAAGTGATCGTGATCATCCAAATTATAAAAAAAAACTCCAGCTGCCTCACGAGACACGAGAAATACTGGCACAATCTGATTACGGTGTAGATTCAATTCATATAGGTAATCATCTCATCAGCACAACCACTTCACTCCACTCATCTAACATACTTCTACGATGTAGACTGACTTTGCCTGCTACTAGGCGGGGCTAAGCAAGCAGTTACAACAACCACAACGAAATATTGAACAGAATTTATAAATATAGATAGGCTAATAAAATGATAGCCTCAAGCTTACCAGCCTTATGTCATTTATTTTTGTAAAATATGCAATAATTTTTGCCTTTTTTATTGCGGTAGACACCCTTTATCAGAAACATGCCAGTGGTTGCTTCTTTTCCTTTTCTACCTAAAATCTACCTAAATCTTACGAAAAATCTTTCGGTCGAAAACTTTTAGTGAAAACTCATGTTGTGAGAAGTTATGCGATAAAGAGACACCTCGTTTAATATCGAATGGTTCGCAGATGTCCTTCCTGACTCTGCTGCTCGTCGCCAGGCCAAGATGGGATCTCTTCCAAAGCGATACTTGGAAGCTAGAAATATCATCTTCCTGATACAAGTAGACTCTAAGTACCTGATTTTACCATGAAACCATGCCATTTCTGAGACCTACCTCCCACCAAGCAATATAATATTCTATTTCTTATATTCTTGAAACTCTCTTGTTCTTTTTTACTTGAAGCTCCCAATAAATAGAAAAGGAACTGATTGATCTCTTTAAATTGAATCTATTACCACAATATGTATACATATGTAAGCCTGTAATGAAGTTAAAAATGATCAAGACATCGATACCATCTAGCGGTTCAATTTTCAAATCCACTTCCAACAAATTTTTTGTAACTGATTTTTATTTCTATTTTTTTATTCAGCTATAAACTCTCATATTTACATATAAAATAAAATATTTAAATAATAGATATAAAAAATTTCAATCAAACAAGCAATAAATCTCGAACCTAGCGTCACCTATCGAAAAGCTTAGCAGACAAAAATATACATTATAAACATTCAATCAGTATACTTCGCACCGGATATTTTTGGTAATATTTTTAGCTATTGCGCCGTCATCGAAGCAGTTGTTTAAATGAACTCATACATAGTTAGCAACATATAGTCAACAATTTATACTTCTGTTATTATGAATTGAGAAAACCATTATCAGCGAACTTTACACTCAACTTTCATTGTGGTGAAAGCTTAATGAGCTTTCGGTATCTAGGTTGCTTCTATTACTGCAAATCACCTTTTTCTATTTATATGAACTGGTTAATAATATCAAACAAGGTTCGCTTCTAATTAAATTAAAAAAGAATTAATTTAAATACTTATTTTTGACCCACATCATTGTTAAAGCTCATTGTTTATAAATATTATATATAATTGGATTCAGTTTCGCAGGTTCAAAAATGCACAAAATATTACAATATAAATAATTTTTTTTAATTGATTTTTATCTTATTTTTTTAATATAATATATATTTATATTTATTATTTGAAATATCAACTTGATTGAAAAGAAAAATATTTCTTTGTTTGTTTTAATTTTTTTGATTTTATTTTTTATTTATTGTAATATCCCTTGAACACTTTGAATAACCTAAGCTCACTACAGACAGACTGGAATAATTGCAGTAATGCTCAACGTTTCACTCGCGAGTGGCACTAACTATCATTTTCAAGTACTACACGTCACGCGCTTTGTTGCATGAATAGACTGTAGCCAAGTTCAACTGACGATCAACTAGCTCTTGGTTGTGAATATCAACTCGATTTCGAACTTCACTGAACGATGGCTGAAAACGTTCCGAAGCGTGCGAATCTTGCTACTTTAGCGTCGTTGCTGTTTTTTGTGCAAAGAAAAAAATGGTAAATTGATATTTGGAAAACATCGAAAGCCCAAGCAGGCCAACGAATGCAAATATAATATATTGTATATATTGGCGCATATTTGAAGTGAAGCGTAATTTATAAAAAAGAAAAAAAAAACTTGATAAATTATTCTGCTAAATTTTTATTTGATTTTATTTCTAATATGAATTTCTTGTTTTAAATAATGTATTGATTTTTTCTTTAATCATTTGGGTTTTATTTAATTTTTATTTGTTTTATTGTTAAAACTTTTTAATCTTTTTCTCTCTTTTATTTAACCATTGCTATTTACCTAGAATAGAATGCTTGAGTATCATTAAGTCAATTATTATTTTTTTTAATTTTTGCACAACAACAATGTCTTTGCGATCTGCAAAAAAAATCTATATACAAAAGACTTAAACTACAAACTCGTCGAAACAAATACTCAACAGGCGCTGAGGGTGTTTAAGAGCCACTTACAGCTGGTATTTGGATGGTGATGGCGTATTGCGCTTTCATTGCCACTGCCTTCTAATAGAATAAAAAAAAGCAAACAAAAAATCCAAAAAAAAAAACATAATAATAATAAAACAAAAAATTTTTAAAAAATAAAATAAAAACAATTGAAAGTGTTTTTGCTGTACGTTATTATTGCTGCATTTGCGCAGCTTTTTGCCTTGTCGTTTGTTCTCAACTCTCGACTAGCACAAGGCTAACGTGAACGATGCATTTCAATATAAAAAAATGCAAAAAAAAAAATTACAACAAAAATATTAATAAATAAATTTGTATGAACCAGCAATTGCAGTTCAAATAAATAAAAACCTGTTTTTTTCATTGTTTTTTAAATTTTTGCGGTTTTAAATACAAAGTTATTTGTTTCGTACTTTAGATTAAAGCCCATTTGATTATGCATATTGTTTGCGCACATATACCTTTTATTCCAAAAAAAAATATATTTTTTTGCATATTTTATTTAATATTTTTATCCTTTTTTAAATTTTTTTTTAAATTTTTGCGCTTCTCACCACGAGAATTTTCTATATTCCATTACAGCCGTAAATTGTGTTTGCCGTTTTCTAGGCCACAAGCCACATATGTCGCGCTTGGCTTACGTCGATCGCATATTTGTTGTTTGTATTGACCATGTGGTAGCAACAAATTTGTGCAACACCTCGGCATTGACTGCCAAGACTTGAAATAACTGTTTGAATTTTGTTTGATGTAAATTAAAGTTTTTATGTATTTTTTTCAAGTAAAGGCTGGTTTTTAATTGTTTAATTATTATGGGCTTTGCCTTGTTATTACATAAACACAGTTTCATGGTCAAGCTTAATAGAAGTGGCAAGTTTCATTCACTAGTATATAGCGTGGTGTATAAAAAGAGTTTATTACCACACAAAAAATATATTTTATTTAATTGATTTGTTTGCTTTATTTAAACTTATTTTATTATTAATTTTATTATTTTATTTAATGCCTTATTAAAGATTTTATTTCAATTTAGTTTGCTAAATTTATTTTATTTTAATTCATTGATCTAATTTTGTCTTATTTCATATTATTTTATTTTACTTTATTTTAATTGATTTTATATAGTTTTATTTTATTTTATTTATTTTTTTATTTGAGTTTTCGTTTTACTTTACTTCTTTTAATTTTACTTATGTTATTAAATTTTATATATTTTTTAATATAATTCGTTTCACTTTAGTTTTTTTGTTTTGTTTTATTTTATTTTATTTTATATTGTAATATTATCTTATTTTATTTTTATTTATTTTATTTTATTTTGTATTATTTTACTTTGTTTTAATTTTTTTTTTATTTTATAATTTTTTTATTCTATTTCATTTAATTCGATTTTATTTCATTTAATTGAATTTAGCTTAGATTTTGTTTGTATTTGTTGGCTTCTACGAAATTGTCATTAGGCCATTATAAAAAACCAACATTAATCGTAAAATCAGCCAAATTAAAAATAAAAAAAAAAAATTACAACATATTTAAAGTAAGGCTCCTCACAAACGTAATTTTTTCACAGCCTTCAAACGGCTGAATAAATAGGATACATATGTGTGCGCAGTTTACCTCTAACCTTGCATTAAACGATACTCATATAGGTATATAATAGTCTTTGCATAAATTTTCCATTGAAATCTACTCTTATGAACTTAGCTCAAACTGCCACGCCATAATGCATAAACGGCTTGAAGGCCCAAAAGGTGTCTTTATAAGCAAAGAACATTTAATACCCGCATTTGCCTTGTCACAACTCATCATATTTCTCAGCAGCTCGCAGACAATCATCAGCATCTTGGGCACGAGCGTTGACATGCAGAAAAAAAAACCCTGATGATATTGCAGCACACCTAGAATTGGTCTTGGCAAGGCAAAAAATACAAATGCAACCTTGTCACAGAATGTTAAGGGTGTAATAAAACATATGGATATAAAAATAATGATTATACCATATATATGTTTAATCTATCAAAATATATATTTACACTCCGATACCAAGATGTGAATTAAAATGAAGAACTCAAACAATTATACGCTCAACTAAATTTCAAGTTGCCTTTGGTGAAGGCTTTTGTGTCAAAAAAGCCAAAAAGCAAAAAAAGAGAAAGAGTTCATGACAAGAATCACACAGATTTTGCAAATAAAAACATATTTATTTATACTCGTGCAGTTGTATATACTATTACTATACTATTATTACAGTAAAGCTTCAAATAAATATTTTTCACAACAAAACGGGGCTCGGCTCTCCCACAGCTTGACTTCATGGCAAATGTGATGTCGTGCGGCACACAAACACAAGCACAAAAATATGTAAAGATGTACACGTATGTGCAAAAAAATATTTATAGCGAAATGACATTCATATCTAAGCGTTAACATATGTAGGCATGCGAGTGTGTCTGTATGTGTATCTATAGCCAAAAGAATTTTAAGCTCAGCACATTGGAAGTTGGTATTTTTTCGTATTATTTAAATTGAATGTCAGCACAGCATTAACCTCCTGTCAGCGCTGTGGCAGTGATGGATGACGGGTCACGTGTAAAATGCGGCTGTATTTGTTGTTATTGTGGTAGATAGGTTATGACCAAATGCTAAATTGCAAATATTGTTTTTTAACAGTCAATGTGAATACCGTGAAAGAGTAATTAAAATGGCAAAAAATTAGTAATGACATATAATACAAATTTAAATAAAATAAGATAAATATAGGAAAAAAATATATTAAAAATTAAAAAAGCAAACAACTGTGATGGTAATTCTCATATGTAAATGTACATATACATACGTGTACTTATATATAAATACATATATGTACGTTCATGAATATTTACGAAGGCATTAAATATAAATAAATCAGCGTTGAAAATCTGAAAATATTAAAAATGAAACAATGCTTTTTTTACTAAACGGTTGGCGGCCAAGTTAATGACTCAATAAAGTGTTTTTTAATATACCCAAGTAATACTTAGGTAATATGTAATGTGTATATTTTCATTATGTTTGGAAGTAAATGTCGAATTCAATATTATTTTTGTTTCTGGTAAAATAATAATAGCACATAAGTTTGATATTTATACGTATTCTACAAAGAAAGAGACTTCAGACTCTCTATGCATCTCACCACGAGGACAACATACCGGCAAAATGTAGAGAATTCTTAACTACGGCAGGGTTACAGGTTTCAAATCAACTGAGAATCGGAATTTAATGCACCGTAGAATAGATTCGGTCTCAAGAATACGAATGGACTACATTGTTTCTCGCTTGACTTTCAGGAAGTTTCTGGGAGCACAATAGAGTTAGACAGGCGACTGAAATGTATTCATAGACAAATAATGCCAAACCACAGCAGTATCTTCAAAGCGACAGAGCTGCTAATAGAACTAATTACGAGGTATTGCCTGTTGGCCTTCCATGTCTTCAGATTCGGTATGGTTGATGAGAATGCAGAAAACATTGAGGCGCGTAATATTGGAATGCCTGGCGCTGGCGCTTAGTAGGTAGAATCCGAGCATACTTCGCGCGTATCAGTTGAGGGATCGTCATTAGGCCACTGGCAATGGTCAAAAATGCCTACTGTACTGTTAGCAAAGTAGTAGTAGCAGTAGTTTCTAGGGACACTATGTTTCTAGCAACACTATAAATGTATAAAGGCGTATATCGCACTATCCTATCTGTCACCTTACTTAACCTTTTTCTAATTTGTTTCCTTCAACATTTTTCTTTTTTATTATATCTCGGTTTACTTAATTATTAATTTAAGCTATCGAATTTAATTTTATTTTATTGTATTTTAATTGATTTACAATAATTTTGGATGTTCGTCGACCAGGGCTCGAACCATGGTTTTCAGAAGGGCAGTACGCAATGCTAAGCATCGGCTATTTTATGCTTTATTTTATTTTCTTTTATATTAATTTATTTTATTTTACTTTATTTAATGTAATACAAATTAATTTAATTTAATTTTATTTCATTATATTTTATTTTAATGTAGGTATATATATTTCAGTCAATTAACGCCTGAAAGCATACAGGATTCAAAGGCAACTCACTAACCATTATATTAAGAAAAATTGCGGCTAAATTAGCGCACTTCATAGTTGTTGGTTAATAATGAATTGAATAATACAACAATAATTGTATATTTTCTTTTATTTAATTTTATTTTGCGTCATTTTATTAAATATTATTTTTTTAATTAAGTTTTGTGCTTTTTAATTTAATTTCATTTAAATTAATTTAATTTTAATTCATTTTAATGAATTTTATTCCATTAATTTCTTTTCCAGTTATTTTATTTTGTTTTATTTTTGATTTTATTCTTAATTTTATTATATTTTGATTAATTTTATTTAATTTAATTTACTTTACTTTAATTTAATTTAATGTAATTTATTTCTAGTTGTTTAATTTTTTTATTTAATTCAATATTTTATTATATTTTATTGCCTTTTAATTTATTTTATTTTATTTAGTTTTATTTCAAGTTAGTTCATTTTGTTAAATTTTTTGTTTAATTTTTTTTCAAGTTATTTAATTTTTTTATTTTACTTAATTATTTTAATTTACTTCAACTTATTTTGTGTTATTTCATTTTTCTTTTTAATAAATTTGTTGGTCTTTAATTTCATTTGTTTATTTTTATTTTTGATTTTAGTTTGTCTTACTTCATTTGTAATTTTTTTTAAGTTTTTAAAAGCTAAAAGTAACATTGTGAAGTGTTTCGTAAAATTTGTTAATTATTTTTTCTTCATATTTCCACGCTATTCCAAATAAGTTTTTACTTTTTTGCCTTTTGCATTCAACATTTCTGGCACTCACTTAACACTCATACTTGCTACAAGACCCTTTAGTTGGTGTTAACTAAGATATATAAATACATACACGTATGTATGTTATGTGTTAGTTTTGGCTAAGTTAAATAACATCAGTACAGCATAAAGCGAACAAACATACATCCATACATATTTCTTGTTACAAAGTAATTTGACAAATTCTTTGATTTTCATTCATTACTTTACTCCCTTTTAACACACATTCCTAACTACGTAAACTTCATGTTACGTGATGAATTTTATTTACTTTTTGACACACACTTTTAACAAATCGAAAAGTTTTCCTATTAGTTTGCTGTAAACAAATCTGTTCATACATATGCTCGTGCAATCGCACATAAAGAATGGCTAAAACCTATGACCGGCAATAAAAATTGCTATATTTTGAAAAATGTTGAAAAATTTATTTGTATACATCCGCTTTGTAACAACTCAATTTATTATGCAAAAGTGGAAAATAAAAAATGAAAAAACAAAAAAAAAAAAAATTTTTTTTCGGAAGTTCAAATATAAAAGTTTTGTCATAAATTTATGAAAGCTTTGCTGTTTCGATTTTTACACAGTAAAAGCGTAAAAAATGTGTTAACGATTTAATAAAAATCACAACTTTTATCAAAAATATTTTAGTGATTTGAGTGGATTGGATGGTTTTTTCCCAAAATTTTCCCTATTAAGTGATAAAAATGGATAATAAAGGGTTGCGGAAATTGCTTTATTTTTATGCTTCAGTGGAAGGGCATAAATTTATTGTTTAAGTTCATTGAAATTAAATTTATGGAAAGTTTACTATTTTATTGTATAAGAAATACGGTTTATAGGTAATAAAAACGTGTCCATTAAAGTTAGGCGATTTTTGTAAAATTTTACAAAAGGGTTGCCAAATATTTTAAAATTTAATGAAACTTAAATAAAAGAATGAAAAATGAAATATGAAATGATTTACTAAGAAAAAGTAGCTTTGACTAGGATTGCAAAATAATCGAGAATTAAAATGATAAAATATAATAAAGTATGACGAACAGGGGTATAAAGAAAAACTTGATAATATATATTTTTCGGTAAGGGCTGATACACTTTTAGAATTTTTGTATGGAAAAAAATTTTTCGGTAAGGACAAAAGATGGATTAAGAAATAACTGACAGAAAAGAGTTGCCGCATAATTAAAACCTAAAATTATTATATATAGCAAAATAAGTAAAAATTAGGGTATCTAAGAAAAGTACTACAATAGCTAAGCAGTAAAATAATAAAACAATAATGTTTTCTTATCAGCTTTGCAAAATATTCGAATAATTAACAGAAAAAAGTTATTAGTTAATTATAAAAGAAAATTAATATTAATTAAAAACCAACATTATATATACATGAATGAAAAATTCTAGTGATGCTTTGAATGAATTAATTTTTTTCACACGGTTGCCATGTTTTTGAGAAAGTTTTTGGTATTTTTTCAAATAATTATTAGTAAAAAAAATGGTTTTGAAAGTCAAATAAAGTTTTGAAATCAATGACGAGCCCATATTACATTTGTTAGTGCTGCCACTTATTAGTAATATAGTAAATAATTATTTTAGTCAGGATTTGCCAGGTACGCCTGCCGAGGGGAGACCGCAATTAGAAAATTCAACTTAATTTTTTATTTAAATTAATTTTCCATAACTTTTGGATGTTGCTGGCACTAGGATATGAACCCGAGCCTTCCGAATGTCAGTACGTGGCTATCGCGGCCACAAAAAATGATTAATTATAATAAAAAAACCCAAAAAGGGGAATAGAAAAATGTTACCAAACATTAAAGTTAATTTTTTCTTAAAGTTTTTCTTGGTTTGGGATAAAAGAAAATTTTTAAGTTACGGGCATTAGGGTTGCCACTTAAATAAGAACAAAAACTATTATTAATTATATTTATCAAAACAAGGTAAAACAGGGGTATGCTAGGAAAATGCCAGCAAAGTTTTGAAGCAAATCATTCTTTCTTTAACAGGGTAGCCATGCTTTTGAGTAAGCATTGGATTTTTTTAATCAATTAATGGAAAAATAAAATTTCTGTTGGGAGGAAATGAATTTTTGAAATCAATTACGAAACCATTTTGCAATGATTAAATATACGAAGAAGTTATGAACAAAAAAGGAGGTACAAAAATGTTAGATGTAAAATAATAATACAATAATATCTTTGCCAAAACAAAATATTACATGGGTTAGGGTTGCCGCCTAATCAAAAATTTGATAAAATGCCTTTCATAATTTTTAATCAGGGCTACCAACTTTTTGAGCAAACTTTTTTTTGTGAATAAATCGTCTAATAAATATTTATGTTCATTATAAATTTTAATTACATAAATTTAGAAAATAATTGCTTGAAGATTTTAATAAATTAAAATAATTTTATAAATAATTTTTAAAGTAAATAAATAGTTTATTATGCATTAAATTAAATGTATATATATATATATATACCATAAAATTTATATATGCGTACATACGTACATACATATAAAAATTGAAATATATCAGAAATAATTTAAAAGCAATGAAAGTTAATTGACCTCGTAAATAACTACATACATTCCTACCTTACATCCATCATTTACATACATACCTATATGCAAATATGTTTGTATGCATGCAAACACATCACATTAATTTAT
Source organism: Ceratitis rosa (assembly GCA_037013455.1). NCBI lineage: Eukaryota > Metazoa > Arthropoda > Insecta > Diptera > Tephritidae > Ceratitis > Ceratitis rosa. The sequence goes on from JAWMAG010000029.1 coordinate 5,895,354, forward strand.
GTACAACGCTATGAAATTTTAGTGAAATTTACAATTGATGAATGAACAACAACAATAACTAACTGTGACAAGTCAATAACAACTTGCGATAAGCGTTTCACAAGTTGTTCGTTGGTGTTGTTGTTGCTTAGTGCTTTCATGACTAGTTATTGCTGCTGTTGCTGCAAAATCATTCGTTTGTAAAATTAACAGTATTTATGATATATAAAGTAAAAAAAAAAGAAGTAAAATAAATAAAAGTAGAAATAAAAACTAAGAGAGAGTAGTGAAAGCAATAAATAAAAAAAATTTATGTAAATTTAAAAATAAGTAAAAATAAACAGTTAAAAAATATACATTAAAAACCAAACAACAACTGAATGTCCGCAATGTGATGTTCATACAACAGCAATAAAATTTGTGATGTGTGCCAAAACAAAAAATTAAAAATTTATAAAAAGAAAAAATTGAAAATAAAAAAAATTATAAAATTAAAAAATGAAAAAAGTTAAAATTAAAATTGAAAGTGCTGTATTACATATTGTTGTTGCTATTGTTGTTATTATTATTGTCCGTCTCTGCTACGTCTGATTATGAGTGACATGTTTTTGCACTTTTTACATTTTATGGAGGCTTTTATATTTACATATATATATGTAAGCTTATGTATGTTTACTCACACACACACCTATAAAAATATATGTTTTTTTTAAATTATTTTGGCTCATGCTCAAAAAATCATTGTCGCGTGCGTTTTAATTTTTGTTTTGATTTCATATACGCCGTTTTTTCTTGCTTTTTTTCTTTCTTCCTTTGTTTTTTTTCATCACTCAACATTGGATATCGCGCCGATTGCTATTACTTTCTTTGCGGTTTTGTTATTATTTTGCGAATATTTAATTTTTTTCTTGTTTCCATTGAACACAACTTCCGTTATTATTATGTAAATGTATGTATATATATATATAATGCATACATAGATACATATTTGCATGTTATTAAATTTGTATTACATAAATTGTCTGTGGTTATGGACAAATGAAGCTAAGTGTTTCGCGCTAACTATATAAATATTATATAAATTATGTCATTTATTGTTGTTGTTTTTGTTGTGGTGAAGTGATGTTTGGCATAAGAAGAAAAACAAATGTGAAAAAATTATTAAACGTGCAGAGTATGCATTTGGCAACAAACAGCTGCTGATAAGCTTATCGGCAAGTGCTACAATTTTCTAGCTACTAAGGAAGTAAGTTTGAGCAACGAGTAAGTAAGAAGTATGATAATCACTTAAGCATATTTTTAATTTTATTTATTTAAACAGATTGATCTACAGCTCGTTCGTGACATTTAAGCCTTCTGCAGCGACAGCTGATAGCAACGTGAGTGCTCGATGTTGGTCGAAATTTATAAGAACCTAATAAACTTTTGCTTGAAAAATACGTATAGCATAGTTTGGGTTTTTCATTTAACAATTTAAAAGGACTTGGGTTACATAGACGAAAATTAAAAAAAAAATAAAAATGTATAATTGCTCTCAGTGCAATACGTCTACTCTGAAAACAATCTTTCTTTCTGTAAATACTATATTTATAAAGAAAAACAGAGAGTAAAAATAAATTTTTCATAAATATAAATTTATTTTTTTTTAGAACATTTTTATTTAATTTTTCATTAATTTTAAATATTTTTACGCATTAGAATGCATGTATTGCCATAAAGATTACTCATACGCCCTGGGTTTACATGTTATGTTATATTAGGTATTATATTAGGACAAGTTAAACGTAATTCACGGTGCTTGATAGCATTAGAACGATGATATTTTGAACTAAAAAGGTAACGGGAGACGTGCTAATCACTTAATTCAATAGAGTTTGAACGCATGTAAAAGGTGGACACCAGCAAAGAGACAATACCCTGTATTCTACAATTTTTCTTCAATAAAGGCAAACACGTAAGTGGCAGATGAAAATGTGAATAGTGTGCATGGTTCTGACGCTATACCAGCCATTTCTAGCACTGTTTTGATTTGTCAGAAGCTAAACATTGTAAAAAAATATATCTGCGAATCGGAACTGAATCGTAACAAAATCGACCGATTTCTGAAATAGATGGTGACTGGTGATGAAAAGTGGACTGCTTACGGCAACGTCAAGTGAAAACCGTCATGCTGGAAAGGCAGTGAGTCACCTTATAGTTCAGACTTCGTATCGAGTGATTGCGATCTGTTTCTGTTTTTTGCGAATAATTTGGCTGGTGAAGAATTACCCTCAAGAGAAGCCTGTGCAAATCGACTGTACCAATTTTTTACGAATAGATACAAGATTTTTTTTGAGAAAGCTATATAATATTACCCTCGAAACGGCAAATAGCTATCGAATAAATCGGTGCATATTTGAAATAAATCGGAAAATTCTTACTATAGTACATAAAGCCTTCAATTTAATGCACTACTTTTTATTAGACCCAATATTACTCATACGGAGATGGCAGACGTTCCATTATCGACTATGATGCCGTCCAAATAACCATTTTAAGCTTAAAGAAAAAAAATGGCTGGAGCCGATGGCTTACCGGCTGACACAGTGATGAAGAGTTGAAAAGATGCATGTATCAGATTTTTACAAAATATGACAGACCTCACGATTTTCGCCAATTACCTATGGAATAGCGTCCTAATTTACGTATATAAAGTCTTACTGAGGTAGTTGTGTGAAAGACCAAAGTCTAAGTGTGATTTAGACTTAAAAAAAATGTTGGCCATATATTTTTAAGATCCGTGAGAAAAGAATCTAATCATACCAACTCTTCGTATTCCTAAAAACTTGTACAATAAACTGATGCTAAACAACACCAACAGCTCTGTTATAATCAGGAAGGATATGCCAATGGTTATGATGTCATTGGGCTCAACAACCGCACCGTTGGTTCTACTTGAACCAGACTAGAATGGGAAGCAAGGCGCTATTCGCTGTGAGTCTAGGCAAGACGAAAGATTTATTGAATGCACTCGCGCCTATAACTTTGCAGTCGCAGATAATTTAATCTATCTGAGAGTAAGAAATTGAAAACCAAACTCTACAAGTCGCTTATAATTCACATCCTGCTCAATCGTATAGTAGACTGGAAAATGATGATATGACATCTGATGAGTTGGCGCTAGGAATTTTTATGAGAAAGGTTTTGCGAACGATGTATGAACCTTGGAGTATTGGCAACGCCTATAACGCAGACGGTTGTACTATGTAAATATATAGAGTATATTAAATTTTCTAAATCAACTAAGCCTGGTTGGTAGTATAATTTTAATGGTGACAAAAGTCCAACCAAAATTGGTTAACGTAGGTCCAGAAATAGACTTATCTCCCGTACAAGAGACTATCTATTAATTATTAATGCTTACTCCTCGCTTATTTGCAGCGTCAGTAAGGCCACCAGGTGCATTAATATAAGTATCAGCGGAGTATCTAATATTCAACTCGATTCAAACTTAGTTTTCCATTAATTGTTAATGATATAATCCTGACATAAATATGCTGGGAAAGAAATTGAATTGAATTTGTTTCCAAGTATTTTTGCATTGCTTTCATCTGTTTAAAAGGTGCGAAATAATTATTTTAAATTTCCTGTTAAATTAGCTGAATTTATGGAAAAAGAATGTTTGAAAAAATTTATTTATTTATTAATTTTCATGATGGCAAATGCTGTTAAACATCTTCTCATGCTAATATTATGCCACCATTTATGGTAAGATCCACTTTCAACAAGCCGGACTTAAAGAAGTCGTCCAACAAACATATATGGCCAAACATAAATATAAAAGTGAAATAAAAAAATGCTGATGCATAAATTACATTCAAATGCCTGTAGGTGCTTGAACCAATTGAGACAATTTCGTGCAGGAAGAGAGTAGAAGATGAGCAAGAAATTAATATTCGGCAACACTCTTTTAGGAAATTTGACGCAAGACTTGCTAATTTCACGGAAAACTTTATTAGGCAAAACGGGAAGCAACTTTTTGTTTTTGCAGCAGCTTATATAGGGTTATCCATTTCATGGCTTCAAAAGTACAGTGCTGTATATTGACAACTCTTAGATTTAACTGTTAAACTAAACTTGTTTTGATTCAGTTAAAAGTTAGGAATTTATGAAAGAACCACACAAGGCGTTAAAATGGTGACTCTAACGTTTCGTGCTTTAAGAGGAGGTTATGGGGCATATCAACCCCTAACTACTCAAGCAATTGGTAAAATTTTAAAGAAATTGACAAGACTGGATCAGTCACAGAAATTTTAACATCTGTGCATCATTGGTTTGCTCCTTCCACCTCTAAATTCGCCACTGTGAGTGAAAGTGTCGGTGAAGAAACGAAAGTCTTTATTTGTCGCATTTGGTGATCCAAGAATCCTCAAATAACCATTTAAACTAAAGCCTTTATCCCCCCCAAAAAGCTTACTGTCTGATACGTTCTTTGGTTCGTAGGTGTGATTGGAGTTTACTTCTTTGAAAACGACAACGGCGAGATTGTCACTGTTAATTCGTAGTAGTATGATCGGATGATAGCCTACTTTTTGTTGCCTGCTATTGTAAAATACGACTTGGATAACATATGATTTCAACAAGATGATGCCACACGGCACACAACACGAGCGGTTATGGCTTTATGGAGAGATACATTTTTCCGGCCGCGTAATCTCTCGTCTTGGTGATGTCAATTGGCCACCAAGATCGTGCAATTTGACACCGCTGGCCTTTTTTATGTGGTTTTTCGTGAAAGACGGTGCTATTTATAACACTTTAGCACTTGAAAACCAATATTCGTCAAGTTAGGGCTAAGATACCACGCTCAATATGTGCCAAAAAGTAGACGATAGTTCCCTCAAACGTATTGCAGTTTGCAAAACATCGCGAGGCGGTCATTTGAATGATGGTTTTAACTTTATAATAAAAAAGAGTATTTTATAAAAAAAAATATTTTAAATTCATTTTATTTATGTTTATTTTCGAAACCGCAAAATGGATAACTCTGCATGTGTGACAAGCATTCATTAGCTTTTCACTTTCAATTCAACATAGTTTCTGACTTTTGGTAAAAAAAAAACGAGCCAGCGAAGGCGTGAGATAACTTACTTCATTGGTAATATTTGACGCTGCCATGCTGAGCTAAGCTTCGTAGCGCACGTTTTTTTAATTCACCAAAAAAAAAAACAAAAAAAAGCACCAATGTGTTTATAAATAAATAAATTAAATTTATTTTAAATGAATTTTTTTCCTATTTGCCGGTCAAATGACGCACGCGCACGCGTCAGCTACTTCGTGCTTTGTTTTTTTTTTAACGCGATTAATATTTATAGCAACTGTTTACACCAAATCAACTTGAATTCACATGAAAACGCAATTGAACTTGCTGCGCTTAAACTCAAAAACTCGAGTACGTTTGCTTTATGAGGTAAGCTTGCGGCCCGGAGTGCGGCTCGTGTAAAGCGGAGCCGGTGACGCGTCGATTGGCTTTGCGAAATCAAACTAAACTAAACCATTTGCAACGCGTGCACTTTCAATTTATGCAAAACAACAATAACGAAAAGACAATTCAACAACGTCCGCTGAGTGTTGACGAAAATTGTTGTAGGGAAATGGAGGAAAAGAAAAGAGAAGAAAAGAAAAAATTAAATACAAATACAATAAAACGCCGAAAGAGTAGAGAAGAGAAAATAAAAGTGAAGAAAAGCGCGATCTCCACTCACAACTGAGTTGTTGTATCACTCAAGCTTGAGTGAGACTGAGCGCCGTTGCAACATTAAAAGCTCATGCTCCCTGGCTCTAACATGTGTCTACCATCTGCGCACGGCCGCGTGTGTTTGTGTTGGTGCATTTGAGTTCACGATCGCTGAATGATCAGCCGTGTGTATTTTTATTTAATTTGAATTTATTTATTTTTTGCTGGCCAACAAGCATTTTAATTGCTCTTTGCCAATTTTTACGTACATATATTTATTTCTTTTAGTTTTTCTGCTCTTTTTTACTTTAGTTTACTGTTTTGCTTTTCTGTATTACTTTTTGACCGGCTGTGTTTGTTGTCGCTGTTTTTACTATTGTTGTTGGCATGATTGTAACTAGCCGCTATGTATTTTGCGCTTTCTGCTTTATGCTTTTATTTCGTTTCCGTTTACAAATGATTTGTTATGGTCAAATGAATTGGCAATTTTTTTCTGTCTTTTCTGTCTTTTCTTTTTTTTAGTTTTTGAACTGGCTTAGCGTGCGCATTTTACGTATTTATGTTTGTATGTGAATGTATGCATATATTAGTTATTTTCCACGGAGATACGCAAGCGCAGCTTATTTTGTACGCAACTGGGCCAATGATTTAAAGCAATGCAAATTTTTTGGTTGGCTGATTGGATGGTTGAAAGGGGGAGGCTAACGATTTGACAGACGGCGGTCGCACCTAAGCCATTGAGTTGGCTTATTGTGTTCCCCTGCTTATCTGAATAAACTTTTGCGAACAGTTCGCTTGGCTTCATAAATGTTTTTACTTTCATTCAGCCATGCGTATCCATTTCCTAAAGACTGGCGCTAGGAGCATTGTGGAAGATTTCATGTCTCCATCGGCCGAGGGCTGGGCCCTCGTTAAGGTAATACTTCAGGCTCTACACTCTGCCGATTATACCTTGCTTTTGGAGATGATATCTTAGGAGTAGATGTCGATTCAATACATCTACTGGAATACTAAGTGTCCTTATGCTTAGCGACACTCAGAGTTTGGTCTGTCTGGAATCACCGCAGCACTACAGTAGTTAAATGGCACGCCTTACATTTGTATTGCTGCAAGACCTTAACTGTTCCCATAGGTTACACTGCTTAAGCGAAATTTGAAGGCACTGAAAAGTCTGAGTTAGTCGAACTAGCTCATCCGCCTCATCCGTGTGATCTTGTCCAATTTATGACCAATTTTCGCAGCGATCATGGCGAAAAATAATGCGCTCATCAAAATTTTGAATCAATATATTGATTGTTTGGCTATGAAAAATTCAATAATCATAGCGTTCCGGATTGACTGTAACATTAATGTCTACTTTATTTTTGTAAAAATATGGATCAATGACTCCCTACCTAACTAAGAGTTATTCCTATCCGTCACCTGCCCGGTGGTATCACCTCAACGACCCAAGGGGTTTTCATTCTCGTAAGCTTTTGAGCTGGGATGGCGCACAAACCAATTTCATTGAAAAATAGATTGATGCTACAGACAGTCTGCACCAAAAGTGTATCCAAAGACAAAAAAGTCATCTGGCTGTCAGAGTAAATGCTAACTATCCATTTTAACTAAAATTACATCTCGATGTCGTAGTTTTACCGCTTCTTTGCTTACTGTCACTTCTGCTTTAACCCAGTTTATCAACAGCTCTTTCAACCTAGTCCCGGCGTAAACATGAAGAAATTCGCTGTCCCTCTCATCCAGGTGTCGAGTCTAGAATTGCTCTTAGGCCGTTTCTTCATTTGAAGATACCAAATGCAGCAAATCATCCTCACCTGATTTTTTCCACGGCTTTTCCTCTCTCTCTGATTCCACTAGAGGTCATTGCAATAAATACTTTCAAAGCTGGTGACTTGTCGCCCATATGAACTATATGATCTAGCCAGCGTAGCCGTTGTTTCTAAATTCAGGATGGAAATAATGAGCGGCTTATGGATTTTGTTTCTATTTTCTCCGAGATAGGACTTGACTTCTAACTGTCTTCTTACTCCAAAGTCTCACATGTTGGCGGAAGTGATTCTGTATTGGATCTTAATGTTAACATTGTTGTTAGTGTGGATCTCTACAACCTGGCTCAGTATCGATTTCATCGATTCTGACAGTTACGTTAGTGCTGCTCGGCGGCAGTTTTCTATAGAGATTGTGCTGTGTTATAAGGCGATACGTTTATAGTTCTCTTCTTTTTATTTTGTTTTTAGAAGACCAAAGGAAAGGTATCTTACTTTGTAAACAAACTGTATTCGAACTCCTTCAATTGCATTCATTTGCATATTAATTTATTTAAGGTCACAAGAAAAAGTTTACTTGTTGAAAACTTCAAGCTTTCAGTTAAATATATTATATGTATGAAAGAGACCTTACAAAGAATTCTCTTTAAGTGAAATTTTCTTTGACTCACAATTGAGATGAAAATCAGAGTCACTCACTCGAATGAGTTAAAGGTTTTGCTTTCACCAATTTCAATTTCTACGCTACATCCACATCAAAGTATACACTACTCCACAGTACATACATACGCACCTACAACCAACAGTTTGTGCTTGCAGTTCATGATGCAAAGAAATGGAAAAAGATCTTTGTTTATTAAATGTAAATAACCGGTTCCAGTGAGCACAAAGTAAGTGCACAGAGACTTTCTACACCTTTTGATTGCATTGACCTATTAAACACTACAGTTATTTGCATTTTCTTCGTCTGAAAAGTGATGTGAGAAACAAGTATTCTTGAATTTTTGTGAAGAAATAAGCCTTCTGAATTTTTATGCAGCAACTTAATCATCTTCACTGTATTAACGGCTCATATTTTTCAAGGAATTTATGATTATATCTCCAAACGTAAAATCAATGTCAAAGAAATCTCTTTTTTTAATAAGAAGAAGAGGTAGCAGAAGGCATATAAATAAATAAAAATAATAAATAATAAGAGAATTATTCTTTCTGCCAGCTATTGAGCTAAGCAGTACCGTGTTCTTCTGCGTATAGCGGAAAATCTTAAGAAAAACTTTTCAAAAACTTTATTTTCTGACACTTTTGGCACTTGATGATATTTTGACATATCCGCAAAAACTTGTGGTGATTTACAACAATACCATACACTTTGGTTTTATTTTGACATAAATACTGTAATTTATTTATGCGGTTGACTCAGATTGCGAATGCACAGTTGTTGGTTTGAATAAAAGGAAAACGTGGAAAGTTTGGACTTTTTCATTATGCCTCGTTCAATGTGCGAAATAAATATTTTATAATAGGAAATTTTTGGAAAAAATTTTTATTGAAAAATATTCTATTGTCTTAAGTAGCATTTTATTTGTATATGTATATGTATTTTAAGAAATTCATTTTTTAAAATATGTTTCCCTCCGCTGTTTTTTATATTATAATGTTAAAAAATATTTCATATTTAGCAATATTTTATGTTAAGCATTCTTTTATGTATAACTACAATTATTTTCTAGCAACTTTTTGTATTTAACATCAATTTTTGCCTATCCACATTTTATGTTTACAAATATTTCATGTTAGGCATTATTTTTATATATCAATATTTCTTGCCCAGCAATATTTTATGTTTAGAAATATTTCATGTTAACCAATTTTTTATGCCTTTCCCACAATTATGTGTGCCATTATTTTATATGTCTTCAAAATTCTCTGTTGAGCAATATTTAATTTTAATATTATATGTCAAGTATTATTTCAATATAATTTTATGTGTAGCATTATTTCATGTTAGGCAAAATTTTATGTTTAGAAATATTTTATGTCTCGGAATATTTTATGTTGAATAATATATATATATTTATTCGATAAATTTTTATTTTTTTTTTCAATTAAAACGAATCAGCTGCGCTCTTAACTCCGCTTTCCAGTTAAGTTAATGCAGCTTCTCTTACACTTTATTTGGGTTTTTATTTAACTTTTTTGCCTTAACTTTGTTTTGCTTCTCCATTCGCAATTCTGCTCTGCTGACTTTGATGATGATACAAAATTGTATGAACATAGTTATACGAGTAAATGTGAAACGCATTCACGTTATCTTAATATTGATAAATAGCGTATTGAGGCAATACTAAGATTTTCGAGTTCAAGGCGGTTCCGGCGTGCTGTGGCGGTGCTGACTGACACTGCTCTTGACTGAATTTCTGAGTTGAGAGTATGCAATATCAATTATAAAAATTAAAAAAAAAAAAAATTAATTAAGAAGAATACGCGGAAAATGAGAATAATAAAAGAATAAAAAAAAATATATATGTAAAAGAGTGTATAAAATTAAAAAAAAAATTAATCAAAAAAGTTATTAAAACAATTAAAATATTTAAAATAATAGTGAAAATATTCACATTAATGCAAATGGAATTTTCTAGATAAAATATTATTAATTCCCAGTACAGCATCTTCAATTGAGGCGTGTATTTAGCTTTTTTTTAATTTTATCCAATCCAGTCTTTAGTTCACTTTAATCAAGCAGGCGTGCATGCTGGAGGAAAAAAGGAGGAATTAAAAAATTACCATTAAACTTTTATTCTTTATTCCTTGCACAACTTGCAAACCTACATTCTAGATAGTATATGCATGTACTTACACATACACTTGTGGTGGTTAACCCAATTGATGGTCAATAGGCCTACTGATTAAATAAGCGACCGTGCGGTTTTGGTAAACCAGAAAAAAAGTTGAAGAGGCATAAAAAATAAAAATAAAAAAATACATAAAATAAAATAGTACAAGGCTTGAGGACTCTACAGGCTTATTTTGGTTAAATTTTTTTTCAACTCCCGGCTTTAATTTAAGCACTCACCGTACGCTATTTATTAAATGGCTTTTATACATTTATTTGTACATACATATATGTGATTTTTTATATTTTTCTTTATTTAAAATGTTTTACTTATTCATTTACTGAACACACACACATACACACGGCGTAATCAGTGGCGGTTAAACTTGCACATGCAGTTTTACATACGTTTTTAACAGTTTTTAAAACGAAATACCTCAAAGTTTTCTGTTTTTTGAGAGGCAAGTTCATTGAACTGCACATAATAAACAAAAACGCACACTTGCACACACCTAAAAATGTACATATATATTATCACGCACATTAATGTATATGCAGTGCATTCTCTGAGTTTATTTTAAACTAAATAAATTTTATGTTATGCCATGTTTTCTGCTTTTTTCGGTATTTTTCCTTTACGAGAATTATTCCTTTCCTTAAACTCGTTAGCCTTGTTCTTGAAAAAAGTGGGTCAAGTTTTTTTTGTTGTTTTTATTTTTACACAAAGTCTAAGCCACGGAAAGCGAGATTGTTCAATAATGGCAAAATTTTCAAAAAATTTCGTTAAGGAAAAACAATTTCTCACGAGGTTCCCATGCTCCTAACTCGATGCTTCCGGTTACGTTATTTACTGAATTTTAATTTTATTATTGAGATAATGACTATTAAGCTCACAACCATAAATATTTTAATAATAAAGGGTATCTTTTAGACATGTGGTTTCCAAGAATAGAGTAGAGTAGAACACAAACAATTTAATGCTATGAAGAAGAATTAAGCTTCACTGTTGAGATACGTACATGGGGTCTATGTTATGTTTTCAAAATGATTTCGGGCAAGTACCCGCCACAGCTGGCTCAAATAAATTTCCGCTGAGCAGCCGAATTTTCGATCAATTTTTACAGCAATTGTGCTCCCAGTATATCAGAAATAACGCTCCGCTTTTTCCTTCCAAGGCGTCAGTTTTATCTTCTTATCCAGCGGTAAGATAATGCGCCCACCAACAGTTGCCTTCAATAAATTGATTGTTTCGTTGGCTGTATAGCATGCCTTGTTGGAACCAAAGGTCATACGAATCAACATTCTCCAATTTAGGCACGAAAAAGTCATTAATCAAGACTCTATACACGTAGTATTCCCCATTGAGTGTTGCGTTATGGCCGGCTAATAATTTCGTTTAATAACGTACGCATTCTAGCAAAAGTTAGTTTTATCGCTGAAAAAAATTGTCTTGTGAAAATCGGGAACGGTTGCCATCTCATTTTGGGACCATTCACCAAACGTGCGACCCGCTTGATGGTCGTTCGGCTTCAAATATTGTATGAGTTGGATTTAGTAAGTCCGAAAACCAAGACCCTTGTGTAAAATCTTCTATAACGAGAATGGGCACTGCTCGAATTGTTGTTCGCGTTGGCGGATGGATTCTTTTGGGTCTTCTTCGACGGACTAATCTAAAATAGCAAAAGTTATAGGTAAATGCACTTAACGCTTGGGTAGATGTAGTTACAGCGAAAAAAATTACTTTCAGCAGCAAACTAGAGTGAGTTCAGCGCTCGGCGGCTATCCTCGTAACAGGAGCTCTACGATTGAAGAATTGCAGTATTGGACACGTTAAAGTATTATATCTCGCTGAAGTGCCGAAGGAGCTGGATTACACCAACTTCAGTGAGTGAATCGGCAATATCTCATCCACAAGAATCCAAAGCCTTATTTGCAGACAGCTAAGAATTCGATGGTAAAGTATTACGTTGAATTCTAGTCCAGGGGAAGTCTACCAGACCATTGCAGCGGCTCCAAAAAAGTTTTTTGTAAACATGAAAGCCGCCGAGTGACTGCTCAAATCTATGTTAGCATTATTATTAGTTATGATATATTCCGACAAACACGCCACCATCAGATCTCTACAGTACAAGTATATCACATAAAAAGTGGGTACAAAATGTAGAGACAAACTGAACAAACTCTCGATGAAATTCAACACAGCCGTGAACTGCCTATCCAAACACTGAGGCATTCCAGGCAATTGCACGGCAGACGAACTTGCGATAGAAGGTAGCCTTCTATCCAGAATAAACGCTGCCAGTGTGCTTTTGTCCACGGCAAAGAATACGTTAAAAGTGGCCTTTATCGAAACAGCAAACTCTACATGGCTACTTGAGATCACGTGCAATGTGAGAAGACTTCTTATCTTGCTACGAGTAGACCGGTTCTCCAATAGTATAACGACAGGTATAATACTAGATCACTGTTTAATAGGAAAAATAATGGACTGTCACTCTGCAGGGACGTGGAAGAGTCTATTAAACACCACATCTGTCAATGTTTGAAAAGGTAGAAAAATTAGCCTCACGGTGGTATCGCAATGAGCCTATTGGCCTAACCACATTGGCCACTAACCAACCGCGGCATCAACTCAACTCAATGTGCACTGTTGTTTGCTTCTTTATGTTAACTCTTACATTTGTGTTTGCACATTCATTCGCCTTGGTTATGAAGCAGCAACCTAGTAGATTTCCTTATTAACAAGGCTGGCAAGTTAGCACGTTCATTACTGCACAATCTCTGCTTGGAAGATACAGCTGTAGTCATTCAGTTTGAAGATCGTCATTAAGGCCATCCAAAGCTGAGGACGGCTCGATAAATGGCTGAATAAAATGTAAAATCTTGGCAGATTATCAGGAAAAAACGTTTCGATTTTTAGATATGTAGATCTTTCAATACTTATATCATTGTATTAAGATGAAGCCATGTAGAGAAATAGTGTTTAAAACCATCATGAAACAGCAACGTTCTTTGTTTTAAAGTGAAAAGACGAACCAGTTTTCAAGTCAACTCACATCAGCAACTTTTAAAATAAAACCATTCATAATTAAATTAATTTTTTTCACTATTATTAGCAGTTCAGTGGGTCATTGCTAAGATTAAATGTTGGCCGCACTCAATGTCTAAGTAATTTTTTCGGCTGACAGACAGTTGGCCAGAGGTCAATGAGCAGTGGGACAATGCGGTTGTTTTGCATGTCGCCTCATCACTGCTCCACTCAACATATTTGCACCGTTATTACTTAGTGGCATAATGCAATTTAATTATGATTTGCTTTGTTGCTTTGCATCCTTTTGTTTTGCGCTTGTTAACTGTAGCTTAAAATATGACTCAATCATTATGATTATTCTCGCTCGTCATTGTCATTGCCATAAAAGCAAAATTATATTATGCAAAACAAAAAAACAACGAGCAGTGATGCAAACATTTAACCTTTTCAACTTGACTTTTATGCAGTTTTATATATTGTATAATTGTGACAAATTCATAGCTCAAAGGCCAGAATGACTAAGCAGATGAAAACGAAAAAAATTATGTAATATAAAATTAGTAAATTAAGCGAATACACAAAACTTTAATTGAAATTGGGTAAAAAGTGCTTTAGAAATTTTAATATGCGATAATAACAGTTAACAATGCCAAATGCAACATTAACAATTAGCGTACATGTAGAGAAGACATTTGCTAGTCGGTTGTATGAATGTATATACATATGTATGTATGTATGTAGCTACCTTGCAGAGAAATATGCTAGTTGCTAACTGTAAAGCTACTACTTGACAGTCTTACACCAACTAGTTCATCTCTCATCCCTTTGCTTTGTTGGCGACTGTTTTTCAACAGATCCACGATAAGGTAAAGTCGTTTTTCCTTTCAAGAATGTGTGTAGAATACTAAATCCCACGCTTTCAAATACTTTTTCTGACGGATTTTTTATCCAAAACCAAAAAAATTTAATGTATGTGAGATATATGATATAATCCTCCAATTCTCATGTTGTTCAGGGTCAATACCTATTTTAAATTTATGAGTGAAGAATACCAAATTTCAAGCTTTAAAAAGGTATTTGACGGACTTTTAATCCAAAACCTCTTATCTGAACAAATCGGTTCTATGAGAGATATATAATATAATCGTTCGATCTCGATGATTTTCGGTGGCAATATTTATTTGTATAAACATGTGTAGAGTCACAAATCTCGCGCTATTAAATGTATTTTTTGATTTTTGACTAAAAACCTTCTATCTGAACAAAACAGTCTATGGGAGTTATTTGAAGTAATCCTCCGATTTCGATCATTTTCGGTACAA